>OW388304.1:5107652-5524499 GCA_936450465.1 Gibbula magus
CTCAAGCAGCGGTAGATCTTATACAAATAAAACAAATACAAATTGAATTAAGTCTATGTAAACTTGCTTTGATATACAATGATCATTTAAGTAAGTAAATAATACTCAAAACAACTGCAGATGGTCTGACATAAACATAGTTGATGTCTCTATTTTTAATTTATTATATATTTTCAGGGGAAGATTTTAGAAAACTAATGTCTAAAAAAAAAATCATTTACAAAGCTAAAACAGACCGTGTATACGTAAAGCAAGTTGTAAGCCAAATTATCTTAAAGGGCCTCTTAGGTATTCTAGCTTTCTAAAGTTCATTCAAACATGAACACACCTGACACGCGCCCAAGAGCCTCTGTTTGTTTATTCAATCCGGTGTGTTCGTAGTCTGTTTGTATTAAGGATTAACGCTCCACTGTCCTGTGGGACATCTAAAGTGGTCAACAGCGAGGCAAATTTCCACTACAACACAAACTGAGTGCAAGTCTATTATTTCAGATTGAATATTTAATAAGTGAAGGAGTGTGAAAAGAAAGCTCATGATAATTAAGCTTTTGTTTTCCTTAATAAGACAATCAACAGATTGACACAATTTGTGCTACAGGTCTGGACATGTCTGAGAAAATCAGTTTGACCGAATTTTCGGTCCACTCTATACATATCCTATACAAGCCCTAATTAAAAAAATATCCAAAAAATATCCAAATTAAAATATCCAAGAAAATAGCCAAAAAAATAGCCAAGAAATAGCCAAAAAAATAGCCAAAAGAGGCATTACTACTACTATCAAAATTATAAAAAATTGTACTCTATTGAAAATGACAAAAATACAAATCACATTCAAGACATTGACATACCCAAAAGGTACATTTACACATTCCAATTATTGACAAACAAACCTTCCTTTTAAAAGGGTATGTCATAGAGTTAGGGCTCATGAGTTCTGTGGCCTAGGTCTGTTCCGGGAACAACCACACCCATTTGATTTTTTATTGGAAATTACAGTAGATTTGTGAAAGCAAAATACATGATGGATATCAAGTACAGGCTGACAGCTTTGTGGAGCACAGTGGTGTAGTGGTTAGCATGACTGCCTCTCATGCCAACGGCCCGGGTTCGAATCCCGGTGGAGACACCAAACATTTGTGACCTGGGTCTTATACTGTGTTGCGTCCTTGGGCAAGGCACTTCATCCACATTGCACTCAGATCACCCAGCTGTACAGCTGGGTACCTGGATATGGGAACGTATGGACCTTATCGGTCGTGCGGAGCGCTTCATAGGCAGCACTGAAAGTACGATTCCTTCAGGGTAATAATTGTGTAGCGCCTTGAGCATGCATTGTGCATGGATATGTGCGCATTATAAATATACTATTATTATTTATTGAAGTAGTGGTTACAAATTATTTGTGTTGGTTGGTAAGAAACGCCAATTGGTGGTAAGCTTAGGCTCCCAACTGATGGTGTGGTCCTTCCTTTTAAGGGCTGTTAACGGAGACTTGATACTCCTTGATTCCTGTGTTGATGGGTTGTGATTGTTCTATGCATTGTTGTTTACAATCACACGCAATATCGTAGTAAGATATGTGTTGTTTTGGCATGAAAAGCTGTTGCCAATAGCTCTAAGTCGAATCTTTCAGTTGTGGAGCTTGATGTGAAGGACATGTAAGGTCCCCTGTAAAGGGATGATAAAGATACATCCATTGTGTTCTATAAACTTTTATTTCGCTTTAATACTTGCCAACATACAATATGTGCTGATTTCAGTTGAAACAAATTCACTCAACTTGCATATTCATCCCCAATCATCACATTTATCATATTTACCAATTAAAATGGAGAAACATCATTTAACAGAAATGTGCAGATGTAACAATTGTGCAGAAACCAAAAATACATGGACAGTAGCAAACCTATTTAACATTATCAACACAATTTTGTCTTTTTGTCTGTTGTAAATAAGTTTAGAAAATTACGTTTGACTGATTGACGCGTGCCACAAGCGGTGCATTGTCAGGTTTTCGATCAGAAATCGATACTTTTATCTTTATATCACCTGTTTACTAAGTTGACTATCATCAACATGACAATTTTCGGCAACAGTCATTATTTCCCGATTAAATAACACTATTTATAACGTTTAATGAAGAGGTTAACTGCATCGGAACTGACCATGGTGCTTGAGAGATATTCTGATGTTAGACTCTTTACAGAATAATATCCTGACATTTAGCAGGTCTTGTGAATCTTGATTGTGGATCTGTGGGACTTGATTTAATTGATTTCGTTGTCATTGTGTACGAAGCTCAGTTCTTTAGTTGGATTCGTACATTTGAATTCTTGAAGATGGTTGGAGTTCTATGAATGGGTAACGTTGATTAGTTTGATGAAATAGGGAATATCCATGACGATTACGATTACCTTCTGCTTTAGTTATAATGATGGTACTGTCCTTCCGGAGATCATCAATGGTTTTTCTTTTATATCTGGTTAGATTGCTCCTTAGTCCTGGTACTTTCTTGATGATGCCGATGGTCTGGTGAGGGAGGTAATCCACAATGCCCTTACTGAAGGGCCAGTTGCTAAAGGCCACTCGTGATGCTGGTGATGATGGCATCTGTTTTCGTTTATATATCAATGGTACTTAAATGTCCTTTTTATACTCCTTTCATACATTTCACACAGTTCTATCAAATGTTCGTCTACATGTAAGAGCAGAGAGTACGTTCATGACTTTTAGTACTTCTTCAAAATCAATAACTTGTCTCATCATGTGAAGAAGTAGAATTCATATTTTGACACCTATGTCTGCAAATGTCTACCTGCAGGCGATAACATATACATGGTATCAGCAGGAAATGTTAAATATACTGTTAAATCTATCTCAAATTAATCATAATTCATCAACCTCTGGACTGCTTACATGTTTGTTTGAACGACATGTCTGTATGAAACAGGAACTGAAGGAGTAACTGGCCGGACAATGGTAGCACCTTAACGCCTGGTCACACAGAATGGCTAAAATAATAAGAAAAGGGGGTCAAGGATCTGAAATCTTTCGAGTGTTCATTTCAATTAAAATGCATGGTCTAACAGCACCAAGGAGATAATGCAGTTACATCTATCACCTATCAACTCTAATTATTATGTATCCACCACTTCAATACAGATCACTGGCCATTGATAGCTTCACTATCAAGTATTTAATCCTTATTGTTTTGTCTTGAAAAGTCTCGTTGTTTATCAACCTACCAGCCATATAACGTGATACTTGAAACGACCTTTCTAAACCCTATCACCCGGTACGAGGGACTTACAACATTGTAATTCCCTCCAGGAGGGTTTACACAGACAGTTGTAAACCCTGTTATAAGGAATTATAACGATTGTAAACCCTGATATATTTGTTAAGATGACGGCTTGAAAGTTAAGATCTGAATAAATTAACTTAGACTAATTTTGAAAAAATTCTTAAATTACGACAGAATATGTACAGCAAATGTTTTGCAGAAAGTGCGTCTCGAACCCGTATCCACTATCACCTGTAGTTACTGAGTCAACGCCTTAGACTACTGCGCTAAGGGGGCAGACGAAATTTCACTGTACAAAAGAAACTCATATAGCGCGGCTGTTAACAGGCTGACATCACCTAGGGATCCTCAATATAACGCCAGGGATCCTCAATATAACGCGATAACAAGTAAAAAGCCTGTTTTACACTTGAAAACGGTTGATAATATAGATAAGCCATTCTACCTCGGATATGGTAAGGTTGTAGACCCTGATAGTCAGGAAAAACCTCGGTATCATGGGTTATCCTTATAATAACACACTCGTGTACTTTAATATCTGTGATTGATTTTCCTCACACTTGTTTATGTGTTTTCTTTGCAATGTATAATAGGCAAATTATTACCTGTCATATGACTTTTATGAAACGAGTCTGGATGTTATTTCTCAAGCAAGATCGAGGGCTATACACAACTTTGCACTAATTTTGTAAAAGTCATATGGCACACTTTCGAGGTTAATATTTTCTTTATGACCCATTTTATTCCATTTGATTCACGTAAAAATGGTCATGAAACGGCCCACTTCCCATGCGACGACAAGCAACAGTGCCGTCACAAATACTTGTTTTATGACGTCACAGACAACAGATTACGGAAAGCCGCACTGAAACAATGGTTGCTAGGCAAACGTGATATGTGCACTTTTATGGAACTGGGTTCTATGGTCGAATTAGAGCTTAAGAGTTACTAAAGAATGATTATCATCATGAATATACAATAGGAGTGACTATTAACGTTTAATGGTGTTTTTCCAAATTCATTATTGCTTAAAAAAGGTAGAGTATAATATCCCACTTAAAATCTTTGAAACTCCGTTTAGATTCTACGTTCTACGAGATATTTTAGAGATTATGATGTTGAAGCTTACCTTTAAATATGGCGAACAGTAGAAAACCAAGCACTGAAACAGCGACAGATACTCAATAAAAAACAAAACAATATATGTATAATCATAATTTATATTAAATGCTTTGTGCCAAATTTTACAGGACAGACATCAATTGCAAGCACAACAGGTGGATTATAATTGGATATAATCATATAATTGAAATGAGATAATTATTTCAGATTGCCTTAAATAAAGAAATCTATCTGAAGCAATAGGCATATGTGAAATCCTCAATTTAGGGAATTATAACTAACATGTCACTGATTTGACAAAGCAAGTCCTTCTTTGAGTGGAATTCAGATGTCAAGTCAAATAAGGACAAGTATATGGATGAAATCAGTTTGAAACGTACACGAATCGTTATATACGAAGTTGTCATCCATATACGTATCTTTGTTCATAGCAAGAAGTGTGATCAATGCGGTTATTGCAGGGGCCTGTGTTGCCCTTATAGGTTGTTAGATTGAGTTGGAAAGGTATCGATACCATACCGTAGTGAACTGAATAATTATTCATACATGTATGTTTTACTTGATTCGTTGCTAGTCATTATGTATGACATACATGTAATTATTTATTGTTTTCAAGGAGATGTGTCATTTTGTCCTTTAGCTTAAAATGCTGATCACACAGTGACAAAAGAAAATCATTCATGAAAATTGCTTGTATTTACACATTTCCATTCAGAGATAGTCTATTTAAAGGCGCTGTAGCACCTTTTTTTGCAAATTTTATTTTTTCAAATTTCTCATTTATAATGATAGTTTATATCATTTATATTTACTTTAGAGGGTAAAACATCTTATTACACAAACAAATTATCCGTAGTGGTAATAACGGTAATGCGTATAAAGCAAACATTGCATGGCGGCCATTTTATTGTGAACACATTTTATTATTTCGAATGACAAAAACAATTCCCATGGCTTTACGGAACCATGTACACTCATTTGTAACTTGATTTTCCGAAGAGAGAAGGGTGTTTTGCTATTGTTGACATTATTTTAAAAATACATTTCAACGACTTATTTGAGCGAAAAAACGTGCTACAGCGCCTTTAACAAAATAAACAATTCCACTATACTAGTTTGTTCATTTGTAAACATTCATAAAGTAACATTTCTAACTCACCTTGAACACACATGGTGTATGTCACAGGTATTTTATGAACCAGGATTTCAACAACAACACCTTAGAACCAGTTTTATCTGTTTGACATGTCGACTTAGATATCATAGATTTTAAGTCTTGTAGATAAGGTTTTTCGAGTACAGAGAGAGAGAATCTCTTCGGCATTAAGACCAGAGTACAAAGATAATGCATAAACATAACTCATAGCTATATACAAGAATCATTATACCCTGCAATAATACAAATATATGTTTATTAAGGGCGATTTAGTTCATTTTACTTTTTCAGGAACTTTTAATGTAGAAATCGTTAGATCTCACACAAGCGACGCCTACTGTTGGATCAATCCTTATATCACGGTTACCAGGGTAATGAGAACAATCCTTCAAAATTGAAACTGGTTTCATTGACCGAGTGCATAATACTTGAGGTAACCTCGCCGAGTATTTATTTGCAGTAGTTATCTAAAGAAGGGTTGAATCTCAGATAGTCTAATGTTAAGTCTATGGAACTTTTGTCATCCCTGCTTGTCATCCCTCCCGAGTGGGTATGACGCATGGGAATTCCCCAACATACTTTGCAGTGTGTTCGCTATGTGAGGTTAGCAAGCGGACAGTGAGGGTTTAGGTCACACAGGGACTCAATACACAGCGAGTCGAAATGGCCTAGCACAATTATGGTGTCATTTAAAAAGTAATTTGTTAACGAGGCTTAGCAAAAAGGGCGATAATTTGAATTTGAATAGCATTATCTTGGGTGGCTCTGTCAGTCTAACATGTTAAGGAGAGATGGGACCCAGAAATCGAACTTGCTTACTGTAACATATTGCGACAACAATTTATTGTTGTAAATAAGTCCCAAAATATATGGATTATGTTGTTTGGAGCACAGGCTTATATCCGTACACTAATGGAAAGTGCTAAAATTTACCGTAACGCCTTTTTAACGGTCTTTTGACGACATGCCCCATAACATTATTATCGTCACCTATATTCGCGGTAAATATGTTCTATTCGAATTACATACGTATCTCAAGTTAGTGACGAATTTAAATCACCTGGCAAAATCAGCTGATAGTTGTTCTTCAAACAAACACTTTTAGATTGATAGGATATTGAATAATAATTACACCGTACGCCGTTAATGTTACACCCGAAATCATCAAAACTGCTGTGACGTCAGGTTTTTAAGTAGGTAATATTTAAAATGTTGTTAAAGTGGTGAAAAACCTCCGGTGACCCCCTATTTTCATTTCTGAAATTGTTTCTTTATGAACTGTGCACATTATATTTTATTTTTAGCAATATCTAAAATATGTGTGTCGGTGAACATACTGTTGAATATGCGAAAAACGATGAGAAAAATGCAGTTTTTAATTGAAAAGTGTTTAATTTAATTTTGTTTATCTTTCCAGTGTCGTTAATTTCCAAACATAGACTTGCTATACATCCCCGTATGTGATTGAAATGTATATGAAAGGATTCTGAGTTTATTCGTTGAAAGTGAGCGCTTCAAATAAATGCATCAAATCACTCAGAAATGGCGTAATTTGCCGACGGGAGTATTATTATTAATGCTGACAACTCTTTAAATCGTTTTGTGACCCCAAATTTTCTAATATTTTTTCATAAAAGACATAATTAACTTGCTATTTTGAAATGAATTAACGAATTCTAAAATATTTTATATCATCGTCCCATCTCTCCTTAAGTGGATCATGTGTATTTGGGAGTTTTATAAGAATCTCAGTATTCGATCAATGTTTTAAGAAAATAACGAATACATCTTATCTTTAATTTTTTATAAATGTGTATGAATTATCAAAGTAGACAATAACATTTTGGCTCACTTTATGAACAAGTTACCCTTCCATTTTCTATGATCGGAAATAGGACAATTGACCCCACCCATGAATCTATGGCGATTACATAATAATCATGAAGGGGTGCATTCAAGAAGGGCACATGTGCTATGTTAAATACGTAGAAAATGTACCCTTCTTGAATGCACCCCTTCAATTATCAGTATAGTCTCAAGTCTGTTATTTTAGTATTAAAGGCTTAACTTGTGTTAAAACACAGCAAACAACGTTCCTCTGAGCACATAACTTTTTATGATATTTAAATTCAAAGAGGTGTAACATTTCTTTTGGCGTTCAGTTAAGCATAAACCAACTATAGACATATATTATAGTTTATTACTCAACCATGGTGAGATCACTCGTTAGATAACAATAACTTGGTTGCACACATGTGTGATACCACCACGTGCTGCCGTGACGTCATAGTCGTTTTTGGTGTTTATGAAACTCGCAAATTGCATCTGTATTTAACTCAATTTCGCTTGTTAAAATACCAAACAATTCACTTGTTTCATAAATACGTTATCAAACGGGACATCGTTTAGTATTCTATATGTATTTAGATTATCTCCATCACTGGCTGTGACCCATGAATTGAATTTCTTTGAACAATAAATCAACTTCACAAAATATTGTTTTTGACACCACGGCCTCGGGTCTTCAGGACAGTTTCAATCTTTAGTCACGTCAATATACAGCCGAACCCCCAATAATTGCTAAAACGTTTCTCAACTGATTCTGGTAGGGTTAAGTTTACTTTATGACATACTAAAAAATAACCAAAGGTGGACCCCGGAAAACTGTTGTTTTTTTGGTGTCGAAGATGGCCGCCAATACCTCTAAATGATCCTAATTATATAACCATCAACTCAAAGGTGATAATCTTGGTGTCTATCCCTAGGTTTGGGGGGGGGGGAGCAACGAACACATTAAGATCATAAGAAATGGTTTTTGTCTATTATGGAAAACAAAATCCCAATATGGCGTCAAAAATGGCCACTGACACTTCCAAATGACCGCAAATCAATGACATTCACTCAAATTTTATGATCTAGATGTCTATTTTAACTTTTTTGGGGGGTAGGCAGGGGTTAAACTATTTCTAAAATCTTTACTTTAGTCTTAATTGACTGGACATTTCAAATGGGCATCAGAATTCTCAGAACGCATAATTAGGATAGTCTTATTCAAAGTTTGTACTTCTCCCCTTCAGGCATAACGATTTAAAAGTCATCATTACTGATCGTCAATACCAGTGACAACTATTCTTTTTCTTGCAAATGATGTTCTCACGACGACTGTAAGCTTCTTGTTTCTGTAACCATTTCCTTATCTTGTATTTGCTGAGAAAAATTTGCCAGCTTTTTCACATATCTGTACAGTTTATCTGGCCCAGCAAAACTATCTGGGTCCTGTGGCTTCCAGGCGACCATGCTGTCAAAGTCAACATTTCAATAATACATTTAGTTTAATGTCCTGCTTTATCAAACTCCGATTGCTCTACAAGTTCTAAATATTCTGCTTGTGATAAGTCCATATGAGATAGCATGTCCTTAGTTATGAGATTTATCCAATTAGTGATATTTCTATCCATTCCATCTGGTTTTGTATCTGAATCGAGCTTTTTTACCGTCTTCAGGATAGGCTTGAAGAGAGATCTATTACGAAAATAGTTGATAGATCTGATAGCTACGACCAAATTTTGTAGAAAGGTAGTTTCCCAATATTTCTTCAATTTCTTTTCAATCTATCTTTCACTCTTCCCTTTGTCTTTGATTCCTTTTTTCTTCAAAATGCCCTTACAAGCGTGCACAATACTCTCCCACATGTATTCAAGACCTTAATATCATTGGCTAAATCCAACCTAGGTCCTGTCCTCAAGAGCTGATCTTTGATTTTCACATGTTTTTGTAAACCATGTATATCTTGAAACATCAATCCACATTCGTCGCAGGCAGGCATGGAGCTCTTCTTCACACGCCAAAGGCCCGGGTTCGAATCCCGATGGAGACACCAAACATTTGTGACCTGGGCAAGGCTCTTCATCCACATTGCACTCATGACTTCATGAAGCGCTATCGGCAGCTTCGAAAGTACAATTTGGTCAGGGTAATACTGATATGCGCATTGAGCATGCACTTGTGTGTGGATAACTTGCACAGTATAAGTATCCATTATTTTTTTTATTATTATTATTATTATGATTATTATTATTATTATTATTATTATTATTATTATTATTTATATTGGGATACATCTGTCTAGCCAAAGTCATCACTTGTTGTTTGTCAACTGAGTTGTAGAATAGCACTAGGTAATAAGAATTTCGTCTTTGGGTTGGATTTTTATTATAGAAAGGTTTCGATTGATGACAATGACAGAGAGGTTTCTGTGATGACTTCCTTCAGTAAACAAATCAGTTGACATGATGTCATCTAAAATGATCACATTTCTGATTTGTGGATTGATAAAATCATTCTGTTCCAACGAGAAATCCTCGTATAAATGCTTCAAAGTCATGCAAATTTGGCAATTTACATTTGCACTGAAATATACAGGCAGGTGAACAAACTTTCGATATGCAACTGCAGTTTGACTGTCCAATATGTCATTAAGAAAACCATGTGAACATCATACACCCTGCTCCTCATATCACCAGAGTGACTTGACTTGTAAACTATGACTGTTTGAATAATAACATCTAAACCATCCCACAGGGGACTAAGGGATAAGTCTGTAATTTCATCCAAAACATGTCTTGACCATAGTCATCTATGGCTTATGGTAATTTCAAAGGACATCCAACTGTTTAAATATGCATCTAAAATATCAGTTGTGGCGTGAATTTATGCTGCAGTATAAATTATTTACTTACTGATTCATGCAAAGGTAACAGAATTTGTTTTAATTAAACTTAAAACATCATTGAACATATTCTATAATATATTTACTGATTTCATGAGATGTTTTCCTTTTGAAACTTTACTAATATATTGGAATAGAATAATAGAACAAGAGCAGTTTAAAAGCTAGATTTTACTTTTGCTACAGGATACAGGTATAGTTGGGGAGCATTGCTATTACACCAATTTTACATTTCAAACTATGGCATATAGACTCCCGGGTTGAAGAGCGTGACATTGTGAGGACGGATGTTTCTGTTACAGTTGTGAGTCACACAGCAGTAGGTACAGTCGAAGGCGTGACTATAGATGCTGGAGGGGTCAAATGTCACACAGTCACCGAGCAGAGAGGATTGCTGTAGCCATTTGGACTCACATTCAGAGACTGATGCACACCTGTGTTAGTAGAAACATGCTTCAATATTTATTCAGTAATGAGGAATTGGTAAATCATTTGTGAAATAAAAAGCATACACTCATGTATTTATTCTCCGATAGTCACTTATTATGCCAGGAACAAATCAGTATCAATTCAGCAAAAGATAAGGTAGCACAGCACTCTTCGACTTAAGCAACAGAAAACAAAAATGTATTCATCGCCATTTTTACAAAGTTACATTCGTCTATAACATTCAGCTAGATATAAGTTCATTATTTCAGTAGGTTATTTTCAAAATGACTCCAACATCTATGAACATTGTAGCACTGTAAGTGGAAGATAACACCATGATAATGAACCTTTTTGTGACGTGTTTGTCTCCGTTGACATCGTTGAGGACGGTGTTGAGACAGTAGGGAGTCGTGTTGTCGTTACATCTGACACTAACTGCACGTGCAGAATCAACACCACATGTAGCTCCACTGCACACCTCACACTCCACTGGAATGGGAAGGTGAAAGTAATTATTTGTTTTGTTCAAAGGCATTATTACCCCCGGGTACTTCGTTAAGGGTATAGTCTACCCAGAAGCAAAAGTTTCAAGATTTTTCTGATTTTTCGTTTGTAAGTACTTTTCAATGTGCTGAATTCAAATTTGAAATAAAATTTGGGGGTCACGGACCTAATTAAAGAGTTATAAGCAATTTAAAATATGGCCCCAGTGAAAAAAACGGGAAAATATATATATTACTTGTTTTAATCATATTTTTATTATTTGGCACCGGATTTCAACTATTGTTGTTTTTATCAAATATATTAATGATAACCTTTGTATTTATTGCAAAAATATGTTTAAAAAACATAAAATTAATTATATTTTGGGGGATTCAATTTCAATTTGTCGATTTTTATGACACTTTTTTTTCATATTATGCTGAATAAAACAATTTTATAAATTCATCGATTTTATAAAAAATCGCGGAAATGAAACTTTACTTTATATCGATCATAATTAAATAAAAATATGTTGAGGTCACCGAATGAATTAATCCGCCATGACGTTTTGAAAATTGATCACGGCAAATTATTTGGTCCGATTTTCGCCTTTATCATCCATGGCGCGGGCCTTACCGGGAAATCCGAGGCTGCCCGGTGTATCTGCAGTGTAGTGATCCACACATTGCTTAAAGTGTGCATCAATGTATACATCTAACACTATTGTATTTTAAATAAAATGATTTATCGTGAAAGAAACGCTTTAGGAGGTTGAATACCTTTGTTTATACGCACAAATGACGCGCATGTAACAGCGCGTATACTCGTACGTGTTTATCTCCCCTCTTCTTGCTTCTAATTATACTTCCGACACCGCTTATCTCCCCTGAATCAAAATGTCTGCCGTCAAACTCAGATCGCCGAAGGGGCGTTTTACCACTGCAAGAGTTAAACAACGTAATCAGAAGATCAAATCATCTATGAAATGCCACCATAAGAAAGTTCAGCACACTGGAAAAGACGGACACAATGAGAATGACACTATTTTCAGTGGTCGCCGTATAGTTGAATTTGATACGATCATAAAAGGACTTGTTTGTCAGGACTGTGAAGGTGACTTACTGTTGCAAAATACTACCTCCGAAACCACAGTAGGGCTCGCCAGTATTCTCTACATTATGCAGGACGTACCTGGAGGAGGAAACAGATCTAGATCTAACACGTACACAAGACAATATGGGTACGTTGCCATCGAGGTGCATTGTCAGATAAATATCACGAATGCTGAAATCTTGTGTAGACATATCTTGCCAACATAACATTGTTACATTTGGGATAACACTACCTTCAGTAGTACAAATTCTTGTACTTTTTTTACTACTACCGTTTGTACTATTGAACGAAGTGTTATCCCAAATGTAACAATGTTATATTTGTTCACTATCTAAATGACAATAATGTATTTCAAATATCTTGCTAAGCAGATTGTCATTTAATAATTTATGATGATTCATTACATATAATCGAATCATTTTTTCAAATGTAAGTATTCAACTTCTCATGATAAATCTCAAGAATGCTGAAATCTTGTGTTGACGTATCTTGGCAAGCAGGTTATTATTTCATAATTTATGATGATGCGTTGCATATTATGAAATTAATTTTTCAAATGTAAGTCTTGAACATCTTATAATAAATCTCAAGAATGCTGGAATCTTGTGTAAACGTATCTTGGCAAACAAGTTATCATTTTCTTATTTTTTGCATATCATTAACCTATCATTTCAAATGTAATTCTTCAAAATCTTTATTTTCAAAAATTTAAATTCTGTTGCAGATATTGAAGACCCTGTTCAGTTGACCGCCAGCTATGACATGGGATGGCAGAGGAGGAGTTCAGGAAGAGTTTAACAACAGCAAGTCAGGTCATGCATGTCTCATCGGGGCCAACACAGGGAGCATCATAGCTTATGGTTCCAGGAAAACTACCTGTAGGATCTGTGAAAATGCAAAGAGAGATAACGTGACTGCCCGGAAGCATGATTGCAGATATAACTGGAGCGGAACTGCAAAGGCAATGGAATCAAGTGTAGGTGTTGAACTTCTTACACAAACATGCAGTAAGAAATCTGCAGTGAAATACATAGTAATGGATGACGATTCAACCACCTTGTCACACATTAGAAACAAGTTTGATCCTGATATTGTCAAATGGAGTGACATTAATCATGCAAAAAAATCACTATCCAACCGACTCTACCAACTTAAATCTCGCCACAGCAAACTTTCCACAAAGGTGATCACTTACTTGAAGAAATGCTACTCCTATGTTTTAGCCCAAAACAAGAACAATGTAGATGCAGTTAGAAAAGGACTGAGATCAATCATTCCCCATGTATTTGGTAATCATGACCTGTGCATGGAAAGCTGGTGTGGGTATGCAAAAAATCTAGACACATACAAGTACAGATCTCTTCCTAGGGGCAAGTGTTTGACAGGTGAAGATTTTAGAGCTGATCTAAAAGCTGTTTTTGAGGTCCACGCTTTGAATGCTGACAGACTGGCACCATTAGGATCTACCAAATCCAACGAATCTTTCAACAATACAGTTGCGAGCAAGGCCCCTAAAAACAGGCATTATTCGGTCTCTGAGAGTTTTGATTACCGCCTAGGTGCAGCAGTTTCACAAAAGAATATTGGGCCTGGCTATCTCCTTTCTGTTTATGAGGATAAACAGATATCACCTGGTAAAGCTTTACTAAAAAGGGCAAGGGCAATGAAAAAGAAGCAATGAAGAGGAAGGCAACGGCTTTAACCAAAACTTTCAAAAGAAGGCGGCTACAACTTGCTGAGAACAGATCAACATTCAACCAGGAACATGAAATTAGAGAGGGTCAAACTTATGAAAGCAATGTTGACATTTCTTCAGAACAGGATGTGACCAGAATACCAGATCCTGTTGTTTTACCAGAGAGCAAACCCTTGGCGTCTTCAGATCATGTGATGGTTTTCTTTGATTTAGAAACATCTTCGTCTGAGTGGAACACAGAGATATGTCAAATCAGTGCAGTCTCTGACCAAAGCAATGCTTTCAATCGTTATATTTTGCCAACCAAACCAATGAGTGTGTTTGCTTCCAATGTCACCAAATTAACAGTCCACGAAAATACTCTTCTTCACAAGGGATTACCTGTTGCTACTGTTACCAAGGAAATGGCCCTCAAAGAATTTGTTGAATGGCTGAAACTTCTCAATTCATCTGTTGTTTTAGTTGGTCATAATGTGAAATCTTTTGACTCTGTGCATCTGCTTAGAGTTGCAGATGAATGTGAAATGCTTGCTGACATTGAAGAAATTGTAGTTGGCTTTGTAGATACTCTTCCCCATTTTCGTTCAGCATATCCAGCTTTGAAGTGCCACAAGGAAGAATTTCTAGTTAAGGAATTACTGCAAAAAACTTTTGATGCTCACAATTCTTTGGCAGATTGTATAGCCCTTTCTGAACTTGTCACACTGAACACTCCAAACATCTTCAAACACAGTTTTGATTTTGAATGGGCAGTTTTCCAGATGAAGATTTTGAAGCTGAAACATGAAAATATTCAGACTTATTCCGTGTTGATTCACAGAAAGGTTTTGTCAAAGGCTATGGCTGAAAAAAGTGCTTCATCAGGACTTCGGGTTTCTCATCTGCAGCTTGCATTAACTCGCGGAGGAGAAGAAGGACTCAGTGCTGTGTTGTCAGCTATAACCAATGGCAAAATCAGAGTCACCAACAGAAAGCCTGTAATTGAGAAGTTGGTTGAATATTTTGAGGATAATGGTAGATTATAAATGAGTGAATATTTGCCTGGATAGGCAGCATGAATAATTCAAGTCATAAAATGATTTGGAAATGCATGATGTTATTTTGATGTACATGCATGATGATGTGAAAAATGATCAATTTTGTTTCTTCTGAAGTTTCTATTCCACAAATTTTTTAAAAAGGTATTTTATGTTCATGATAAGATCAAATACACATTGTAGTAGATCACTTGTGGTGTTCTGTATTTTTTGGGATGTATGGAAAACTATAATGTCACATGCAAAAGCCATATAAGCATCTTTATGTAATTCTTGATAAAGAGTTATCTCCCCTGATCAATTTATTAAGGATTCTGCCCTTTGGGGCAGAATCCTTATTGTTATTGGCGTGTTTTTTTTTTTTTTTATTTGCACCGATTTTGTGACACCTATTCTGCAGAAACGGTTGCAGATAATTCAAGCACACTTTACAGTCTGACAGCCCGTAGTGCGAACTAATTAAATTTAGCTTTTGGGCCCAATCGTTTCACCCATTAAAGGTCCAGTTCGAATCAAAATTTCGATTTTTAACATGGGAAAATTTTTCAAAATGCAGCTAGAGACTTGGAACTTTTTGCAAAAGATGCGCAATAACCATGCGAGAAAAAAAGTAAATCATGGCGAATCGTAAGTCACGTGGTTTTTCCGCCATTTTGATTTTAGACACATTTTACAATTTTCCGACCCCATGCACCTTTGGCAATCTTCTCCTCTGAAGATACTAGCATCTAAGAGCTCAAACTTGCATATATGTGTAGCTAAAGGGTTGGTGATTAAACGATACTCCAAACCATTAGCGTACCTGTTATACTTTTTTCACAGTGACCTTTCAAAGTCCGACAATTTTTTAAAATCGCAAACTTCAAAGGGCCATAATTCAAAAACCTATTAATGGAATTGAACGATTTTTTCAGGAGAGTAAGACAGGACTATGGTCTTTATGAATCAATAATAAAATCGCTCGCGAACAGTCATTTCCGGTCATAATAAAGAAAAACTTTAACATGGGGAAAATCTTCAAAATCCACATAGAGACTCGAAACTTGTTTCAAAAGATGCGCAGGAACAATACAAGCAAAAAAGTAAATCATGACCAAATCGTAGGTCACGTGGTTAAGCCGCCATTTTGATTTTCTTAAAATTTGTCTGATTTTGACATGTTAAATTTGGGTCTAAATAATCCCAGTGACATACAAGAGACTCGCAACTTGTTTTAAAAGATGCTTAATAACTAGACAAGCAAAATATGTTACCATTGCGAGGTCGTAGGTCACGTGGTTTCGACGCCATATTGAATTTTAACCTTTTTTGATCATGCAGTTTTGCGGAAACACCACTTTGAAGACAGTTGCATCTAAGCGCTGAATCTTAGATTTATATGCAGCTGAAGCATTCGAGAATAACAAGTTTGTTATATTTTGAGTAAACTCCTAATACTTGTTTCACAATCACCTTTCAAAGTATGGTCATTTTGAATATTTTAATAAGTTTGATTTGAACTGACTTGATGAAGATTTTATTGAAGCGTCACTAGACAATAGACCACACCTTATTTGATTTTCAGTAATTTCTATTGTAGAGGCATCGGACATAGCTACGAACTTTTACTTCAACCCGGAAGCAATTCAGAGACAATACAGTCCATTTCATTTTGATGTGTAAACAGAGGAAATTCCTACTTTCGTTTTGACATACATTGTGTTGCTGGGGAGTCAGTCATGCTAAACATTATATATTGATGGTGTTATTGTATCGAGAATTACTGACTGTTGCCTGAAATTACCAATTGGAAGATAATCGACTCAGGATAATGACAATATAGGCCAATATGTTAAAGTAGTTCTGATCGAAAACCGGACACTGCACCGCGATTAACGCAAATCTATTTGACGATCGAATTTGACATGGGAAACCTATTTAAAACACAAACACGACACTGTAGGTTTATATTGTTTTAAAGGCATGTGCATGTCAATGGGACGTGTAGTTTCGGTTCTGAATATTTATAATGATGTTAATTGTCGCTCATGCTGAAATAACCTACACGTTTGCTGTACAGTGTATGTTGACGTAGTTGCATCAATGCATAATGATTCTCCAAAGAGCAAAGAAATGATCTTGGACAAAATATCAACAAAAGCTACATAAATTCCCTTAATTTCGATAAATATTATCCGAACAAAACAGTGTCTTATAGATGTATAAAATATAGTCACTAATTTTACCCAAGCTATCATAGAAGTACTGGTGGCAAAGTGGTAAAATGTAGGATTTCTATTCCAGCAGCCTGAGTTCGAGTCCACCAGAAAAAAAACTTTTTTGACTTAAAAATAATTTCAAATGTTCAAAACTTATTTTATTTTGTATGTTAAATTGTTTTGAATTGTTTTTGAACTTTTATTCATCTAAACATTCATATTGGCAACACTGTCAACATTAGTGTAGTGGCTACTTTTTTGGGTTGTATTTTTTAATAGTTCTTTACATGTAACCAATAAGATGATGTCATGAAATATTTTGGTACGTTTGTCGTTTTGCCGATTTTAGATTTTCGACTTCTTTAATGAGATTTGGGTCCAATAAGTTAAAAATTTAAACCTCAAAGAAAATCAACTTTCTCAGTTTTTAGGGTACGTGTCTTCACAAATCTTCCCCTAAATTACAACAATACATACAAAATAAACTTCCCAATGCACGGCATAACTCTTGCCAGTCTTCATTATTGGATGATTTAGGCCTTGCAGTATTTACTTAAGATATCTGTGTTTGGAAATCCAGGCCCACTATGCATTTTTGGTACAGCGATTCACAATCTTGGCAAAACAAAGCGAGGAGAAATATTGCAAGGGTTAAATCAGACAGTAATGATTTGTCTGCGTTGTAGACTACACATTGTCAATGGGGGTGGTTCCCGATGGCAGGTGGGATGAGGATGTAGTGTCTTCATGTACATGTTGGTTTATGTCTTCCAAGTCAGACTTCGTATGCCAAATGGATTTGTCTGTACTGGTTGTTGTACTCCCGGCAAAGGTTCATTTTAAATGGGAGAATCAAAATTATTTCGCTAATCGGCCTATACTTAAGAACAGGAAGAATTTCTGGATAACAACTTCTTTAATGTGAAAATACACGACGTTTCGGAGTACACACTCACTCATTCATCATTTGGAATGTAAGGAAATAGCAAAATATGGTACATTTATATAGGCCTGTACTTAAACAAATCGTTACACCACTTTGAAGATATTTGCATCTAAGCGATACAACTTAGATTTATATGCCGCTGAAGCATTGGGGAATAACAAGTTACATTAAATAACTCATAATGTCCTTTCAAGGTATGGTGACGTTGTGAACATGTGAACACGTTGGATATGTTGAGGATTTTATTGAAGCGTCATGTGGAAGAGTTACTTCCCCTTGACCACCCTACGATGCTGTTAGCATGCACACTGACAACAACTTCCTCACTACATACACTACCTAACTGGAAAAAGGGCCATTAGCACGATAATTTATATGACTGATGAGTTTTAAATAGAAGTTCATCAAAATTGACTTTATTTTGATGTGTGAACAGGAAATTCACACTTTCGTTTTGGCTCGCATTGTGTTGTTTTGGGTAATGTCTGTTATAAATGGTGCTATTGTATGTAGAAGTACTGACTGTTGCCGGAAATTACCAATTTGAAGATACTCGACACAGGATAATGACAATATTATCGAAACAAAACGATGTCTAAAAGATGTATAAAATATTATCAGTAATTGTCTGGAATCCTATCAGCTGTTAGTTTGGTCGAACGGTAAAGCGTCTGACTTCTATTCAAGCAGGCTTAGTGCAGGAATTCAAGACTTCAAAGGTATACTTTTTCAACTTAAATATAATTTTAAATATTCAAAACTTATTTTTGTTTGTATGTTAACTTATTTTGACTTGTTTTAGCGCTTTTGTTTATGCAAAAATGCATATTGGCAACACTGACCAGATTAGTGTACTGGCTACTTTTTTATGTTATATTTTTGAATATTTCTTCACATGTAACCAATAAGCTGCTGTCATGGAACATTTTGGTACGTTTGCCCATATCCAAATTAATCTATGACCTCGGCCGATTTTGGATTTTCGACTTCTTAAATGAGATTTCTGTCCAATAAGTTAAAATTTCCATCTCAATTTCTGGAAAACTGTATCAGACAGTTTCACAAAACCTTCACCAAACTAAGTACAACAAGAACAGGTTGACATGGCGAGTGTACAGCAGGCTGAAAAAGGATTTTTGACAAAGAGATTTAAAAAAAAATAACATAAAGACTTCAAACTTTTTTAAATAGATGTGCAATACCAGGGACCTCTATATAATGTCACTGGCAATACTAATACAAACAAAAAAGCAACAGTCACGTGGTTTAGCCACCTCTGATTTTCTTTGAAGTTGTTCGATTTTGACGTGTAAAATCTCAAAGCTCCTAGAGACATCCTAGAGACTTGAAACTTATTAAAAAATATATGCAATTACATTTGGAAGATGTTCTATTTCATTATCTTTGAATTAAATAAAACATTTAAGCGCAGAATCCGCTTGTCGTCGCTTGCGACTATATTTATTTTTTGGGGTATGTTTTGCTGATTGATGGTAATTGTCATACACCGTGGTAACATTTTTTTTTTTTTTTAATATGATTATAGAATAAATAAACTTGAAGATGAGTCATTTAAAAAAAAAATCTTAATTCGAGAAAATTATTTTTTTTAACGAAGAATTCAAAATTTAGTGAAAATTGTGTATTTTCAAGAATGAAATAATGTGATAATTATGATATATTGCCTTGAAACTTTTTTTCAATATTTTTTTACACATCAGTACTGAAATACCTTTGGTAAAAACAAACCCAGCATAATAATAGTGAATAATTTAAACCGAAGGTATTTTTTAAATTGTTTTGATATTTTCTACAACGGTGCACAAGGAAATGGCTACTTGTTGAAAAAAATACCCTGGTGACATGCTAATTTTATGACATTATTAGGTTCAGGATACATTTTGCTACAAAATGATACCAAATTAAGCAATTTTTTAATATTGGGATATTTTGTATCCAACCTCCTTAAGTTATAAATATGCCTCATAACATTGTTGTCCAAACCCGTGTGTCGGAATTTCTGTTATTTAGATTTCGGGCCACGGCACACTGTTTCTAGCATGACGGCAAGCAGCATGTAAATTTCGATGTGAATAAATACCCCCTTTGAAATAAATATATAGAATTCCTAGAGGAAGTTAATTGGAACTAGGTGAACGTTTAATAATCATCAAAAATATAACTTTGCGTAAACCCGTGTCAGGTACTGTAGAGACTGATTTCCGTACATGTAACTTACAACATGCACTTCCGGGTTGAGAACCGTTGTTAAAATCTTGAAGGGGCCACCACACAAACACTTTTCCCCATGTAAATATGTAAGCTCCAGTTATGGAATGTAATCATTAAGATGACAAAACTACTATCGGCAAAGGTTACATATATTGTAGAAAATTTCCAATCCACACGACTGAGAGCGTGTTGTGTCAGTGGTGCATTTTTAACTTGTTTACCGTTTGCAATAGAGTTGCAAACAGCTGATTGTCATAATAAACTTACATGTAGTTCAACTGCAGTAATACGTGTTACCAGAAAATATTGTTTCTCGTTAGTCTGTGAAATTAAATCCTTGGAAACTTATATATTGACCAAATTAAAAATAAACAGTATATTAATATTTAAAAAAAACTGTATCTGGGGGATGGCGTCTATTTGAGGAAATACGGTAGTTTTGAAAAGTGAATCCAACACTAAGATTGTCAGATGAATCAGTTATACCTTCTTATGTTATCACATATATATATATATATATATATCTTGACAAATTATAACAAACAATTTCTTTAAAACATACATTTTATTTATTAATCCGGCAAACATATTAACAATAATGAATAATTTAATCATTTGACAGTGAAATAGTAAGGAACCTTAGGAAATCAACAAATTAAAGTTCATATTTAGTATGCACAGTTTACATAACAATAATATTTGAAAATCAAATGTTTTCATGGACACAGTGTTAGCCACATGATCAGAGTAATTGCGTATTTCTGACTTCTTTCTGCAATCAACTGAGCTTCAATGTACTGGATGACCCTTCACTCTAAAGACACTGTTGGTTGTATACAATACAGTTCATGATGTAATCCTGTCCAGGTAGAAGAAAGAAGCGAAATTGATTCCAGCATAACAATTGTCCAAAATCTGAAATGTAAACAAAACAATACAGAGCATATAGGGAAAATCTACAGTCTATATTTATATCAATGAATAAATTATTACCAGTGTATATAATTAAGCTAAGCTGGTGGGTTAAGGTAAGGATAATTTATGTTTTGAACTTGCTTTCAAAAATAATTCACCTATATCAATTCATGCCTGTAGTATTATTACTTGGACAAAGCTCTCAGCATCATAGTCTTACAAATTAGTCTTACACTCAGACTCAAAAGTATCTATTCTGAAAATAGTACTATTTTATTAAAAATTGAAAAGTAGACTGTAAGAAATGGAATTTTCAAATGTCTCCTTTTCGCTATATTTCTGTCAATATTTTGTTCAGATATAAACACATATTTTTTCAGATTCTAAGTGTTAGAGTACATGTACATGTATATTGCAATGAAACCTGTGATCATTGGAGGAACCATGTGTGAAGTACAATGCATCATTTTACTCAATGAACCTACATCAATACAGGTAAAACAGTTTTCTACTGCAAGTAACTACCTTTTGATACAAAATATTAATGCTCAAACTATTGTGCTATCCTGAACCTTTTGGCATGAAGTATGATAGGCAGTAACATGATATATGTCCAACAATCCCATTAATTTGGAAAATGTGATGAGAAAACATAATATTAATATTATTTTATGTTATCAAATCATGACAACTTCATTGATACTTTTAAATATTGTAAATTTGACTCTCTTTTTTTAATTTAAATTATTATTTTTAACCTGCTTTTATTTCTGACTGGCAATGGTGGCATGTAGAATTGGGATTGAAAATAATATTACACAAACTTTATGTTTATCAAAGACTGGCTGTCATTCGAGAGGGAAAATATGTGTATTGCACAAATACACATGCACATTAACCTACCAGCTTGTGTGTTCTGCATGTTCCAGTTTCAGTAATGAGTATGTGTGTCATCCTACCTCAGTTTGACATCTTTTGGCATCAGTTTGGTGTCTCAGTGTCTCACCAGCAATATGAACCTGAAAATACAGATTAATTTAATCAGTACCTTTTCACACACATATTTTTGTTTTTGTGTATTTCAAAAGAAATGTACAAACTCAAAGTACAGAAAAACAACCTCCATGTAGGCTCCACCTACACTTCAAAGACATCTGATGGGAGAATAGATTTGTGCATATTTTAACTGATTTATCTAACAGAAGCATATTTTAGAATTAATTGCACAATGATCACAAAGCAATTTTATCATGAACAACGGTATCAAATTACCGTAAATCCTTTAAATAATTGCCTGCCTTCACAGGCCTTGAGTAATTGCTGGGCTAAATTTATCAATGTAAACAAATATATCCGATATTGAAGGTGTTTTTTTTTAGTTTGAATTTTTGCGTTCCAATATAATAATTAATTGGATCGATTTGCTTTGAAATTAGTAGACTTCTAAAAAGCCGACTGTAAGTGTAATCTGATTATTCAACTTTTCAAGGATTTACGGTAGTCAACATATTTTCAAAAGCAATTTAATGTTATTAATGTACTGTAAATACTACTTGTATTTGTTTAACTTACCGAAATTCTCAAATGGATCAGTCAGAGTCGTAGGATGATTGAGCGACAGTAACAAGTCACTAGATCTACATCGCTTCTCACGCCGGGCATGGAGGCTCGGGTCGGTGTCATCGAAATATGAAAGTTTGAGAAGCCGGGTTTTATGACTGCGTGTTCAGTAACGGTGAACGCTGATATCTTCTTCTTCTTTTATGTCTTATTTCGTCTTGAGTAATAACATGTCTTCCGTTGACACTTGTCTTTTGATGATTTTGTCCGATGAGCAGCTGATCGCCAAACGGAGCGAGTGACCGGTGTTGAATGAAACTCGCACCGGTGTTGACAAACAATGCCACAATTCGTTCGGTTGTCGTTAATATCATGTTAAATGTGCTTATTTGCTAATATTTAGTGCTTCATTGACATGAATACATACATAGATCATCTGTAAACATACATTTCGTTGCATATTGTTTATTTATAGTTGTTTAGTGTTGATGACGTGAATTTCTTGTCAGTTTGAATGCCGTCAATTCAGACATGCGCAGAAGTGATTATGTGTGCCTAGACTATAGCACATTCCGATAAGGTAATTATCTCCCTTTGATAGGCGGCGCTCGATGCAGACAATTTTACTTCCGGGGACTACCTACGCCATATTGTTGACGTTTGTAACGTCACATCATGAATATTAAGCAACTTGATGACCCGCTTATTGAAACCTTAACTGTTCCCGCGTTGAAGAATTATTTAAGAGTGCATGGACAGTACGTTACTGGGAATAAGGCAGGCTTGGTTGAGAGAGCGAAAGGTATTAAAATTCTTTCGATAAAGAACGTCAATGAGTTGAAATCAACAGACGAGAAGTGTACTACAGACCGGAATAAACAGAAACTTGTATCTCCTCTCGGCGAAGTTTTACCTGATCCTAATTTGCTGAATTCAGATTGGACTAAAGATCTGTGCAAGTTGCCGAATTTCACGGAAAATGACGTTTACAACTACCTTGTACTATGAATGAAGGCAAAGCGACAGTTAAGAAGTGGTATATTTTACCATGACAGACACGTCCACAATATTGAATATCACGATGTAAACGAAAACTGCTCTCACTGCATCGTCCGGTGTTTAGTTATTCCCTCAATACCAACATCCAACAAAAAGAACAATCCTGATCACAGAGTGTGGGTAATCATGTCAAAGGTCACTGGTAATGTGCATTCAGCTGATTGCAACTGCACTGCAGGGTAAGAGTCTATTTACTTATTTGGACTTTTTAATTTTATTATAAATGTATTTTATGAATGTAAGTAGGTATAAAATAATCCAAGAAAAAATCAAATATTAAATTATGAGACCTAAATCGTTTTAATTCCTTTCATTTTATCAAATATAAATTCAGCGTCACATATGCATAATTTTAGTGTTATCTTAAGTGTTAGCTTATTATTTATGACTTATGAGGTCTATCAATAATTGACTAATATTTTTTTCAGGCAAGGGGAGGCCTGTAACCACATCGGTGCTTTACTACATGCTCTTGTGGACATCACTGCAAGTAATAAAAGTGGGACATCTGCACCAACCTCTATGAAATGCAAGTGGAATAATCCAAGAAAACGCAAGCTGAGCCCAAAGAAAGCTGAGCAAGTGCCATTTAGAAGAAACAGTGAAGGATTTCCAAGGATATCAGGTGATGCAACTGCAAAACCCTTTGAAGCTACTGTAAATGTAGAGCGTTTCAAGCAAAAACTTTACAAAAATGAACTAATGAAAATGAACTAATGAAAATGAAACTACTTTTGAGAAAGTCAGCAAACTTGATAAACATGTCGGTTCGGCAAGAGTTATCCCTAATATTGTAGAGGACAACATTGACTTTCAATTTCATGACAGCACTAACTTAGATTCTCATTCTGTCAGGGAAAGCTGTGTCAAATTCTTTGATAATTTGGAAATTAGTGATGAACAGTGTGTTAAAGTTGAACTTATCACCAGAGGTCAAAGTAAAAACAAAATGTGGTCAAAACAAAGGAGGGGTAGAATAACAAGTTCAAGTTTTGGTCAAGTTTTCCTTAGAAAAGACACAACTCCACCTGATAACCTTGTCAAACACGTAATGGGTTACAACAAAGCGTTTCAAAACAGCCATACCTCCTGGGGGTTAAGTCATGAGCCTGCTGTTCGTCGTTTATACACCAAAAGGATACAGGCAGTTCACCCCGATACAAGGGTGAAGGAGTGTGGATTGATAATTAATCCTGCCTATCCATATCTTGGCGCAAGCCCTGATGGATTAGTTGACATTCCTAATAGCCCAGATGGACCAGGATTAATTGAAATTAAATGTCCATCAAGCGATAAATGGAAATGGATAACCCCACATGAATGTGCAAAGGACAGTGGGTTTTGTTGTTCTTTAAAGGACAATGAAGTTGTGTTGAAAAGACATCACCCCTATTTTTATCAGGTGCAAGGACAGATTGCCTTAACGGGACGAAAGTGGTGTGATTTTATAATATGGACTCTTAAACATCCAATGTCAGTGGAGAGAATCTACTTCGATGAGAACTTGTGGCTAACAACTGTAGAAAAGCTGAAAACATTCTATCTTAAAGGTGTTCTGCCTGAAGTCTTCTCAAATCGAGTTAAGCGACATATCCCACTGTTTACAAGCTAGACATTATGTCCCAGTGGACCATATTTCCTTAATTACACGCCTGCCTTGAATAGACGCCCTTGCTTTCTGAAAATAATAGACGCCTGTCTTAATTAAACGCTGGGTAAACCAAGTTTATTATATAAAACGATATGTTTCGTTGAATTGTCAGAATTTGTACCACAAAAAGTATGTATGGTTTCCCTTATTACGTAATAAACGCCTGCCTTGAATAGAAGCCTGCCTCAAATAGACGCCTATGATGTAGACTGTTTGAAAATAATAGATGCCCAGCGTGTAATTAAGGAAATAAGGTAACTTGCATTACAGGAGTGAAGTGCGTACAATATAAATCCAGGTTTTATATGCAAACAGGAACACAAGAGAGTACATTAAACCTCAGGGCACTTACCACATCATATGAACTATGAAGTAATTATTATTCCAACTTGAAAGTAAAGTATGTTTTGGATGTTCTATTAAAACTGTTTGTAATTAATAAGTGATTTTTGAATACCTTTAGAAAATACCCTGCAAGGTTTATCCTTGAGTGCTGATCACAATTATTATGCAAACTTATCATGTGAACATTTGTTTAAAAGCTCTTTCTGGAGCTAATTTTACTTTCAATTAGGCATTCTAATGGTTAATATATCTTGCAGGAAACTTTCAGCAATATTTTGCAAACATGAACATTTATTTAATTCTCATTTTAGCTCATCAGGCCTGAAAGGCCCGATGGGCTTAGTTATGGCAGGCATGGTGTCCGGCGTCCGGCCGTAAACTTCGTCTTTCGTCTCCAGAACCACTTGGTCTAGGGAGCTGAAATTTGTGTGCAGACTCTTTGGCTTCTAAGATTCTAATTTGTAGATTTCATGACCCCGTGAACCCAAATTGGGTCATAGGGGTTACAACCTTGAAAACCTATTTTCATATTCTTCTCCAGTTCCAAAGGTCTAGAGAGCTGAAAAGTTGTGTGCAGACTCCTTGGCCATGGGGATTCTAAACCCTTAAAACCTATTTTCATCATCTTCTCCAGTAAGAAAAGCTCTAGAACAAGCTGAGATAATTTATTTTAACAATACAAATTCTTATGAGCTACAGAGCCCATGGCTCTTTTTTTTGCTTCACACCATAGATTATGATAGTGTGTTTGCAATATATTTTTAACATTTAGCACATTGTAATCAAGTAGTTTTGAAAGAATATTTTAAAAATTTAAGGGCCTCTACAAATTCTTTTACAAGAAGCCGAGTACTGTGTACAGGTCAATGCTTCACACTTATCAATTAAGTCAGTCATAGTAACTTTCTTGCGCAAGATAAGCAAGTAACAGATTATATCTCATTTTATTATGATGAATTTGTTTGTAAAAATGTTTGAATTTTGTTTGAACAGGTGAGAAGCAACATTTAGATGGAAATGGATTCTTTAAGCATTATAATGTTAATTTCAATGTTTTTTTCAAGATCAAACATAAATTTGACAATACTAAAAGACAATTATAAAATTGCAAATTTCAAACAACATATCTGATTAACCACATATCTTATCAGATATTAACTGTTACTTGGACTATATTTTGGTAGTTACGTTTGAACTCTGTTGTAGTATACGCTGTTGCTGACAACAGATTGTGACCACTTCAAATTTGTCATCAAATAAACATTGTGATCATAATCATTTGTCACGTATTTTTTTATTTAAGCAATTAGTAAAAAATAACATAATGATTAATGAATACACTAACAATGAAAAATTATTACAATTTATTACAAATTCAGTTCTCTACAGGTACTGGCTTGTTGAAACAAGTGAAAGTCAACCAATATCTACACACCTTTTCAAAAGAGTTAGGGGAGCGCGGGGTCAATTGTAACACAGGGCAATTGTAACAGAGGCGATTATTCCAATATTTTACATTCATGCAGAGTCAAAATTATATAGAATTAATTCCCTTGCTTTTCTCTTGTTTAGTGTAAGGATGTTGATAAACAGTTTCCCCAATGATAGACAAAAAAGGCAAAAAGGCAATTTTTGAACTTAAAAGTATTTTTTTCACTAACAATAAGAAATTGTTTCTATGCGTATTTTGTTACAAAATACTCAATTGTTATATATAATATATGTAAAAAGTGTTACAATTGACCTGGCTCTCCCCTACCTGAAATTTCTGCAGACATAATGAATGGTGGGCTTTATGTACAGATTCATGATGTGATTGATATGCACCCATTACATTTATGAGTTACAAAGTGGTGGCTGTAAATTGGTCAATCTAGCACATAATTTCCAAATTTTTGATACTTGGTGAGACATGGTTAAAGGCATGACAGTTTTCAAAATATTGAAATTCTTGATTCTTTCCATCTGACGCTCAACATGAATTCGAAGGTTTGCAATAGTCCGTGTATCTGAAACTTCCCTCTTTGATAGTTGCCTTTTCCGGTTTTTGAAGGGGGGTATGATCAGGTGGATACCACGGGGTGTTGTGAGATCAGAAATGAGAAATCCCTTGTCGGCCATTATGGAGTCACCACTCTCACAAAGATCTAGTAAATGACTTTTCTGTGTAATAACCTTATCACTGACACTCCCTGCCCATAAATCTGACACAAAAGTAACTGCACCAGCTGGACTGATGCCAACTAGGCCCTTCCATGTCATATGTGATTTATAATCACTGAACATCAACGATTTGCTTTGAAGGGAAGAAGGTGTCTCAGTTCTTATTTCTGTACAGTCAACAATAACTCGACAAGTTGGATACTTTTCACAGAATGATGGTGGCATATGGTCATTAACTGCTTTTCTTGATGGCCACATTATCAGAAATGATAATTGGACATCTAAGTAGTCAATCCATTTATTGAATATTGTTCCGCATGTACTTGTGCTAATGCAGAAGCGATCTGCCAAATCTTCTAACAGTAGCCCAAGTCGCAGTCTCATGAGAACAAGAAAAAATTCATCAATTAATCGAAGGTGCCTGGG
Organism: Gibbula magus; assembly: GCA_936450465.1. Taxonomy (NCBI): domain Eukaryota; kingdom Metazoa; phylum Mollusca; class Gastropoda; order Trochida; family Trochidae; genus Gibbula; species Gibbula magus. Next base: position 5,136,220 of record OW388304.1, read on the forward strand.
TCTCCCTTGCTCTGATGATGCACCATGTCTGGCAGTTTGACTTGCTGCATCATCTTTTATTTCATCAAAAAGACAATCAAAAGTCATGGAATCTGGTATTCCAGTGTAAAAGAGAAGTTTTTGCTTATCATTTTTCACATCTTCATATGTAAGCATAGGTGTATTTGCTTGTGTTTCACAATCTACCATCTTATTTTGTATGGTCTGAGTACTGTTATTTGTATAAATAGGTCTATTGACAAGATCACACTGTATTCCTATTTCCTTTGTACAAATTTCATGCACAGTCTGCACTGACTTGTGTGTAAACGGTGAGAATGATTCAGCATCAACCGGACCACAGTAATCATGAAACATTAAAGAATTGTTCAACACAGAGATGGTAGGGCTCAACAAGAAACTAGGCTGTTCAATGACATTCATATCTTCAACTTCCCTGGTTTCAATCTCATCTTGATAATCATCCACTTGTATATTCTGCAAATAATCAAAATTTAGTTTAAAATGCTTTTAAATAGGCAAAGCGTTAAGTAAAACTATTCATTACTGATTTTGCACTGAAGTGTTAAACACCTTAACTTTTTATAATATCTCAATAATACTTTGGCCAAAGAAAAATATACTGTTTCAGACAGCCTAACTGAAGTATATTTTCTTGTTACTGAAATGTATTATCAAGCAAATTAACAATAACCTTTCAAGAAGGGTTTGTTTCAAGTATATACACAAATCCTAAGTAATAGAAATCTTTTTCAATAATATACCTTTGAACATAACATAGATTAATTAACCAAAATAGATCCTATATTAAGAAAATTCGTTCAAAATACCCCCCCCCCCCCCCCCCCCCCCCCCTCTTTAAAAAAAAACAATAACAACAACATTACATACAATTACAAAATCTTTCCTAAAGATCCACAAACCCTATTATTAAAATGTGACATGAAACACATTTTGTTTGGCCTGTGTAAGATAAATATACTTAATGCTGAACATATTTAAATCATTCAAACGCACTTTCTTAAAAAATCCCTCAAAAAAAATAAAATTATATAGGGCCTAAGTCCTAGTGCAAAATGGTTCGTGTAAAATAAATGAACTTTTACTAATTTTACTTAATTTGGTATATATTCATGCATCATGGCACTTACCGATGTTTTAAATACTTTGTTTGGAAAAATGGATGGCAAGGGATGATCTGTCGATGGTCCACTCGAATTTACGAAATGCTGGGAGCATATCTGGCTGTTAGTTGTGTAAACAAAGTCTTTCCTCACAAGTCTCGATCTCTGAAGCCAAATATTCTATTCAGGGGCGGGTAACTACCTTATCGGAAAATGCTATACCCTTAAAGGGGCAGTAGCACGTTTTTTGCTAAATTTATTTTTTCAAATTTCCTATTTATAATGATAGTTTGTGCCATTTAAATGTACTATAGAGGGTAAAACATCCTATAAAACAAACGAATTATCCGTAGTGGTGATAACGGTGTTGCGTATAAAGCAAAAATTGCATGGCGGCCATTTTATTGTGAACACTTTATTATTTCGAATGATAAAAACGATCCCCATGGCTTTACTGAGCCATGTACACTCATTTTTAACTTTATTTTCTGAAGAGAGGAGGTTGTTTTACGATTGGTAAAATTATTTTTCAAATACATTTCATCGACTTATTTGAGCCAAAAAACGTGCTACTGCCCCTTTAAGGAGATTCATAAATATTTTTATGATTATGTTCAGTGTATCTATAAATCATAAACGTTTAATCGAGAGGGATCAAGAAATTATAAACACAAAATGTCGTCAATACGGCATGAACTTTTAAGTTTTTCGGATGGAAAATGACAACGAAATGCCATTTCAGTCAACTAAAACATGCATTGCCTCTAATAGTACCATAACGCTATACGGTCCAAAAAACTCACTGAATAATACAAAAATTACGTTTTGGGTGACCCATTACTTTCATTTTTTTTTTGTATTCTTTATCTATATGTACATGTATATCTATACAAAGTATAATTACACTGCGAGTCACTTGTGGACATGCACATGTGCACACTTTAACGCTATGAAAATCCCTATTACAGTTATAAGTACTTTACATGTAAACCAATACCAATATTTAGAACTATTTATTGTAAATGTTTTAATGTTACCTCACTTAACTGTCATATCCTTTTGTTATATCGTACCAAATCGGGAAAATACTCCCATTCCGGATATCTTCAACGGAATAAATACGTGTATATACCTCCTGTGTAGTTTCTTGATGTTGAAATTGTGGTTTTTGTTGGATCTGCAGAGAAATAAAAGATGACTGTGAGTCCTGACCATCAGAGACACGAACATATTAATGTTGTATAGTTACAAGTTTTATTGTTTCATGTTAGCAGTTGGTTTCAAAGAAAGAACGTTTTCTATGTCATTCTTCAATGATTTATTTTGCAAGTGAATGCAATATTCATTGTAATGGAGTTAACATTATGTAGAAATGATCCTCCCTCATATAACCAAAATGCCTTGCAGATAACTTATCACTTCTTCTTAGCAATAGTTTACTTTTAAAATCATGTTTGTATTTAGTGATGCTGAGTATATAAGTAGGACGATGGTTCCAGATATATGTATGCAGACAGCTGTGTCATCAAGTTACAGCGTGTAATACTTCAATCTGTTCCATCAGGATTGCCCTGTAAAAAGCACTTGTCAAAGGTTTCTCGATACTTATGATGGCCAGGGAGATTGATTCACTCATCAACTTTATATGTTATATGGTGTTTTCTAATGTGATGTTCACAAGTTGTTATCAAGGACATCAATTGTTTAAATAAAAAAGTTAATGACCTGTGAAACAGGTAGAGTTTGTATTTTTTTAATATTTTCATCGCTTATGAAAGTCAGTATCATCAGTAATGTTATGTATCGCATTTCCATTTTCATTTTTTAATTGCCACTTGATGCCCTTTTGAAGATGGTTTTTTATAAGCTCTTAAAGACAACTATTTGGATGGTATTCTTCTTTAAACATTTTTCATTAATTGCAACACATACAGCAGTCAAAACTAAATAAATTGCGTACAAACTGACGAGCCAAAATTTAAATTTTGTCCTTTAAAGCGAGTCGGTTCCATTTTCAAGGAGACATTAATTACATGTATGTAAAGGCAACATCAAGAGCATCTTAAATGTGATATTTTATTATCAAAAAGTCAATACTGGAGTCATAAAAATGAAATCAGGGGTCTAGCTATATGTCACTATTCCTATTCATGTATTTTATAAATTTTTGGTTCGAAAAAGATAAACTGATCAAAGGAAACTCTTTAAGACCTTAGTTAGTTATTTATATGATTCGTATTTATCTACTATTTCCACTTACCGGTTCTACAGTCCAGATCTTGGTTACACAAATCTGTATCACAACAACTGCCACAAATAGCTGATGTACCAATGGGATAATCACACGGCTAAACAAATGAAGAAACTGCCTAGTAAAAGATTTATATTTTGTTAAGATTTGAGATAGCAGAGTCTTTAAAATGTGCACAGAATATTGATTAGTTAACCAGTGTTGAAAACAGAACAGACATCAAATATAAATAATGAAGTTGATCATCCATACATTCGTTGTCTTCTTATAGACATTATTGTTTTGAAGTTCGTTTGCATAGTTTGATCACGCCGAAGGTGGATTAGACACAGAATGCGGCCCATACGTCATCATAAATAGATACACATACCAGTTCCTCATTGCAACCCATTTCAACCGTTACAATTCCATGTTCCTCAAAGTATACTGTTGAACACTGCTGTGGAATAAAGACTTTGATCATTGATTATATACAGATTGCAGATTCCATTATTCCAACATAATATGATATGTTAATGCCTTTTCACACACACACACACACACACACACACACACACACACACACACACACACACACACACACACACACACACATACATACACACACACACACACATATATATATATATATATATATATATATATATATATATATATACACTAATTGGGTGAGACTCTAGAACAATGCAGCCTTGTGAGGATTAATGAGTCTGTGTCTCATTAATCACTAGATAGACACAAACATGTAATCACTTCCTTCTGTGAACTAACTGTTAAGTGAGGGGCAGCATTTTTTTTATTTAAAAAAAATGATTCTTTGGTTTCTAAAGTTAAGTTTGAATTCTCTGATTTGGAAAATACTTTATAGAACGGGAAGATGATAAATTTCCATTGTTGCAATCTGCTATATGTTTGCTTATCTTTAGGTGACAGAGATTGGGGTCATTTATTTGTTGTTTATGAACCTTTACCCAAGCTTGAAGATTGCTTGTTTGGCCTATATAAGTGAGGTTACATTTGGGACAGAGGATTGCATAAATAAAATGTTCAACTCATTTGGTGTTTAACGTTAAAAGTTTGTCCATTTTCAAATTGGAATTATTGGCCTTCCATAATGATTGAGCAGGTACCACATCTTTTATCTTGACATTTTGAAACACTTGCCTGAGTTTCATTATTGCTGTGTGTGAGTGTATTTTTTTCAAGTTGTTTGGCTGTCGTTTACTTTTGATTATAGTGGTTTTATCAAGCATAGCTTTAAGCTTTAAGGGAAAAAAATAAAAGTGTTACATTGTGGATGAAAAAATAATATTGGTTAATAAATCTGCCTTTGACAAGACAATCAAATGTACAGAAGAAGAAAGGAAACATTGCATACAAAGGACATAAGCAGGTCGGAAACCACAGAGTTCGCAAGGAGAGAGGAAATCGTAACAGAAGACCACTTGCAGTTCCAAACAGAGACAAATATATGGATCAAACTGAGTATCATCACTACGAATCAGATGGGTCCTACTCAATAGAGGGGATGAATCAGTCCCCAGTATTATCATCAACTGAGGACTTAGACCAAACCAACACAATTGCCACCGACCAAACCACTGTGTCACCAACAGAAACAACAAACATTGACTTTAATAACACCTCTTAAAGGCGCTGTAGCACGTTTTTTGCAAAATTTAATTTTTCAAATTTCCCATTCATAATGATAGTTTATGTCATTTAAATTAACTTTAGAGGGTAAATCATCTTATTACACAAACCAATTATCTGTAGTCGTAAGAACTATGTTGCGTATAAAGCAAAAATTGCATGGCGGCCATTTTATTGTGAACACAATTTATTATTTTATATTACACAAACGTTTCCCATGGCTTTACCGAAACATGTACACTCATTTTAAACTTTATTTTCCGAAGAGAGAAGGCTGTTTTACCATTGGTGAAAATATTTTTCAAATACATTTCATCAACTTATTTGAGCGAAAAAACGTGCTACAGTGCCTTTAAGATTCCTCTCCAAACACCATGAAAGAAGGGCTTTGGAGTAAATTTGATTTTATAAGAAGAACTTTTTAAAAAAGCACAAAATCATATACTCCCCGAAACTACATGTATGATAAAAATGCCAATTATGCAATTGAAATAAATGATCAATTCATTGACTGTGGGCCAGGATGTGAGACCTGCAATGACTCACATTTTAATCCCTCGTAAATAGTTCATTGTGTGCTAATCAAGCTAACCACTTGTAACTTACCAATCAACCAAAGTCTATTGTACATTGTTTAAGCTACCTATATATTCGCCATGTTGAAAATGCTCCACACTTGTGAACAAGTCGAACTCCGACGCATCCAGTCATCATTAAAATGATATCTACAGCAAGTGTCGTCTGAAGTATTTTATATTTTATTTTTAGTATTTTACATTTACTTCACGTGAAACATATATATATATATATATATATATATATATATATATATATATATATATATATATATATATATATATATATATATATATATATATATATATATATATATATATAATACTACTGTTGATGGTGAACTGTTGCTAGGTTAGCAAAAGTTATGATGTTATAACAATATTTACTGTTATCGTTTTATCCTAACTGGATGTATCTTCAGTAAGCATGTGCGACCATGTTGTAAATAAGTTGTAACTTATGTTTAGCTGATTGTTGACTCTTACCGACGTGGGGTTAGAACATGTTACAATGTTGTAACACAGCTGACTATTGCCTCTAGCATCTACTCGCATATCAGAACACTGGTAGCATTGTCTGGGAGAGGCACTCGTGGTAACTGCAAACAATGAAAGCAGCTAATGTATAAGTCTTGCTAGTAATTAAATATAATATATATATATATATATATATAAACACAAATAACACAATAACACTTCTTCATAGTTCAAGTAATATATACATAAAAAACAAAGGCTGGAAATGTTTCTAAATGTTATATACTGGAGACTGTATTAGATGTAATGTAAATTTCCCTCGGGATTATAAAGAATTATCTTATCTTATCTTATCTTATCTTATCTTAAATCCCGACCGGTTTCACACTATTCAGTGATCATCATGGGGTCTTTATGACGTTGTCATTCTATGACGTCACAGAACAAAGGTCGCATAACTCAAACAATGCGTACCCACATATTGGTGACGTCATCTGCATACATTCATGACATATATATACAAAGCAGTTTGGAAACATTTAAATGTGCAGTATTAGGTGAAATTAATGGTGTTTAATCGTGGTTTAAAGACTCTGATGAAATAGTTTTCTTTGATTTTTCTCTTTTCATCGCTGTCTGACATGACTTTGTAGAATGGGAATATTTTAAAATGTGGAGTTTTATTCCCGACGCATCTATCTATATGTCCACTCAGTGGAATGTAGCGGCAGGAGGGGTCCCTTATTTGTTGTTTGTGAACCCTCACTCTTGATCTGAGTGTATCTCCCGTTTGTCCAATATAGTCCTCGCCACATCCACTGCATTTGATAACATATATCAAGTTTTGCGACGCGCATGTCATGTTTTCCCTTACTTGGAATAAATGGCCACTTTTGAAAGTATATTCTTTTCCTTGTAATAAATACAGGCAAGTACCACAGTTTGGTCTTTCACACCTACTAATTGATTTGTCATCCTGGCTTGACTGATCAAATTTAGCCCTGGTGACAACACGAAGTGATTTAAGTTTACTTTAATCGACGAGTGTTGATATATTTGATATCAGAAGACACGAGGGTGAGATTTTATTTATCATTCAAAATCATTCTTCAACAATTATTGGCTGAAGAATGACATATCTGAAACATAAAACTGCCATTTAGCTTCTTCAACAGTGGTCTCTGTGAGGTCATAGCATTGTGACGTCATCAGCATTATCGCGTCATAGCATTGTTACGTCATCATTATTGTGACATCATAGCATTGTTAGCAGTGTTCTCAGTGATGTCAAAGCCTTGTGATGTCATTAACTGATGATGTAATAGGATTATGACGATTTAATTGTAGCAATATCTACAATGTAGATATCGCTTGAAGATATCGCTTGATCCCACACAAGCGATATCTACTGTGGGAACCAGTTTTGGATGATAAATCTAAATAATCTACTTCTTCATTTGTATCCACAGTGACAAATTCATCAAATAGCCCTTTGGCAAAATTTACATATAAATCAGCCATTTGACTAAGATAGCGATATCTTGCAGGCGGCAACGTGAAGGGAAATGATTGTTTTTGTTCATTTATTTTATATGGTATGTTTTATATCTTACCCATTGAATTTATTAAGCTAGGTCATTTATCTATGAAATAATTAATCTTTATTTAATGTTTGTTACTTATTATCTGTACTTTCACGAAGTGGCACTGCACAACGTGATTCTATTGTTTACGAATAGTTCCGTAATGAGGGACGTGGCTAAATATGATGTGACATCACGAAATTAAGTTTATACAAGTATGAACTAAACTTTTGTTACACTGTTCAGCGAATCAGATTTACGCAAAGCAATTGCTATTTATTTATATAATCTTAAACCACAAAATCAAAAACATACCTACATGTTGGTGATGACAGCGTAGTGGTTATATCAGTTGCTGGCACAGTTGACTGAAGCGTTGTCATAGAAACAGCTGAAATTAGTATATACATGTTCTTCTGGTACAGAAAACCAGGGTGGTAAACTTCTTTATTACTCAACCGTGGTGAGATCACTCATTAGATAACAATGAGTTGGTTACACACAGTAGTTAGTTGACGTCACAATGTTAGCTGCGCGACTGCAATAGCGAGTGACCTTTTTGCAAGTAAGCGTCACTAAAAACGATGTTCTTGCATTTCAGCGCTATTTACATCATTGAGTAATAAATAAAATACTAAACTCGGTCCCGTTTGATAACATGAATGGCATCGGTATTTAACTCGCTTTCGCTCGTTAAAATACCAAACAATCCACTCGTTTCATAAACATGTTATTAAACGGGACGTCGTTTAGTATTCTATATAACTCACATGTGATATAGGAGGAGCAGGTTTACCAGAACATAAGGTGCATAACAATAACGAAATGCTATCAGGATGTTGAGAACATATTATTTATTTGGTTACAATAGTATTTGTGAAACTGACATGAAAAATTGAGATATGAATTCCTTGGAATAGTTTGGTTTTGATTCATTAACACAAAGAGTAACTTGTTAAATAAAATCGCCAATGTCATCATCATATGAGGGACGGACGCACGTACGGAGGGACGTATCGGAGGAAGGAGCTGGTCAATAAATTTGCATACATACGTACGGTATCGACAGTCGACCTCCCTGTTACAGAAGTCCCAGTTACAGCAGATATCACACACATCATGGTCTGTACCCACAGAACTCGTGCACTGCTGGGGGAACAAACATTAAGATTTCACTGCGGTGCTTATAATTACCTAGTGTAAAGTGATATTGTTTGTGCATTGTAGAAGGTTGATGTAATATATTTAGTGCTTATCTGATTGGAATATTTTAACAATATATTACATTTGGCCATAAACACAGACTTGGGGTGTCAGCATATACAAGACAAAAATTACATTGTCACTTATAACAACTCTTAACGTATGAAGTGTATAAGATTTGAATTGGAAACATGACAATTTAATCATTTCATAATTAGTTCTGGTATTTCATTATCTATATATCCTGAGAGTAATTGAGCAGGATATTCACTTTAATTAATGACAGAATTCAACAAATAGTTTGGATGAAATATTGTGAAAATGAAATGGAATATGAATACATTATTATGTAAACCTCACGATTCAACACATATTTCCTTATTAGAGCAGTTTCTCATGTGAATTGAATAAACCCATCCATTAGATTATTCTTGAAAGAATTCACCTAGTTTGGAAGTTCATAGAACATTTGAACACTCATATACATCAAAGGATTGAAACCAAGTTTCGTCAAATGATTACAATGTATTTGACTTTGATTTCTCGTGAATCCTTTTGGAACAATGAGGATAAGGATGTCCTGTAAATTTTGGGACAAAAAGAACATGAAATATTTCTCATCGAGGTTATCTTTGTTATACCATTATTTCCACTTTGCATTGTCATATTCCATCATCATAATATTACAACAAGTGGGATGTATTAAAACATTTACTTATTAAGGATAAGTCACTATCAGGATAGTATAGGGATGAGTAAAACTCGATGCCAAAATATACCCCATTCTCTTATAGGGGCAGAAATCTGGGGGTTAAATTCTTTCGCAAAACTAGAAATGGTTCATCTTTATGCATGTAAAAAGTTCTTAGGTGTTAAACAAAATACTCCAAACTTAATGATTTATGGAGAATGTGGCAGATTCCCTTTATATATCCAATCATATTGTAAAGCTATTCGGTATTGGATAAAGCTTCTAAACATGCCCTCATACCGCCTACCTAAAAAATGTTATGAAATGATGCTTTTATACGACAAGAATGGTCACAAGAATTGGGTTACCGACGTTTAAGCAACACTATTTTCTGTGGGATTTGGGAATATTTGGCAAAATCAAGAAATAGGTGTAGATCCCGAATTCATGAGTGAATTTACACAAAGACTAAAAGATATATATTTTCAAAATTGGATGGAAAAATTATCACTTTCAAGTAAATGTGACACGTACCTAACCTTTAAAAGCAATATCCATACCGAATATTACTTATCTTGTTTAAATGTAAAGAAATACAGAACTAGTCTAGCACGATTCCGATGCTCGTCTCATGAACTTTATATTGAAACGGGTAGATATAAGAATGTAAGTAGAGAACACAGATTTTGTCAAATATGTAAGCCTAATATTATAGAAGATGAATACCATTTTTTACTGATTTGTCCTTTGTACAGCATCATCCGAAAGAAATATATCAAAGAAAAATACTATGTAAATCCAAATAAGATAAAATTGTCTCTACTTTTAAACAGTGTAAACAAAGAAGAAATTGAAAACCGGTCCATGTTTATCTTTTATGCGTTTGTACATAGAAATCTCATTATTTCATGAAATGTCAGTGCACTGTATATCTTGTACTATAGGCCTGAGGCCTTTTAAGTACTGAAATAAAACATATAGAGTAAAACCAGCGATAACCCTGATGATCGAGCCAATAATCAGTATGTCAGCTCTACCGGTAGCTCCAGTCAAACTCAAGATGTCTGTAAGAATAACAGTTCTAGCCACCTACCAGGTTCTCTTCACAATCCATGTCCACTGTAAGTATACCACTCTCATTGCGTAGAACCTGAGAACATCGCTAGAAATAAATTGATAAATATGACCTTATGTTTCATTATCTGCATCTAAGTCACACGCTAAACCGATTATTCGGTTGCATAAGAAGTATAATGTTTCTCAGGGATTTTTTCTTTTCAAAAGTGACAGGGGCGGTAGGAATAAAAGTGATGACCATATGCATAGGAAATATTAAATTTTTAGCCTCGAATAATACATAGAGAATCCACCCAAGTGTCTTCTGATATCAACTCGGATATTTGTAATTGTATCAAGTCGTGCTGATGTTTTCTATATCAGAAGTTACGAGGGTGAGATTCTATTTAGATTCCAAAATCATTCTTATTATGTTTCAGTGAAAATAGTGTACATCTCTGATCACATCTCTGCCATTTGAATTCCAGTGTGATGAGGTTATAGCACGGTGACGTCATCATGTTTGTGGCGTCTTAGCATTGCGATGTCATTATTCAATAACGTAACATCGTTGTGATGTCATGTTGTTGACAGTGACAGGGCATTGTGCAAAATCTACTGCCAAAACAATATCTCCAAAGAGATATCACTTGATCTCACACAAGCGATATCTCCCGTGGAACACAGTTTTGGGTGATAAATGATATATTGTGCATTTCTTTCACGATCACATAAGAAATCAATTGGTAGTTTGTGCGTGAATTATCATCAATAGAATATTGAATTTGAATTTTGTAAACATTTATAAAGACCTCGCAGCTGATATTTCGCTAACACACAACCCAGTAACCATTTGTGTAACAACTGTATTTGTATTGAAATTACGTAGTATAATTAGTTACCTCTTTTCCATTTACTATGTGCATCGCATGGTTCTGTGACCTCAACACGTTCAAATCAAATACTTCGTCGCAAAGAAATCAAACATCAAAATGGTCAACCCATTGTGATAAACAAAAAACAAATTTGAGAGGATATACCTTCATCATGGAGAACTCACCGAAGTGTTATGGGCGCATTCTACTTTAGTGAGGCACCGATCAACTTCATCAAGCTGTTGGTCATAACACCGAGAGCATTGTCGTCGTCCTATATTAGTAAATGCAGGTTTTGTAATAGGGTGTTTTCTGCTAAAACTGTACACCTTTGAAACTGTTTGATGTAAAATCAAGCACACAATGAATTGTTGTCATTGTTAATTAAGAAAAAAGTCACAAACAGAAGTTGCAAAAGATTTATAGGATATCTAACGAGCTTCCCCTTTCATATCAACTTTATGTCCAGAGTGAAATAAACATAAACTTGATATGAAGGGAGAACGAGTTATGTATCCTATTTATTACCAACATGTATTTCAAACGAGTTATTGTGTTTTAAGATATAGTTATGTTGTCCCTATAAAGGAACGAAACAGTGGAGTACTCAACCCTGTCACAGCATCTCATAATATTGTGATGTTAAATATTCACACTTTTGGAATCAAACCATTATATAATTCGTAATGTTCGGTATGGCGGAACCATTTGCATTAGTCATTCTGAAGGAAGCGTATGCAATATAAAATCTCCCTGCTCAAGGAGTTTTCGGTCCTTTGAATGACGTCATGCCATGGCGACCGCCATTCGCAGGTTTCTCGTCGTCGAAATGTGTAAACGAGTTAATACAACCTCACGAAATGTAAGTTTTAAATGATAATCGCCATTGAAATGGCTTTCCTTTCGATTATGTTTTTCTTGTGAGTATAAAGTCACTGTGTAACATTACGAAGACGTTATTTTCATTGAGAGACTGCCATGTCAACCCCAAATCAATGCCGACGGTAATTAGACAGAGAGCAACAATACTCAACTTATCAGCTCTACTCTAGTCATGATGTATTTGTTAATTATTCATTAAATCAATCATTGCAGTGAATACATTTCAGGAATTAACTTAAAAATGAGACAAATGTTGATATGATTAGTGGTGTCGTAAATTACTTGTAATTTCATGAATGAATTCACATTCATTTAATGAATAAATAAAGTAGTCCAGGCAGTGTCAAAGTTCATCGTTAGCCAATCAGATTACTTGAAGGTGTTATGACACATATGTGTCATAACAGATTGTTATGAAACCCCTTTACCACGTGGGTCATAAAATGTATTACGATTTCAGGGGTTGTGTTAAGACAAATTTTTCAATATTTGAAAAGCATAAGAAAACAATATTTACAAATATGTAAATAATCACATATAAAGATTTAATCCATCGTTTATATGTAATATGTAGTATTTCTAGGATGGAATTATATAACATATACTCACCAAAGGATAGGGACGATATGTAGGATTGAACTGAAAAGATACACCCATTAAGTTACGGTTGATTTTTTTACATTTTATTTTGTTTAGATAGACGATACTTAACGGATTTTATCAAATACCATTTTTATTTCAAGTCAAATCATGTGTCTCAAGAATACTTGATGTTTCACTGGTGGTCGCAATATTAAATACAACTGATATTTGACAAATTCAATTGAATTGTTCTTCATACACTTTGTTTTTAGATATTCAATGTACTCGATATCATTTGTTGAAGAAAGCTTGCAGTCGTTGCCGTTGAATAAAAACTTTTTCTTGCAGGAAGGAAAACAAATCCATGGCATGTAAGTACTGCTAAATGCTTCAACACAGAATATAAACTTTCACACATAAACTTTATCATCATCAGTCGAACAAGAATTTACCCTTCTCTGCACACACGTCCGAGTTACAGTAGTCGTGTTCACAGCAGGAGGAGCAGACTTTGTGTCCAGACCGTGCTGGGAAACTCTCAGATGTACATGTCTGCAGGGAATATAATGTTCTTGATATATCAACATTATGACATGGCTGTTTGAGTCTTTAATATAGAAACCTATAAGTTAGTCTAAATAAAAGAAAACAAACAAGTGGCATGCATATATTTCTAATAATATACAACATAAACTACTGTCACAATAACTTTAACAATTCACAATAAGTTTGAAGGAAAAGGGTAACAATGCCATTAGTGAACATAAATACGTTATGAAAATATGTTTATATCAATATACTAGGACAATGCACAGGAAACGCTTTGATAAACTGCAGTATTTCCGAATGCAATTGCCATGTTACATTAGCGCCATCTCATACAATCAATTCAAGTTCAGAATGGTCTAGACATAATTTTCCTGGACACCAGCAACTCGAGTAGTGCTCTACATGTAACATTCTAGCGTTCTACTTTACACTGCCGGTTATTGATTACACTCACGTTGTTGGAAACACAACCTCCGTAGTATTTTATTTTATTGGTCCCAGTGTTGTATGCCTCCATTGAGCAGAGCTGAAAGTGAACAAGAGCTGTTTAAGAGTTTCAGTTTACTGATGGAAGTATCAGGAGTCACGATGATCACGTGTTGACATGTGTCATGAACAACGTCTCTTACAGTTGTTTCTATTTGGGTTATGACCTGGTGAAATATTTGAGGTAGCTTAATTCTAGATGATGTTATTTAATTGATGGTCATATTCTTAGGATTAAATCACCTACATTATGATTATGTGAATTCCGAATTCTGAAGCATTTTCACACGAATGATCGAATTACAGGCGTCTTCAACCAAGAACCAATGGCTAACTTTTTAGTAGAGACAAAGTGGCCCATGCTGGTGATATTTGGTGAAATGTTTATTAGCTTTAAAGGTTCAACTTACGTTGCAGGTTCCTACAACCAACCACAGAAATAAGTAATACTGTAATGTTTATTTATTGTACCTGTCCAGCAGCACAGACTCGTGCCTCTGTACATTCTCTCAGTGAAGAGGATTCGTCGCAGTAGAAACACATCGGTTCGTGTGCTGAAACATGGTACACAACGCTTGAAGCGCACCTAAATAATTAAGTATATAAAATCCCAATATATCACTTAAAAAGAAGCAAAAAGAGCTTTGCATTCAAGCAGAACGGAAATAACTCTCATCCCTAAAGAAATACTCACCAAACTGATAACATGAAGGTAAAAGAACATGAGTTCAAAAAAAGTTTGAAAATCATGGTTATTTCAATACTATTTATTAGTATTTTACCAAGTTTAGGTTAGGTCAAATAAATAACAAAAAACAATTAACAGATATCATGTTTATTATATGATGTTATCCTTGTTATTACGCCATAACATAGTCGTGTTCAGTGAAAATACCAGATATCTTCACTGCAGCTTGACAGACAGTTTATTTCACTGCTAAATCCTAGTATTACATTGTTCATTATATAATACGCTTAAATATATTATTAATGCAGTTCTCTTACAGAAAGGTTGACTATTTTATATATTCACTTACGTAGAGTGACAGCTGGGTGAACGGTTGGTAGGGTGCTGGCAGTCCCTGTGAAGATACATGATTGCAGTTTTATGCCATGCAAATATGAGTAATCTTCTTCAAGAAGTATAACAAGAATTTATCAGAGAAGTATGTTGTTCATCTTAAATAATAAGACATTTTATTTCGATTGCGCCAACTACAAAGTTTACAGATAAAAGGGACCGAATTGGTACCAAATGGCATCAACGTATGCCACACTTAGCTTATTCTTTTGAATATGCAAGACATTCTGTACACTAAAGTCCATGAACACTTTGGGATTGAGTTCAGTACGGAATATCAAACACAATTTAAGCGATGTTACATGATTGTGCAATACGATGCAAATATGGTTTAGAATGTCTGAAAAATGAATTTCAAAATTTGAACTCGAATTTGGCTTTCACAAAGGAACTAAACAATGCACTGCTTCCCTTTTCAGATATAATAGTATTCATACCAAACAACAAAAACAAAATATTTAAATTATAACTCCTGTCATCCATGACATTGCATAGAATGTAAACTAAATGAACTGAAAGATCTATTACTACAAAGACACACTACTGAGACAAATTATCGATGACGCCATTTGCACAGGACAAAAAGTGGTGGATTCCATTTGCCGGTTCCTTCCGGATTCTCCCAATTTTGGCGGTTCCTAAGTTCCTGTTGGAAAGCTAGGCAGCAAAATCGAAAGGACATTCAATGAAAATACTGCCAATTTAATCAATATTTAACCCTAGCAATCCAATAATCTTCTCTAAAGTGAAATAATTGCTCGATCTTCTCGGGAAACAGTCAACAAAGGACTCCTTAAACGAGGTTTCAAAGCCAGAAGAGCTCTCAGATGACAAAACTTAATCGCAAACCATAGGCATTAATTTTCGTTGTGACTGGGCTGTTTGGCTCCGCAACATAAAGTTGCAACATCGGCATCACAACATTTTCATTTTCTCATTTTTTACTTCTTCGTGTAGATGCACAAGTGTGTGTATATGCATATCAAAAGGATAACGGTGGATAATGTTTTAGCCTGTGGAGGTGGATAAGTTCTCGTTTTGGGCAGAATTGATTACAACTGTAAATCTTAACTTTTGATCCTGGAACAAAACGTAAATCAAGTAGGGAGTCAACCATTTTACCATAAGTATATAAGTATTTATATTCAAACCATCAAACGGTTAATTTTCTCACATCTGCAAAATCATGCATTCGGGTTCATTGCATAGAACTAAGATTGAGGGTATTCTTAGGAGAAAAATAAATAAGAACTTAAGAAGTAACGAAAAATATGTCGTACCAATTGCTTTGCATGTTTCTTTGTTACAAAGATCCGTGTTACAACAAATTCGACACTCTTTTGTACCAGATGCATAGGTTTTTTTAAACACTTTGTTGTTGACACCTCCGCACGTCTGAAAACAGCGAAAAAGATATGTATTATTAGAAAAAGATACATTTCACTGAAACGACGTAAAGCCTTTCTGTTTGTTCGGTCACAACATTGATCACAACTATCAACAAGCTAAAGGACAACACTGTGGCAATGTAGGTACACCTACACATGTGTACACATCCAACTCCGTGTGTATTCAGGTCCTGAAATCAACATGATATTAGTTATTCCTATTCGAATAACAAATAACTGATGCAGCTGCGGATTCGTTTTTCGAATAACTAAATGCTTATTCAATCATAAAACAACCAGCTCCTCTTCTTACCAGTAATTTGAATAACTAATCCTTGATTTTCAAATATTAAAAAATTCATCTCCTCTTCATTTCAGCCATTCGAATAGGTAAACACTTTTTTTATTGACCATTCAATTCTATTTTATAAAACTATTTACTGACTTGTCAAACAATCAAATTCTCGACTTACCAGCTATTCGAATAACTACCAAATAGTTTTCAAACATCAAATATTCAACTCCTCTACTAATGAAATTCTCAATGTACCAGTTATTGAAAAACTAAATCTAATATCTGAGTTCGTTAACATTCAAACATAATAAGATATATCGTCCCTTCTCAGCAGTAATTCAAATAACTTCTAAATGACTTGCCTAACATTCAAACATCCTGCTCCCCTTCTACCAGTTATCAGAATAACTAATTACAGATTTTCAAACACTCAAACATTCTTCTTGAGGGATCAGGATGGTAATTTAGTTCTTATGACAGGTAACACACGTGAGAAGGAAGAAAAATGATGGCTGTGATTGGAGGAGGAACATCAAAAGCAAGAATAGTCGTTGAAAGAACTAATATATAATGCACTATGAACTTTTTTTACAGTGTGTGATGGAACAAACAATGGAGGCAGAAGGTAAGGAGGTAGAAATATGACACAAGGGTCGCACAGGGGTTGCAGATTGCAGGAAAGTTATTTGAAAGAGTTGTATTAAAGTATTATCGAATTACTTTATTGATAATCAATTGTTATACAAACACTAATATGGATTTCAAATAGGTCATTCTACAACTCATCAATTAATAGAGCTATATCACAATATTTGTTGGGCCCTTGATCGAAGAGAAGATTACTGTATGGTGTTTTGCGATGTGTCAAAAGCTTTTGATTGAGTATGGCACAGAGGTTTATTACACTAACTAAGACATTACGGCATAGGAGATGAAATACTTAGCTGGATAAATTGTTACCTTATTGGCAGAATCCAAAGGGTTTTTCTTAATGGTTCGTTATCGAAGCCCCGATTGTTATCTGCTGGGGTTCACTTATTGGTCCCTTTCTGTTTATTGTTTATGTAAACGACATTGCAGATGAGCTAGATTGTGCTGCACGCTTGTTTGTTAATGATACATCAATGGGATGTTCATAGACCATCGGCTTATGCAAGAGACACTAAATAGAAATCTCAAAACTTAATCGTGTTGGGCTAAACATTGGCTTGTTACCTACAATCCAAGTAAAACGGAAGCTAGCTTTTTTAGCATTAAAAATAACCATGAAAGTTTGAATTTTAAATAAGAAAACCAGAGTGTGACTTTCGAAACATCTTGGAATAATATTCTCATCTGATTGCAAATGAAATACCCATATAAACAGCATTGTGAAAACATATTCCGCCATGGTTGCATCTCTCAGAAAATTTAATTTTTTGATAAACAAAGAGACTCTTATAGTAAATTCGAGGCCGCCAGAATAGTTACTGGTCTATTTAAATATGCTTCAAGAGATTCGTGGACTTATGAAACAGGATGGCAATCGTTAAAAGAGAGAAGATCATTTCGTAAAATATCTCGTTTTTACAATATATATAACAGTAATGCCCATCATACATTTGTGACATTATGCCTCAAACTCAAACAGAAATTTTCGTGATCTGGCCTTGTCTGATTCCCGCTCTTTACAGTCAATATGTTTTCCCTTCATGTTCACAAATTTGGAACAACCTCTCACTACAAATAAGAGTATCTGTTTCTATTAACAGTTTTAAATCATATATACCCACGTAAGTCAAAAGTGCCCAAATATGTTTCATTTGGTAGAAGAAAACTCAACATAATTCATACTCAGTTATGATATTCAAATGGTAAATTAAACGAAGATTTATAGAAAATTGGGCTCGTAGAAAAACCTGGTTGTAATTGAAAATGTTTTGTGAAATTTTCAGCACTATTTCATCAATTGTTTCGAAGTAGAACATGTAATAACAGAGCATTGGTAACTCTAGAATTACTGCTGAAGAGCGGTGAAGATTACAGTGACAACGTTCAAATTTTTAAAGAAGTTCAAACGTATATATATCTCTGAAAGATTTAATGACTAGATGATTACCCGCTGATAAACTATCATTATGTAAGTATAATTCCAAGTTATTTTCCTATCATTTCCCTTGTTCATGTCTGTGTATTTCCTCTCTATATTTTCTCGCTATATAATATATATATTTGTACATATGTGTATAACGTTCATTATTATATGTCAGCATTGTAAATCGGAGAGGGTTTTCACTAAGTTGGATAACTTGCGCCCCATTCATTCTTTTGAATGAATATGTTTAAATCAAATCAAATAAAGGATTGTAAATGCATGACCTGTATTTTCGAGACCAATGTGTATCTGTTCTGAAGCCATGCCTCAGTCTACCTTGATTCTGCATCGTAATGGCGCATCCTTTGAGCAATCAAGAGGGACACAAGATTGGTTTAGCAAGGTGTTTACTACTATGTCCATTTTGTGTTGGACTGAAACTGAACATCATTTTTGTTTGGAATGTCGATTTTATTGCGATTTAATAAGATCTATACTCCCAAATTGTTATAGTGTACAACCTTCATCGAAAATTTGTGTAGCCTTATGTTTTGTCAAAACAATACTGTTATTAACAAATTAGGTAAATATATTTGTCTAGCCTTTAAGACACGTGACCTATTCTTTAAAGGTTAAAACATGTATACAAAAATTCATACTTAAAGCAATATGTCATAATGTGCGCTTGAAACTGTTCTCAAACTGTTTAAAATGTATTGTATAATGGGCCGCATTCATTAAATCACAGCTTGTTTTGAATATGTTCAATGTATGGTCATCATCATATCGGTTTGTAAGTAATTTATAATACTGTCTTTAGTGAGTGGTGGAGTTCCAAGTTTAAGTAAAATGTTCTGATAAAATGAACAAAACGCTTTGTTCTGTGAGTTTGGTTGCACTTAAATATACCCACTGCGTCTGTGGTACAGCCTCCATACAGCCTCCTCGTTGTTCCCAGCTCTAGCCTCTCTGTGAAATAACACACCTGTAATATTTGTGAGAAAATTAATGAATTAATCTAAATAAAAGCAAACTTACGGACAGATTAGGCTATATTCCCACTAGGTGCAGACATGTAATATTATATTGCAAAAATATATGGAGCTTTATTTTTTAAAAATGTAAAAAAAAGGTAATCGAATACTAGGTATTGAATTCAGGAAATATAAGATAAGTTTTTCAATTCTAAAGTTTCATTGAGCCCCGTCTTGTATTTGCGAGTTCTTTCTGGAATCGAAATTGCAAAAGAATTATTCCATAGAAAGAGATCAAAATATAAATCACATTCAAGATACCGACATACCCAAAGGGGATATTTACAAATTTCAATTATTTCTTTTTAAATTATGCTCTAGGAACAATACAATATGAGGCAATTCCATGGAAACTGCTTGGATCACTGTTTCAAATACCGTATTTCATTCCTGCATTTCATACCACGTCAGTTTTGTAGCGAGGTCTGCTGCGGACACAACCAAAATAATTTGACTTTCATAAAAATTTTACTCTATTGAAAATGACAAAAATACAAATCACATTCAAGTCATTGACAAAAAAATACCCAAAATAGTATTTAAAATAATAATATATTTTTACCCCAAAATACCCAAAAGGTACATTAGACATTCCGATTATTGACAAACAAACCTTCCTTTAAAAAAGGCTTTCTTTTTTTAAATTCTGCCCTTCAAACAAATTAATATGATGAGTTTCCATGGAAACGACAAAAAATAAAATTCTAAAGACAATATAAACTCAAAAGGCACATCTATCTGTTCTGGGCTCATGGGTTTTGTGGTCTAGGTCTGCTCCGGGCACACCCGCACTAATTTGATTTTTATTGGATATTTCAGTTGATTTGTGAAAGCAAAAAGCATGGTGGATATGAAGAAGATGCTAACAGCTTTATTGAAGTAGTGGTGACAAAATTGATTGTGTTGATTGATAGGAAAAGCCAATTGGTATTTAGCTCATGTTTCCAATTGATGATGTGGTCCTTGCTTTTAAGGACGTGCTCTGATAACACAGGCGTCTGGTCGAGCCTGTTAGGCTTGATGTTCCTTGATTCTTGTGTTGACGCGTTGTAGTGTTACTCCTATGCGTTGTTGTTTACAATCACACGAAATCTTGTAGGTAGATACTATATATTGCTTTTTGCTTGCAGCGCTGTTGCCTCTACCACAAGACTATATACGGTCTTCACTCTACTTTGTTATGAAGCGGCAGATCTTGTGGCCGAGAGGTTCGATGTAGGAAATTGTGACTCTGCCATTGTTCAGGCTTGGGATGGTGTCCTTGATGTTGCAGGTATTTTTGATAGTCTCAGTGACTTGCTTACAGGATAGCTTTTTAATGATAAAAAAATTTGTGATTATGGTCATCATGGTGGCAAATGGAATCGGCCCGTCTGGTGAGTGTGGCTATGATGGATTGCTTGATTTGTCAGTTGATAATGGTTGGCGGTCAAGAGATGTTCTCAGTCAAACTTGTGAAGAGACATATACGAAAGGGAGATGATGGTCAGTGTCAATGTCATGCTGTAGATAAACGTGTGGGTTACTATGAATGTGCTTTTCTACCTTGAGGTACTAACAGGGGCAAAAATGCTGCAGTGGAGAGTGCTGATTCTTCGAGTGCCGTCACGAAGATATATTTGGTGATGGGGAAAGAGGCAAGCCCCTAGATTTGCTTTGCTTCATTGATGGTAAAAGAAGACTTTTAGAAGCAGCTGTAGGCTAGGGTAATGATGATTCTGTTGCTGATGAAGAGCTGGCATATGATGTTGTGGAGCTTGACGCGAAGGACATTTAAGACCCCCTGAAGAGGGATGATGGTGAAGGGACATCGAAACTGACCATGGTGCCATGTCCTCTTTACAAACGAGACAGAAGGGAGCCTGGAAGGTTTTGTGGAAAACAGTTCCTTGTCAGTAGACTAGTATCCTGACTTTTGGTTCTTGTGAATCTTGATTGTGGATGAGCCTATGGGGTTTCGGAATTAATGTCATTGATCGTGTTTTTATTGTGGATTTTCTTAGATGTTTCTTGTGTAAGCATCTCGTTAGTGTTGTGTAGTTGGATCCGTAGAGTTGAATAGCTTAGTACGTTGAGCTGTGTGAGAGGGAAACGTTGATACGTTTGGTTTAAATCGTGAATATCCATGACAACTACTATACCTTTGTCAGCTGTAGTTATGGTGATGGTGATAGTGTTGTCCTTCCGGACTTCATCCATTGCTTGTCTATTATCTCTGTTAAGATTGCTCTTTGATCTTGGTAATATTTTGATGGTGGTCTGGTGACGTTCCCTTTGCTTAGGTTAAGTCTGGTGGTGGTGATGATGGCATATGTTTGTGTTTTTGTGTTGATTGGTACAAAATGAGATATTTGGAGAGGACGGATGTTTTTACAATGGTGAAGGTATTATTGGTCCATGGGATTAGTTGTTAAAAATGTTTGAACTTGTCAGTGGGGATTGCTTTAGCCACTTTATCATTTACAAAAACACATTTGGCCTGTTTTGTGCATGTTTTCCAATCAAATTAGTACCCCGTCATGTATGTATTATAAGATATTCATACATTCTAACACCTTTGATTTAGTTACCTCGCAATAGTTAACACGGACTCTCTGCTATTAAAGTGGTAGCGTATACCCTAACTGATGAAGAAGAAAGCATTTTGTGCCGAAACGAAAGTATTGTTTTGTAATTTTATAAAGACGAAGTTGTTACAAAGGTTGTAGATATATCATATATTATTGTAGTTCAACATTTATTTTATTTTCATTTACATAAATCGTATATTTATTGGATACATATGATGCACTCATACATTACTGGTACTTAATCCTTTCTATACATGTTATACATTTCACGCAGTTCGATCGTTTGAATGTTCGTCTAAGACCCGACAGTACGTTGATGGCTTTCACTCCTACTACAACATCGACATTTTGTCTCATCATGTGAAAAAATAAAATGCATATATTGACACCTGTGGCCGCAATTGTCTACCTTCACGCATTAAGATATACATTGAATCGAAACTTAATGTGTATTATGTTACATCTTTCACAAATTAGTCATACATTCACCAACTGCTTACATGTTTGTTTGAAGGACATGTCTGTATGTAGCAGGGCGTGAAGGAGTGACTGGCCGGACAGTAGTAGCACCTCAACGCCTGGTCACACAGAGTGGCTAAAATAATAAGAAATGGGAGTCAAGTAGCTCCAATCTGTCGAGTGTCCATTCCGCTTAAAATGTATGAACTGAAAGCAACAAGGAGGTTATGCAGCTACATCTATCAGCTATAAACCCTAATTATCAAATATCATCTACTTCAATACCGACGATTGGCCATTTGTTGTTTCACCAGTCAAGTATTTACCCCTTTTTGTTTTGTATTACACTTGTTTGTTGTTGTTGTTAAAACTCAGCTATTTAAGAGTTTAAAGAGAACAGTGTAAACAGAACATTGAAGGGAGAAAGTTGAAACTCTGATAAACAGATGTCTTATACTCTATCTGCTAGACTTGAACAACGAGGCGAACTTTCAACAGGAGTTTTATTATACAAGGTTTGATGGTATGTGTTTATTGCGTAAAGGGGCCACAGGCCCATGATACAGATGTGATACAGATTTTGCCTCATAACCGAGAGCGTAGTAGTAGCTAAGACATGATAAATGAATCAATTTATGGTAAGCAGGAAGCAGATATAGAACATTACTTTTTATCTAACAGGAATATCCTTGAGGAATAACTGTCTTTTCTTGGTTGCTAAGAAAATAAATTTACACAGATTTCTCAAGGCTATACCTTTCGACAAAAATAGTGTTCGCATATTGTCTAAAGTTGGATATTCTAAGTAACATTTTGGAAGGAAAATTCTTCTAATATCATCATAAAATGGACAAATAAGAATTCTATTAATAAATCATGATTTGAACAACAAAATTTGATGAAATTAGTGATATAGACTTTAACTGTTACCGTTTCGAGAATAGTTGAATAACTAAACTGACTATTTAGAGTCCTATAGAAGTCCAACTTTGAGAAAGCCTCTAAATCAGCATTCCAACTTTGCTGTGTAATGTCATGACATCTTTCCTTGAACTGGGAAATAAATAAAGCACTATTACCTACACCCTGTTGCATCCAAACTTCACCAAAACCATAACTGAATAACAATAATTTTACATTTAATGCCCAACAAGACTTCCCAGTTTCAGCTCTTCGATATTGAAAATTATACGAGTGCTTCAAAACTAGATTATCAGTTTGCTACAATATCCTTAACCAAAATTTTATTATCTTGACGTGATGAAGGACTTTGAC
The DNA here is from genome assembly GCA_936450465.1 of Gibbula magus. NCBI lineage: Eukaryota > Metazoa > Mollusca > Gastropoda > Trochida > Trochidae > Gibbula > Gibbula magus. Next base: position 5,160,383 of record OW388304.1, read on the forward strand.
ATTGGATCTACGTAAAATGCCACGAGCCAACAGCATAGGAGTGCCTCTATTAAGAGATAACATCAACTTACAGAACCTATCATGTACACCTTCAATATCAGGCGAAGAATGAAATCCCCAGACTTCAGAGCCGTATGTAAGGATAGGCATAACTTTAGTGTCGAAGATATGTTCAGCAACGCAGCGGGGAAGTAGGGAAAATTTACCTAATCTCGATATTAACATCTGCATTACCTTCCAAGCCTGTTGAGCCAAAGTTTTCTGGGTTAAAAACCAAGAACCTGACGAAGACAACTGGACACCTAGATATTTATAGTATCCAACAACTTCCATTTTAGAATCATTCAACCAAAACTTTTCACATGAACGTAATTTACCACCATTCCGAAAGACCACAACTTTACTTTTAGCCATATTGATTGTTAGTTTCCACTTATCACAATAGTCTGACAATAAATTTAGTCTTTTCTGCAAACCAACAACACTTATATCCATTACTGCAATATCGTCAGCAAACAAGAGGATGAAAATTTCAAGAAATGCCAAAGTTACTCCATGTTGCCCCTCATAGGACATATGTTCGACAAGATCATAAATGAAAAGAGAAAACAGCAGGGGAGACATCTGACAGCCTTGTCGTACTCCTGTGCTACACTCGAAGAAGCTGGAATAACCGTCGGGGAGAGATACACAAGATTGAACTGATTGATAAATACTTCTTATAATTCGAAAAACTTTACCTTTAACTCCACCATTCCATAGCTTGAATAATAAACCTTTACGATAAACTGAATCGAATGCAGCTTTTAGATCAATAAAAGCACACTAGAATCTGCCACGCTTTTGAGACAAGTATTTCTGAATTAAAGTATCAATAATGAGTTATAAAGGATGATGATGACGATGACGAATATACAATAGGAGTGCCTATTAACTTTTAATGGTGTTATATTTTTACAAATTGATTATTCCTTACAACAAAAGTATGATAAGTCACTCAAAATCTTCGTTGAGATTTTACGTTCAGGAGTAGTTTAGAGATGATGATTTTGAAGCTTACCTTTAAATGTGGCGAACAGTAGAAAACCAAGCACTGAAGCACCGAAAGACAATCAATAAAAAAAACAATTAATGTTAATTAATGGATGGATATTCATGATTTATATCAAATATTTTGTGCCAAGTTTTGTTAACAGACAACAGTTGCAAGATATAGGAACAATACGTTTCGACAATAATTGGATATATTGATATACTTACATCAGATTCCCTTAAATAATACAGAAATGCGTATACCTGGAGCAATAGACATATGTTAAATCCTCAATCTAGGGAATCATAACTATAGTAACATGTCACTGATTTGACATAGAAAGTCCTTTTTAAAGTGGAATTCCAGATATGGGAAGTCAAAAAAGGACAAGTATATGGGTGACAACTTCTTTAATCGAGGAGGGAGCAGCGATGTTTTCGTTGGAAATCGGCTTGAAACCTAAACGAATCTTTATATAAAACTTGTAATCCATATACGTGTCTTTTTTTAATAATAGCAAGAAGTGTTATTGCGGTAATCACAGGGCTGGTTCTGCCGTGTCAGATTTTTAGATTGAGTTTCAGTTTCAAGCTGGGGAGGATATTGATACCATAGTTAAGTGTATAACTATTGAAATCTTACACTTATTCATTTTTGCTGGTCATTACTTAGGACATACATGTAATTGTTTATGGTGTTCGAGTAATGTGATGTGTCATTTTGCCCTTAAAGGGACACTCCGTGTAACACAGATCAAAAGTCACAGACCAAGGGTGTTATTTTATCGAGAAGCAAAGACTGTTGTCGAAAATTACCCTTTTCGTGACAATCTGTTCAGTATGAATACGTTATTAAGATGTTATCCTGGTTAGGATTAAAAAACGGACTTATTGTTCAAACGTAATTTTAAAAACTTATATGTAGCAGACAAAGAGACAGATATTGGTTGGTACCGTTCAATGGAACATATAACTGGTATACATTTAAATGCATGAATTCGGCTTCTCGTCGTATATTAAACCGTTGTTCAAGGTTCATTAAAAGTAAGTTATTGACAAATATTAAGCCTTAGGGTATACATATGCAAGTTGAGTGAGATGGTTTAGACGTAAATCAGGACATTTGATATTTTTGTAGGTATCAAATCCAAATACAATTTCATGAAAATCACGTAGTGTCCTTTAAGCATTTTTTCCTGATCAGTTTAAAACGCTGCTCACACACACAGGACAAAAAGTGGTGGAATCCATTTGCCGGATCCATCCGGATTCGCCCAAATTTTGGCGGATCTTCAAGAATCCAAAATAATCCGGAAGGATCCGGCAAGCGGATTCAACCATATTTTGACCTGAGACATCAACAACAAAAATCATTCATGAAAATTGCTTGTATTGATATATGTCACGTTTCCGTGAACAACAAAGCAGAGATAACAAAACTAACAATTCTAACTCACCTTGAACACACATGATGTATGGCACACGTATTTTATGAACCAGAATTCCTTTCAACAACAACACGGTAGAACCAGTTTTATCTGTTTTTACATGTGGACTTAGATATGATAGGTTTTAAGATAAGGTTTTTCGAGTAGAGAGAGAGACTTTCTTCGATATTGAGCCCAGTGTACAAAGATAATTTAACATAACTCATAGCTATATACAAGAAAAATGACACCTTGCAATAATAGACATAAGTGTCTTTTAAGGACGATTTAGTTGAAACTCTCAAGGGCTTATAATGAGGATCATCTGATCTTACACAAGTGAAATCTACTGTTGGCTCAATCTTTATATCATGGTGTTCAGGGTAATGAGAATAATCCTTCAAAATCGAAACCGTTTTCAAGGTCAGAGTGCGTTATTATTGAGGTAACCTGGTCCAGCGTTTATTTGCACAGTCTCTTGGTTACATCTACGAAGAAATAATGTAATGCTTGAGATTCAGTTGAATAATTTAAAAGTGAACTTGAAAAACAGTCCAAAAGATAGAATTTAACTTGATTTGTAATGTTCCGTTGTGCAAGGTAACTTGAAATGTTAATATATATTTATTACACATATGTGTCATAACACCTTCAAGTAATTTGATTGGCTAACGATGAACTTTGACACTGCCTGGACTACTTTATTCATTCATAAAAAGAACGTGAATTCATTTACGACAAATAATAATTATAATTAATAGTTATCTCATTGTTCAGTTATTCATGAACTCGTCCTCACCGCAATGATTGATTTTAATGAATAATTAACAAATACACCGTGACTATTGTTTAGCTTGTTTACACATTCTGACGACGAGAAACATGCGAATGGCGGCCGCAATGACATGACGTCATTCAAAGGACGGATAACAATAAATCATATGAAATACATGTTGATAATAAATAGGATACATAACTCGTTCCCCTTTCATATTAAGTTTATGTTACTCGTGAAATAATTTTGGTTTGTCTCTCGCCAAGGCTCGAGACAAAGCAAAACTATTTCACTCGGGACATAAACTTGATATTAAAGGAGAAGCTCGTTAGATATCCTATAAACATATAATAACCTTACAGTCAACTTTCTTGCCTGGATGAAGCGTCAACGCTCTGCGCTGTACTGCATGTAGTAGTATTGAGACGGGCTGACGTTAGTCTATTGTGATGAAATATCCTTACCAGTACCAGTTCCATGCTTATATACATCTACGAAGAAATAATGTAATGCTTGAGATTCAGTTGAATAATTTAAAAGTGAACTTTAAAAACAGTCCAATAGATAGAATTTAACTTGATTTGTGATGTTCCGTTGTGCAAGGTAATTTGAAATGTTAATATATATTTTTTACACATATGTGTCATAACACCTTCAAGTAATTTGATTGGCTAACGATGAACTTTGATAATGCCTGGACTACTTTATTCATTCATAAAAAGAACGTGAATTCATTTATGAAATTACAAGTATTTTACGACAAATTATAATTATAATTAATAGTTATCTCATTGTTCAGTTATTCATGAACTCGTCCTCACCACAATGATTGATTTTAATGAATAATTAACAAATACACCGTGACTAGAGCAGAGCTAATAAGCACAAAGTTTAGTATGCAGCATGAGTTTTTGCTCTCAATCTTACCGTTTGGAATGACATTGCACCAAACGCTCAGTATCTCGGTTAAAATAACATGTTTCTATGATGCACAGTGAATTTATACTCACAAGGCAAAAATAACCGAAAGGATAGTCATTTCAACGGCGATGTTCTTAGCAGTTCATCTAAAACTTACATTTAATGAGGTTGTTTAGCTTGTTTACACATTCTGACGACGAGAAACATGCGAATGGCGGCCGCAATGACATGACGTCATTCAAAGGACGGATAACAATAAATCATATGAAATACATGTTGATAATAAATAGGATACATAACTCGTTCCCCTTTCATATGAAGATTATGTTACTCGTGAAATAATTTTGGTTTGTCTCTCGCCAAGGCTCGAGACAAAGCAAAACTATTTCACTCGGGACATAAACTTGATATTAAAGGAGAAGCTCGTTAGATATCCTATAAACATATAATAACCTTACAGTCAACTTTCTTGCCTGGATGAAGCGTCAACGCTCTGCGCCGTACTGCAAGTAGTAGTATTGAGACGGGCTGACGTTAGTCTATTGTGATGAAACATCCTTACTAGTACCAGTTCCATGCTTATATTCAATCTACTGAAAGAATTACAAAGAAAAACATTCCCAAGGTTACACATAAAGGAGGAACGGAAACCATCAATGCGTCATGATTGATAAGTTTGTCCTGTCATAAAGTGACTTACAGTAGTAAACAGTCTAATGTTGACGGTTGTCGACTCGACATGATGTAAATACGATAGGGCTAATTCAATACAGAGTGAATGTTATTGATTTTTGACAATTCGACTTGACTATCTGTCTACTTCAAATTGTCCATAACGTCCTTGTGATGATTACATTACACTGATTGACATTAAAAGGTGTTTAACACAGATAATGCATACAAATGTTAAGTAAATTGATGCCTTCCTTGTTGTTTTAGTTCTTCACGAAATCCATGTTGAATACTGATCAAATAAAGAAATGTCTAAAGCATTGACACATTGTGTTGACGTGCATCTAAAAAAATCACAAAATTCAAATGTTACGTGTTTGTTTTTAATTCGAAAGTAGTGTTGTGTACAGAGAAATAGTTGTTAAATTTAGTAAAGGTTAAATTCATGGAATGGTTGGTACGACTTGGTTTGTATAACGTAGAAATAGTAATAAGATAAATGGGTTTTTGTAAAGTTCTACTTTAATTCAGAGCTGAGTCATTGCATATACAGTTTAACCAGGTATTAACGGGGTTGTTTGATTAAGGAGAGCGGTCGATGTCATAGCTGACGAGTTGTAATACAAAATATGACCCGAGTAGAATGTCTCGATTTTGAAGGAAAGGGTCGAGCTGTCAAATAGTGGACAGTAGTTTGACATGGCAGCATGTCATTACGAATCATGTGTACATGCCAGAATGACCATTTAACTCCAAATGAAGGTTCAGAATAAGGAAATGTGATTGGCTAAAGATAACCTACGTCAAGAAAATAAAGTAAAAGAGCAGACAGTAGAGTAGAGTAGACAGTCAATGTTGTAGTTGCATATACATGGGACGTCTATAAGAACTCCAAAGAAGTTTTCATGAAAATGAATATTATGCTTTACATTATACACAAATATTTTCAAGAAACAAAGATTCATAAACTGGTGCTATTCAGTCTACAACGTTTTCAAGAATAAAATTGAATTCGTTAAATTGAGAATCAAATTACATTATCATCCAAAACATCCGTTTTGATCAGAGTCGTCTTTGACTTACGGTATAAATTTGCATTAAAAATATCAATTGTGTGTATGATGACAACCTTAATGACATCAGTTTATGCTGTGCACAATATAAATTATTAACTAAATGATTCGTGAAACTGTAACAGAAAATTTTTAAATTCAACTAAAAACATCGTTGAACATATTCTAGAATCTATTTACAGGTTTCAAAATAGTGTGTTTCCTTTTGAAACGTTACTTATATATCCATTTACAAGTATAGAACAAGAGAAGTTTAAGATACAAAAAAACACTTTATTCCTCAAACGTGTTGAAAATGAAATATTAACAAGCTAGATTTTACATTTGATACAGTATATAGACATAGTGGAGAAGAGATACTATTACACCAATTACAGTACATTACAAACTATGGTAAATATGCTCCCGGGTTATACAGCGTGACACTGTGAGGACGGATGTTTCTGTTACAGTTGTGGGTCACACAGCAGTAGGTACAATTGAAGGCATGACTGTAGATGCTGGAGGGGTCAAAAGTCACACAGTCCATCAGCAGGGATGATTGTTGTAGCCATGTTGACTCACATTCTGAGACCGATCCACATCTGTGGGAGTAGAAATTAAGTGTAGGAGAATGTCCGAAAACTGGCCGTTAGTTTTGCACGTGGACCATGTTTGAGGCCGTTAGGCCGAAAACATGCTCCACGTGCAAAACTAATGGCCAGTTTGAGGACATTCTCCTACTTAAAACAAAGTTTAAGTAAACATGTTCTTGCTACTGAAATGCACGCCACAACGCACCTTATCATGCGCAAAACTAATGGCGACTTTTGCTCTATATGTATTTCATGATCTTCTCAGAATTGTCAGATGCATTTCCTCTCCTCCAAGTTATAACATGTAGAACAAATCAGGCGTTTTCCTAGTGAATGGTAAGTTTGTAAACATTATATTTTGAAAAGGGAAAAGTAAACAATGATGAAACATTTTATTTAATAGAAAAGGTTTTCGAATTAGAAAATCAAAACCATCATGCATAGTATTCATAATTGATTGATAAATTGATGGGCAATTCATATCTTTACTTATTTACTTAAACCACCTTGTTTTATTTCATATTCATGTTAAGGTTGTGACACTTGTTTTAAAAGTTTAAATTACACATATTCATCAACCCAAACTACGCTATTACTCGCTATCTTTTATCTTGAAATGTTAAGGTTTTACCTTGAAATTCAAGATACTAAGTTGAAAATTCAATTTAGTATTTGGAAAAATCAAGTAGGTTTCTTGAAAATACAACTTACTATCCTAAATTTAACTAAGTATCTTAAAACATTAACTTAGTATCTTGAACATTTAATTTACTATTTGGAAAATTCATATTACTATTTTGAAAATTAAACTCAATTTCAAGATAATTAATTTTTCATTTGTAATTACAACTTGAATAACAATAACAAATTGTAATTATTATTTAAACTTTTAAACTTCAATATGTAAAACGTTCAAATCTTGTAATTACATTGTTTTATCATTGTAAACATTCGAGATAGAAAGTTGATTTTTTTAGGTATTTAGATGATTTTTCAAATTATTAAGTTGAATTTTGAAGAAAATATGTTGAATTTTCAAGACACCAAGTTCAATATCCAAGTCCAATTTTCAAGTACTATGTTCATTTGTCAAAATAGGACTTTCAGGATAAAATGTGCGGAATAATATCGTAGCGTGGCCCTATTTCAGTTGAATTTTCAGAATAATAACATAAATTGTCATGATACAAAGTTGAATTTGCAAAAAAATAAGTTGAATTTTCTAGAGTATCAGTTGAATTCTCAAGATAGGATGCTTAATGCCCTTGAAGGCGCTGTGCCACATCTCATTCACTACACGGCCCGATAAGCCGTATCCGTAGAAAACGGTTATCCATATTGAAAGAAAATGGTGCGACATATAACGCGACAGTGGTGTGGAACTCTTCAGTGTGAGAGGTAGATGTGTATGCCTCATGCGAATTTGAGAGTTCAGACAAGATGTTTGACCATTTGTCATGATGTCATGGTACCATATCAAAATCACCTTCAATGCCCGCTCGAAGGGAAATGGACTCGCATGGCTTAACCAAACAATGAACATTCGCTTTAGAACGTATTGTTTCAAGAGTATTATTTAGCCATTTGGAACACTTATTTACCTTTTCGTGAAATCATTTTATTTCAGTAAGAAAAATGTGCAAAAAAAGTTTTCCGGACAGACGGACAGACATGTCTGTCTTATTCAGGACTGATATCTCCTTACATATCTCTTAAATTTCGTCTTTATTTATATACATGTATATTCCCTCACAAAGACATCATTATCAGTTTTAACGACGTCATAAGCCTATCTTAATTCGTACATTTTGCACCAAATTAGGAGATAAGTTTTCATAGAAAAGTAGAAAATAGTGTAGATAGTGTAGAAAAGTATGTGTAATTACAATTAAGCAAGACTACTTTTTCTTTCATTTGTGTTGTGGTTAGCGTGCTGACCTCACACGCCAGAGTCCCGGGTTCGAATCCCATATTGTGACCTGGGTCTCATACTGTCATACGTCCATGGGCAAGACATTCATCCTCATAGCACTCAGTCCACCCATGCAGCTGTTTAAATGGGTACCTGAACACAGGGTACGGAACGGAGCGCTAGTAGCAGCACCGAAAGTACAATTCCGTCAGGGTAGGCCTAATAATATGTGTAGCGCTTAGAGCATGCCAAGCATGGATTCAGCGCAATATAAATATGCAATTATAATTATAACCCCGTCCTGTCGAGATGTCTATATTTGCGTTTGATTAAGTATTATAAGTTTGTACATAAGGCCAGATGAGTCAATCTGTCAAGAATGTAAAACAAAGGTTTCTTAAATAATCTTGTTTTCTCATGGTATGTGTTGTCAGGTTGAATTAATATGATAATTTAATAAATACGATAATTTACGAATCGAACGGGGATCTGTTCATTCATACTTTTACTTTGAATTCTAACGTATGTTGGCCAGTAGTTATTATCGTTTGGTGGAGTTAGCTATTCTTTCTCCTGGTATTGTAATTTATCCACTTTATGGTCATCTTTGAACTGTTGCGATTTTCGTTGACCTCTTTTACTCGAAGTCGCCAATAGGTGTGCACGGGCTTTGGCATTACATCACGTTTCTCGGGATTCAGGCGGTTGCGTTCGAGCGCATTCAATCTGACGGGAACAATTCCTGGTTTCGGTTCCTAAACTATTGGAGACTTTTCGTAAAATAGTAAACTATTGGAGACTTGTGTCACCAAAATACGATCACACAACTATCCTAATGTTTACGTAACTTTGTTTTAAACATGCATATATTCTCCTGAATGGGGTCATCTGGTTACTGGTCACCTCCATGTATGTATGACACCAAAGTAATGTGGACAAATTAATCATTCTTCGATTTAAGCAACTGATTCATTTGACATTAGAAATGTATTCATCGCCATTATTACAAAGTTACATTTTATTATTATTTTATTGTCTATTTTATAGATAAATATAACTTCACAATTTGAGTCGATGGACATTGTAGCACTGTAACTGGATGATAACACCAAGATATTGCACCTTTTAGTGACGTGTTTGTCTCCGTTGACATCGTTGAGGACGGTGTTGAGACAGTAGGGAGTCGTGTTGTCTTTACATCTGACACTAACTGCATGTGCAGAATCAACACCACATGTAGCTCCACTGCACACCTCACAATCGACTGGAATGGGGAAGTGAAAGTTATTATTTGTATGTTCAAAGGCAGTTTTACCCACTGGGTACTTTGTTATGGCAATTAATAAAGGTATGCCTATTGCAATGTGCCTAACACACTATTTAGAATTAGAAATGTTAGTTTCCTGTTAGGTTGTACTCACTGAACTGCCATTTGCTTCATTCCGGCATCTTATTGCTGGGCCGCACTATTCCAAATCAGCAAAAACGTTCCACTAAGAATATTATTCATTTATTAATAACATTGTAATAATTCGCACGTTGTTTTTCTTCTTCCCAATATTCGATAACTGTTTGTGAAAATCTCTTTGAAACAATGTATACATAAATTTACTCCCACATATTGGCCATCAGTTTTGTATTTGATTGAATGGGTAGTCATCACTATAAATACCTCCTGTGTAGTTTCTTGATATTGAAGGCGTTGTGTCTGTTGGATCTGCAGAAGAATAAAAGAAAGTTGTGAACCGTGGCTAAAATAGGCACTTACGTGTGTACAATGTCTGGCAACAAACATTTTCAATCATTTAATTTGTCATTTGCTTTCTAAAAAATATTTGTGTGTTGGTTTTCACTTGTTTTCCATTGAGTGAATGCATAGTTGGCATCTGTATCGAGATGTTCCATTTACCTTGATTCATTTCATAGTCCTTTGAAATGACTCATAAAAATATGTTTTAAAAATGTCTTGAAAATAATCGATCAATTCTTGGTAACATTATCATAATATATTAATACTATATGTTTATTTTCAATGAAGCTGACTGTATTTGGAGTGAAATGGTTCCAAATAACTGTAATACAGACAGTTAAAATTAACAGTTAAGTGTAATTTTCTTTATTGAATTTGCCATTTGTTGCCCTATTGAAGTTACTGTTTTATTATTTCTATGATTTGTTGTTAGCTACTATTACCACTTACCGGTTCTACAGTCCAGATCTTGGTTACAAAAATCTGTATCACAGCAGCTGCCACAGATATCTGATCCGCCGACGGGATCACATGGCTAAAACAACGAAAATGCAGACTAATGCGAAATCTCTTTTTTTTAAAGATTGGAGATGGTAGCGTCTTAAATACCAACAAACAAGGTATATTAGTTCAGCTAAAAGGGGACAGATTTGTTTTGAAGTTACGAATCGTGTCTTTTCACGTTAAGATAACCTAAAGACGAAACAAACACAGCAAGTGCAATGGGTGTCATCATTAATTTATGTCACAATATATACATACCAATTCATCATTGCAACCCATCTCAACCGTTACAATTCCATCTTCTTCAAAGTATACTGTTGAGCATTTCTATAAAAGAAAGTCATTATTGATAAATTTGTAAATAAATTCAATTTTATTGATAAAAAGATTAATCAGCATTTTGATGCCTTTTCATACAGATGACAATTCATAATAATACTCTTATCTATTAACTAACTGTTGTTAGGTTCGCAAATGTTACAACTCTTTCAAAACATTTGTCTTTATGTCCTACCACTTTGTATGATGGGTTAGCATGTGTTGTAATGTTATAACACAAGCAACTTATGGTCAGCTGAATCTTGAATCTTACCGATGTTGGATTAGCACACATTACAATGTTGAAACACAGCTGACTATTTCCTCTAGCATCTACTCGCATATCAGAACACTGGTAGCATTGTCTGGGAGAGCCACTGGTGGCAACTGCAGAAAATGAAAGTACCTAAGGCATTATCATTTTAGAAGTATAATATCTATTTTACAGTCATATCTTTTTAACATGATTTTTACTATTTTGAATTCAATGTGATCGAAAACTTTACTGATTAGAAAGTACCTACAACATAATACCAAGAATGAATTTATTAGCAATAGGCACTTGCAATGATAAACTTATTTTCTAAAGCATAGTTTCTGTAAGAGCATAAAAACATACCTACATTTGTAGTGGTTATATCAGTTGCTGGAATGGTTGATTGTCGCGTTGTCATAGTAACAGCTGAAATTAGTGTGCAAACGTTGTTCTGGTACAGAAAACCAGGGTGGTACATTTCTGACTCACATGAGATATAGAAAGAGCAAAGTTTACCAAAACAATAATGAGGTCTTTTTCGTATGTTACCAATCTCTAAATACCGCTTAGTTACAATGGCGATTACAACACTGATGAACCATGACAGCCCCAAAGGACACGCCTTTCATTGGAATATTTAACTTGTTAGCACAACATGTATCTTTGTACACAAAACTCAAATTGTCTTTACCACATGGTGGTAAGTGGAAAGTAGGAAGATATATGATGAAGTCAAGGGAACAAGAAATTTGCGTTACATACGTACGGTATCGACAGTCGACCTCTCTGTTACAGAAGTCCCAGTTACAGCAGATATCACACACATCATGGTCTGTACCCACAGTACTTGTACACGGCTAGGAGAGCAAACAGAATCAAAAAGTTTTTAATTTTAACCTGACATGATATGTGCACTGTAGAAGAGAGGCTGTTGTTGGGTTTATCTGATAGATGTGTTGCAAGTGCTATATAATTCAGTCACATAATTTGAAGCCAATGGATATATTTTCACATAACAACACAGTATTTTTTATATACGCCCGGTCAAAAGACTCGTCACGTACATTTCAACAGAGTTAAAAACAAAATACATCTGCTCAATTCTGAATGTGTTTGAAAAGCACACATTTTGTCTTATGTCTTTATCTTAATTACCGAAAGAAGTCAATTATTAGTTTTGATGAAGAAACAATCATGAAACAAGGCTCCTATAGATATGACACTGCAGCATCCCAGTTCGATCAAGCGATGAAAATTGTATGATTCTTTTACTTGTGATTTATTTACGAAAATGAAATGGAATATGAATACTTGACGTGTGTGTACATATATTTCTTTATTCACAATACTGTCAACATTATTTTGATAACACAGCTATAATATTATCCCGGAAATAAATAATAAACTGACAGGCAAACGAAAGTAACACTATTAAAAATGAAATTCCGGAAAGTTTTTTTTATTGATGTAGACAGTAAGCATCCGATACACAGGGCCTAAGCATTAACTTTTGTTTTTAAAAGTTGAACTAAAACCATTTTGGAGAAAATTAGAAAATATTGATAATCACGTGACCTTCATACTGGTGTAAAGAATAAGTTGAGTTGAGTCACCTACTAGATTCTCTTCACAATCCATGTCCACTGTCAGTATACCGCTCTCGTTGCGTAGAATGTGAGAACATCGCTGGAAATAAATCGGTAAATAAGAAATAAGTTATTAGAATATATGAATCTAAGTTACAAGTTAAACTGTTTGTTTTATGATACGTTATATCTATTGTGCATCTATTTCGATGTTAGATATAATAAATCAACAAGCAGACAGAGTCGGCCATATCCCCCGCCTTTGGGAAAATTTATTGAAGAATAGTTGTTGAATAACAGTGACCGTTTCTCAACTAAACACAACACACAAAATTTCAGCTCCTTAGACAAAGTGGTTCTGGAAAAGAAGACAAAATGCGAAAAGTTGACGGCTGGACACCGTGCAATGCCATAAGCCCATCGGAACTTTCAGACACATCTACACATGATGATTGTTCCACACACCAAGTTTCGTTGAGATATGTCTTATGGTTTTCGAGTTCTGCTCCGGAAACGAAATTCTAAGTTACATTTCCATGGAAACGGTAAAAAAAAATAACTCGAAGAAGTTGAAAACCCCAAAAGGCACATCTACATATGATGATTGTTCCACACACCAAGTTTTGTTGAGATATGTCTTATAGTTTTCGAGTTCTGTTCCGGAAACGAAATTCTAAGTTACATTTCCATGGAAAGTTAACGGTCAAAAAAAATAACTCGAAGAAGTTGAAAACCCCAAAATGCACATCTACACATGATGATTGTTCCACACACCAAGTTTCGTTGAGATATGTCTTATGGTTTTCGAGTTCTGCTCCGGAAACGAAATTCTAAGTTACATTTCCATGGAAACGGTCAAAAAAAATAACTCGAAGAAGTTGAAAACCCTAAAAGGCACATCTACACATGATGATTGTTCCACACACCAAATTTTGTTGAGATATGTCTTATAGTTTTCGAGTTCTGTTCCGGAAACGAAATTCTAAGTTACATTTCCATGGAAAGTTAACGGTCAAAAAAAATAACTCGAAGAAGTTGAAAACCCCAAAATGCACATCTACACATGATGATTGTTCCACACACCAAGTTTCGTTGAGATATGTCTTATAGTTTTCGAGTTCTGTTCCGGAAACGAAATTCTAAGTTACATTTCCATGGAAACGGTAAAAAAAATAACTCGAAGAAGTTGAAAACCCCAAAAGGCACATCTACACATGATGATTGTTCCACACACCAAGTTTTGTTGAGATATATATGTCTTATAGTTTTCGAGTTCTGTTCCGGAAACGAAATTCTAAGTTACATTTCCATGGAAACGGTAAAAAAAAATAACACGAAGAAGTTGAAAACCCCAAAAGGCACATCTAGACATGATGATTGTTCCACACACCAAGTTTCGTTGAGATATGTCTTATAGTTTTCGAGTTCTGTTCCGGAAACGAAATTCTAAGTTACATTTCCATGGAAACGGTAAAAAAAATAACTCGAAGAAGTTGAAAACCCCAAAAGGCACATCTACACATGATGATTGTTCCACACACCAAGTTTCGTTGAGATATGTCTTATAGTTTTCGAGTTCTGTTCCGGAAACGAAATTCTAAGTTACATTTCCATGGAAACGGTAAAAAAAAATAACTCGAAAAAGTTGAAAACCCCAAAAGGCACATCTACACATGATGATTGTTCCACACACCAAGTTTCGTTGAGATATGTCTTATGGTTTTCGAGTTCTGCTCCGGAAACGAAATTCTAAGTTACATTTCCATGGAAACGGTCAAAAAAAATAACTCGAAGAAGTTGAAAACCCTAAAAGGCACATCTACACATGATGATTGTTCCACACACCAAATTTTGTTGAGATATGTCTTATAGTTTTCGAGTTCTGTTCCGGAAACGAAATTCTAAGTTACATTTCCATGGAAAGTTAACGGTCAAAAAAAATAACTCGAAGAAGTTGAAAACCCCAAAATGCACATCTACACATGATGATTGTTCCACACACCAAGTTTCGTTGAGATATGTCTTATAGTTTTCGAGTTCTGTTCCGGAAACGAAATTCTAAGTTACATTTCCATGGAAACGGTAAAAAAAATAACACGAAGAAGTTGAAAACCCCAAAAGGCACATCTACACATGATGATTGTTCCACACACCAAGTTTTGTTGAGATATATATGTCTTATAGTTTTCGAGTTCTGTTCCGGAAACGAAATTCTAAGTTACATTTCCATGGAAACGGTAAAAAAAAATAACACGAAGAAGTTGAAAACCCCAAAAGGCACATCTAGACATGATGATTGTTCCACACACCAAGTTTCGTTGAGATATGTCTTATAGTTTTCGAGTTCTGTTCCGGAAACGAAATTCTAAGTTACATTTCCATGGAAACGGTCAAAAAAAATAACTCGAAGAAGTTGAAAACCCCAAAAGGCACATCTACACATGATGATTGTTCCACACACCAAGTTTCGTTGAGATATGTCTTATAGTTTTCGAGTTCTGTTCCGGAAACGAAATTCTAAGTTACATTTCCATGGAAACGGTAAAAAAAAATAACACGAAGAAGTTGAAAACCCCAAAAGGCACATCTAGACATGATGATTGTTCCACACACCAAGTTTCGTTGAGATATGTCTTATAGTTTTCGAGTTCTGCTCCGGAAACAAAATCGGGACGGACGGACGGACGGACGGACGGACGGAGCCCATTTCAATACCCCCCCCCCCCCCCCCCCCCCCAACTATGTTGGCGGGGGATAATTAGTAGTGTTTGTATGAATTAGTAATTGTCGTCAATGGCATTAATATGAATTTACATATTGTAAACATTATTGAAGACATCTGCCAATATCTCGATAATAAACACACATGTCTGTGTATCAACATATTTTTTGTGAAACTACTTTGTTCAATTATTTCTCTTTTTTAAATTGAATATGCTTATCACATGGTTCTTTGACCTCTATAGGTTCAAGTCCCACCATTCGCCTCACAATAATCAAACATCAAAATGGTCCGACTATGATTATAAGATTTCTAGAAAAATTTACCTTCATTAAATCAAAGACAACTCACGGAAGTGCTATGGGCGCATTCTACTTTGGTGTAGCAACGATCAACTTCATCAAGTTTTTGGTCGTAACATTGGGAGCATTGTCGTTGACCTGGTAATAAAGTAGGTTTTGTAAAAGGGTGTTCTGCTTAAATTGTAGGCCCAATTGACGTATAAGCAAGTAAACAATGAACTATTGTCATTATTAATTAAGAAAAAAGTCACAAACAGTTACAAAAGATAATGTATTATGATGCCAGAGATTGCATTAATGATTAAAATACAATCCCCAAAAATTAATAAAAACAAAACATAATGATACATTTGAAAAATCACCATTTGCATCAAATTTCGAAACCTCCGATATATACAATTTAGAACTTTCAGATATTTAGTAAATATTATACTTACCAAATGATAGAGACGATACGTAGGATTGAGCTGCAAAGACACATACATTAAGTCACCCTTGGGATATCATTATTGCACATATATATAGGACACTTAATGGGGTATTTATTTCATCAAGTGTGAGTTGATATTCCTCGAGTCGTGACGTCACCAAATGGAATAAATCAGGAGGCTGTTCGAGTAACCCATCTTACCCCTACCATGACTCTCAGCTAATGTTAAAGAACAGGCTTACGATTTGTACTGGGGATTAGATCGATAAGTGGAACAGTTTCCGGGTATTTGACTCCATTGCGAATTCTATTTATTACAAATTTGGAATTCGAAATTTGAAAACAGGAATATGTAATTTAAAGTACTTTGATATTGAAAAGGTAACTCTCATCATTGAGGATGATATCTGACTACGTCAATACTTCCTGTAGAAAACTTGCAGTCATTTCAGTTAAATAATGTAGGAATGAAAACGAATGAATTACATGTATTTACTGCTGAGACTTAGACAATATATAATGATGTCACTTTACGTTATTTCTTATTCGTAACGATACTCAGCCGACCAAGATTTGATGACTATATTACAGAAAGCATGTTTACCCTTCTCTGCACACACGTCCGAGTTACAGTAGTCGTGTTCACAGCAGGAGGAGCAGACTTTGTGTCCAGACCGTGCTGGGAAACTCTCAGATGTACATGTCTGCAAGGAATATACTGTTCATGTTCTTGATATATCAACATTATTGCAGGCATATAAATGAATCTGAAGAAATGAAAACAAATCAACAACTTGTAGGTACTTCCAAAACTTCACAAGACAGAAAATTGTTTTTGGAAACAATGGCATTGCTGTACCGCTATAAGTTGTTTATTTCCATATACGAATGTGTTCAAATCAGTACACAAAGTCTACGAGATTGTCACATATAGTGATGTAAGCTTTAAGACGGTACATACAGTTTCCATAGAGAATGTGGATTGTCTACGATATTCTCTCACCAATAGTAACAGAGCGCGTTTTGACCACAATTAGTATGGGCTAATTAAGATGCTTTCTTCATACGAGTATTTCATTCTGTAAGGAACTCATGTGACAGTAGCTAGAAGTGAGTTTCTAGCGCACTATGTCTAAGATACTTTCAACTGCCGGTTACTGAACACTCTCATTGAGTACACTCACGCTGTTGGGAACACATCCTCCGTAGTATCTCAGTTCATTGGTCGCAGTGCTGTATGCCTCCATTGAGCAGTGCTGGGGTAATGAACGTAAAACTGTTTAAAAGTTTAAATCATTTGATGGAATTATTAGGAGCTATTTGATGGTTCTAATGTTATTAGAATAAATGATCTATGTGAATTAAATTTATTTTTAATTTCAAATCTTTATATTATGAAACACCAAAGGATTGATGTTAACTCAAATGACCAAGTTACAAGTGTCTAGTAAGTATTAGTTCAAATCTACTCATAAGCATAGAATAAATGGAGAAAAAATTAAACGAAAATTAATTTAAGAGTACCTGTCCAGCTGCACAGACTCGTGTCTCCGTGCACTCTCTCAGTGTAGAGGATCCATCGCAGTAGAAGCACATAGGTTGATGTGCTGAAACAGGGTCAACAACACATGAAGCGCACGTAAATAATGGGTGTCATAGTTAACATTATTTATACATTATATACATACACAGTGCAACTTTAACTTTAAACTACTGAATAATTTACTTTCTGCAACATAGAATCGTGATTTAAAGGGTTGAAACCATCTGTGTTGCCATATTGGTAGAGTAAAGATTGATCTCGCCAATATGTTAAGTACATGGTTACTGTCAAGTTGTAACATGAAATTAATGCAGTTTTCTTTGATGAAGTGAGATTATTTTTCACAATCACTTACGTGCGGTGACCGCCGGTGTAGTGGTTGTGAAGGAATGGGGAATAATACCTAAGGAACAAGCAACATTTAATGGTCACTATTCTCATATCAGTGCTGTTTTATCCCATGCAAATGAGTATCAATTGCGGATCCAGGAACTTTGAAAGGGGGATTGGGTACCGCCCATGAAGGGGGAAGGGGGAGGGGGGCTTCCCACGCTCTTGGATCCGCCACTGAGTATACAATTAAGAGAAGAGAAATCCTATTATTGTGTTTATATCTGTCATATTCAGAAACTATACCAAAATATACACTTTCGAAAAATTTGTTATTAATGAATAATGGTTCGGAATTTTCCTAATATGGTAAATCAGATCTTTATTACTATTTTGAACACAATAACATGTCGTTTTGTCAGGATCATAGAACAATAAACATGAACACTTGAACACTTTATTTTCTAAAGATGTGTATGAAACTGTTTCTCTCGTGTAAAGGGAATGTTACGAAACTGAAACCTTTTGAGACGAACTACAAAATTGGAGTCAAAGACTTGAAATTGACAACATTCCTTGTGTGGTTTGGGTTCTCGGTACTCATTCAGTCTTTCCTCATGTTGTATGTGCTTAAAATCATTTCTATAATACACTCTAAATATGAAACAACAAGGCAAAAGTGAGCACAGCTCACATACCCCCGCCTGTAGTTTGATCGCCAGTATACAGTGTACAGTATAAATCAAATGGAAAACATAATCTAGTGAGTGAGTGAGTTATTGTTTAACGCCGCTTCGGCAGTATTGCAGCCATTAGCGGCGAAACATAATCTAGTCAATCAAGTCAATGAATAACAATGCTTGTTTTTAATGAAAATATTTTGTAATTATTTGAACCAAGTAAAGTTTTCATGTTATATAGTTTTTAGTTATGCCCCAGAAATTACACAAATGACACAGAGTTAACCTTTTTTTGGTCCAAATTTCAGAAATTATTTGCACCTTGGGACCCCTAAAAGGCACAGCAGCACCATATACATGTAGGTTACTTCCATACCAAATTTGACGTTTCCAAATCAATTTGTTTTTTTAGATATGCTCCGGAAACGAATTCGGACGGACACGCGGAGCGGTATATACCCCCGACTACGTCGTAGCGGGGGTATAATTCATCATTACCATCTTTTCAAAAACATGTAAAAATCACAAAAAGAGCAAAAGACAACTGTCAAAATATTTTTAAAAAAAAAAGATTCAGAATGTTTATTAATTTTCCAAGAAATGCCTTTCTTTAATCCTAATATTCAATTCTGAATGACGGTTGTTAGTTATGTGATGTGGTATGTAATAATCAGATTTATTATATATATAATTGTATATCGTATAACTACGAGGGCAAAAACGTGACGTCATGGTACAATGCTATGACGTTTTGTGATATGACCTTGCGTTCTAAATGCATATACGCCGGGTGGCAAGCAAAGTAGATTTTGGTATATTTTCTGTCATTTAACGACTTCGATAAAGTGATCAACAAATAAACTCACGTGCAAAAGAAACGTCCCCATACAAAATACAATATATTTCAATCGACGGGCGATAAATGCGACTGAAACAGCGTTACATCATGTCTTCAGAACCCAATAATACTAAATATGAATTTTCAAAACATTATCTATTCATAACTCTGAGAAATATAAGTTTTAAGAAATGGTCGTTTTGGAATCTCCTCAACTAGACGAGATAGAAGCCTCAAAGAGCCAGTTTGGGCTTGTTTTGTGACGTCCTACAGTAATGACGCGTCAACAAATTTAAATCAAAGAAGGTTATTTATGTCGAGGATATCTTTAATTAATTAAATTTCTACTTATTCAATGTTTTAAACTTAAATACCAAATATTGTGGGCCAAAAACATCTTGTATTTGAACAGATGTAAAAATAAAAGAAGCATACTCTGATGTATGAAATTGTGAATACTTCTATACAAAACATGTGGCTACCAAATACATTCAAAATCTACTTATATTTCACTTTATACTGTTTTCAAAATGTGGGGACGTTTCTTTTGCACGTGAGGTTATATGGGCACTCGAGTCCGGTTTTGTGTTCTTCTTGGGAACAAAACACATTCAATGGTCAATTCCTCACATCAGGGAAATCATGTCATACACTTACACTCATAATAGCTCTGTCAATATAGAAAAACACGAAAAGAACATTTCGTACCAACTACTTTGCATATTTCTTGGTTACAAAGATCGTTGTTACAACAAACTCTGCACTCGTGAGTACCCGATGGATATGTTGCTTGGATCACTCTGTTGTAAAAGCCTCTGCAAGTCTGAAAACATAGTAATTCTTCATTCCCATAAACGTTGACTAGGAATCACATGTCCTCTCCATTGAAACCACATAAGGCACAGAGCTATGACACCTGTGACTTGTGTGTGTATAAAAATATAATTAAGCATCACGACACACTTGCAGTGTACATCCTGCTAAATGTGCTTGAAGAATGATATTTTCGTTCTGACCACGAGTAGTACAACGGGAGGCAGGAGAAAACCTGTGGTCGCCGGAGGAATTACAAACATAGCACAGGGGACGTTTTGATGCCAAGAGAACGCACGAGGGAGACAGACAGGAGGTCGTCGTACACACAAGGGAGACAGATAGCAGGTCGAGGGAACACACAAAGGAGACAGACAGGAGGTCAAGGGAACACACACATGAGAAACAGACGGGAGGTCAAGGGAAGACACAAGGAAGACAGACAGGGGGTCGAGAGAACACACAAGAGAGACAGACAGGAGGTGGTTGTACACATGAGAGAGACAGACAGAAGGTCGAGAGAACACACAAGGGAGACAGACAGGGTGTCGTTGTACACACAAGAGAGACAGACAGGAGATCGAGGGAACACACAAAAAAGAGACAGACAGGAGGTCGTTGTACACACAAGAGAGACAGACAGGAGGTCGACGGAACTCACAATGGAGACAGACAGGAGATCGTTGTACACACAAGGGAGACAGACAGGACGTCGAGGGAACACACAAGAGAGACAGACAGGGTGTCGTTGTACACACAAGAGAGACAGACAGGAGATCGAGGGAACACACAAAAAAGAGACAGACAGGAGGTCGTCGTACACACAAGGGAGACAGATAGCAGGTCGAGGGAACACACAAAGGAGACAGACAGGAGGTCAAGGGAACACACACATGAGAAACAGACGGGAGGTCAAGGGAAGACACAAGGAAGACAGACAGGAGGTCGAGAGAACACACAAGAGAGACAGACAGGAGGTGGTTGTACACATGAGAGAGACAGACAGAAGGTCGAGAGAACACACAAGGGAGACAGACAGGGTGTCGTTGTACACACAAGAGAGACAGACAGGAGATCGAGGGAACACACAAAAAAGAGACAGACAGGAGGTCGTTGTACACACAAGAGAGACAGACAGGAGGTCGACGGAACTCACAATGGAGACAGACAGGAGATCGTTGTACACACAAGGGAGACAGACAGGACGTCGAGGGAACACACAAGAGAGACAGACAGGGTGTCGTTGTACACACAAGAGAGAAAGACAGGAGATCGAGGGAACACACAAAAAAGAGACAGACAGGAGGTCGTTGTACACACAAGGGAGACAGACAGGAGGTCGAGAAAACACACAAGGGAGACAGACAGGAGGTCAATAGAACACACACGTGAGACAGACATGAGGTCGTTGTACACATAAGAGAGACAGACAGGAGATCGTTGTACACACAAGGGAGACAGACAGGACGTCGAGGGAACACACAAGAGAGACAGACAGGGTGTCGTTGTACACACAAGAGAGACAGACAGGAGGTCGACGGAACTCACAATGGAGACAGACAGGAGATCGTTGTACACACAAGGGAGACAGACAGGAGGTCGAGAAAACACACAAGGGAGACAGACAGGAGGTCAATAGAACACACACGTGAGACAGACATGAGGTCGTTGTACACATAAGAGAGACAGACAGGAGGTCGAGAGAACACACAAGGGAGACAGACAGGAGGTTGAGAGAACACACAAGAGGGACAGACAGGAGGTGGTTGTACACACAAGAGAGACGGAAGGAGATCGAGGGAACACACAAAAAAGAGACAGACAGGAGGTCGTTGTACACACAAGAGAGACAGACAGGAGGTCGACGGAACTCACAATGGAGACAGACAGGAGATCGTTGTACACACAAGGGAGACAGACAGGAGGTCGAGAGAACATACAAGGGAGACAGACAGGAGGTCGTTGTACACACAAGGGAGACAGACAGGAGGTCAAGGGAACACGCAAGAGAGACAGACAGGAGGTCAATAGAACACACAAGTGAGACAGACATGAGGTCGTTGTACACATAAGAGAGACAGACAGGAGGTCGAGAGAACACACAAGGGAGACAGACAGGAGGTTGAGAGAACACACAAGAGGGACAGACAGGAGGTGGTTGTACACACAGAGAAACAGACAGGAGGTCAAGGGAACACACAAGAGGGACACACAGGAGGTCAATAGAACACACAAGTTAGACAGACAGGAGGTCGTTGTACACACAAGTGAGACAGACAGGAGGTCGTTGTACACACAAGGGAGACAGACAGGAGGTCGTTGTACACACAAGGGAGACAGACAGGAGGTCGAGAGAACACACAAGGGAGACAGACAGGAGGTTGAGAGAACACACAAGAGGGACAGACAGGAGGTGGTTGTACACACAAGAGAGACTGAAGGAGATCGAGGGAACACACAAAAAAGAGACAGACAGGAGGTCGTTGTACACACAAGAGAGACAGACAGGAGGTCGACGGAACTCACAATGGAGACAGACAGGAGATCGTTGTACACACAAGGGAGACAGACAGGAGGTCGAGAGAACATACAAGGGAGACAGACAGGAGGTCGTTGTACACACAAGGGAGACAGACAGGAGGTCAAGGGAACACGCAAGAGAGACAGACAGGAGGTCAATAGAACACACAAGTGAGACAGACATGAGGTCGTTGTACACATAAGAGAGACAGACAGGAGGTCGAGAGAACACACAAGGGAGACAGACAGGAGGTTGATAGAACACACAAGAGGGACAGACAGGAGGTGGTTGTACACACAAGAGAAACAGACAGGAGGTCAAGGGAACACACAAGAGGGACACACAGGAGGTCAATAGAACACACAAGTGAGACAGACAGGAGGTCGTTGTACACACAAGTGAGACAGACAGGAGGTCGTTGTACACACAGGGGAGACAGACAGGAGGTCGTTGTACACACAAGGGAGACAGACAGGAGGTCGAGAGAACACACAAGGGAGACAGACAGGAGGTTGAGAGAACACACAAGAGGGACAGACAGGAGGTGGTTGTACACACAAGAGAGACGGAAGGAGATCGAGGGAACACACAAAAAAGAGACAGACAGGAGGTCGTTGTACACACAAGAGAGACAGACAGGAGGTCGACGGAACTCACAATGGAGACAGACAGGAGATCGTTGTACACACAAGGGAGACAGACAGGAGGTCGAGAGAACATACAAGGGAGACAGACAGGAGGTCGTTGTACACACAAGGGAGACAGACAGGAGGTCAAGGGAACACGCAAGAGAGACAGACAGGAGGTCAATAGAACACACAAGTGAGACAGACATGAGGTCGTTGTACACATAAGAGAGACAGACAGGAGGTCGAGAGAACACACAAGGGAGACAGACAGGAGGTTGAGAGAACACACAAGAGGGACAGACAGGAGGTGGTTGTACACACAGAGAAACAGACAGGAGGTCAAGGGAACACACAAGAGGGACACACAGGAGGTCAATAGAACACACAAGTTAGACAGACAGGAGGTCGTTGTACACACAAGTGAGACAGACAGGAGGTCGTTGTACACACAAGGGAGACAGACAGGAGGTCGTTGTACACACAAGGGAGACAGACAGGAGGTCGAGAGAACACACAAGGGAGACAGACAGGAGGTTGAGAGAACACACAAGAGGGACAGACAGGAGGTGGTTGTACACACAAGAGAGACGGAAGGAGATCGAGGGAACACACAAAAAAGAGACAGACAGGAGGTCGAAAACCTGTGGTCGCCGGAGGAATTACAAACATAGCACAGGGGACGTTTTGATGCCAAGAGAACGCACGAGGGAGACAGACAGGAGGTCGTCGTACACACAAGGGAGACAGATAGCAGGTCGAGGGAACACACAAAGGAGACAGACAGGAGGTCAAGGGAACACACACATGAGAAACAGACGGGAGGTCAAGGGAAGACACAAGGAAGACAGACAGGAGGTCGAGAGAACACACAAGAGAGACAGACAGGAGGTGGTTGTACACATCAGAGAGACAGACAGAAGGTCGAGAGAACACACAAGGGAGACAGACAGGGTGTCGTTGTACACACAAGAGAGACAGACAGGAGATCGAGGGAACACACAAAAAAGAGACAGACAGGAGGTCGTTGTACACACAAGAGAGACAGACAGGAGGTCGACGGAACTCACAATGGAGACAGACAGGAGATCGTTGTACACACAAGGGAGACAGACAGGACGTCGAGGGAACACACAAGAGAGACAGACAGGGTGTCTTTGTACACACAAGAGAGACAGACAGGAGATCGAGGGAACACACAAAAAAGAGACAGACAGGAGGTCGTCGTACACACAAGGGAGACAGATAGCAGGTCGAGGGAACACACAAAGGAGACAGACAGGAGGTCAAGGGAACACACACATGAGAAACAGACGGGAGGTCAAGGGAAGACACAAGGAAGACAGACAGGAGGTCGAGAGAACACACAAGAGAGACAGACAGGAGGTGGTTGTACACATGAGAGAGACAGACAGAAGGTCGAGAGAACACACAAGGGAGACAGACAGGGTGTCGTTGTACACACAAGAGAGACAGACAGGAGATCGAGGGAACACACAAAAAAGAGACAGACAGGAGGTCGTTGTACACACAAGAGAGACAGACAGGAGGTCGACGGAACTCACAATGGAGACAGACAGGAGATCGTTGTACACACAAGGGAGACAGACAGGACGTCGAGGGAACACACAAGAGAGACAGACAGGGTGTCGTTGTACACACAAGAGAGACAGACAGGAGATCGAGGGAACACACAAAAAAGAGACAGACAGGAGGTCGTTGTACACACAAGGGAGACAGACAGGAGGTCGAGAAAACACACAAGGGAGACAGACAGGAGGTCAATAGAACACACACGTGAGACAGACATGAGGTCGTTGTACACATAAGAGAGACAGACAGGAGATCGTTGTACACACAAGGGAGACAGACAGGACGTCGAGGGAACACACAAGAGAGACAGACAGGGTGTCGTTGTACACACAAGAGAGACAGACAGGAGGTCGACGGAACTCACAATGGAGACAGACAGGAGATCGTTGTACACACAAGGGAGACAGACAGGAGGTCGAGAAAACACACAAGGGAGACAGACAGGAGGTCAATAGAACACACACGTAAGACAGACATGAGGTCGTTGTACACATAAGAGAGACAGACAGGAGGTCGAGAGAACACACAAGGGAGACAGACAGGAGGTTGAGAGAACACACAAGAGGGACAGACAGGAGGTGGTTGTACACACAAGAGAGACGGAAGGAGATCGAGGGAACACACAAAAAAGAGACAGACAGGAGGTCGTTGTACACACAAGAGAGACAGACAGGAGGTCGACGGAACTCACAATGGAGACAGACAGGAGATCGTTGTACACACAAGGGAGACAGACAGGAGGTCGAGAGAACATACAAGGGAGACAGACAGGAGGTCGTTGTACACACAAGGGAGACAGACAGGAGGTCGACGGAACTCACAATGGAGACAGACAGGAGATCGTTGTACACACAAGGGAGACAGACAGGAGGTCGAGAAAACACACAAGGGAGACAGACAGGAGGTCAATAGAACACACACGTAAGACAGACATGAGGTCGTTGTACACATAAGAGAGACAGACAGGAGGTCGAGAGAACACACAAGGGAGACAGACAGGAGGTTGAGAGAACACACAAGAGGGACAGACAGGAGGTGGTTGTACACACAAGAGAGACGGAAGGAGATCGAGGGAACACACAAAAAAGAGACAGACAGGAGGTCGTTGTACACACAAGAGAGACAGACAGGAGGTCGACGGAACTCACAATGGAGACAGACAGGAGATCGTTGTACACACAAGGGAGACAGACAGGAGGTCGAGAGAACATACAAGGGAGACAGACAGGAGGTCGTTGTACACACAAGGGAGACAGACAGGAGGTCAAGGGAACACGCAAGAGAGACAGACAGGAGGTCAATAGAACACACAAGTGAGACAGACATGAGGTCGTTGTACACATAAGAGAGACAGACAGGAGGTCGAGAGAACACACAAGGGAGACAGACAGGAGGTTGAGAGAACACACAAGAGGGACAGACAGGAGGTGGTTGTACACACAAGAGAAACAGACAGGAGGTCAAGGGAACACACAAGAGGGACACACAGGAGGTCAATAGAACACACAAGTTAGACAGACAGGAGGTCGTTGTACACACAAGTGAGACAGACAGGAGGTCGTTGTACACACAAGGGAGACAGACAGGAGGTCGTTGTACACACAAGGGAGACAGACAGGAGGTCGAGAGAACACACAAGGGAGACAGACAGGAGGTTGAGAGAACACACAAGAGGGACAGACAGGAGGTGGTTGCACACACAAGAGAGACTGAAGGAGATCGAGGGAACACACAAAAAAGAGACAGACAGGAGGTCGTTGTACACACAAGAGAGACAGACAGGAGGTCGACGGAACTCACAATGGAGACAGACAGGAGATCGTTGTACACACAAGGGAGACAGACAGGAGGTCGAGAGAACATACAAGGGAGACAGACAGGAGGTCGTTGTACACACAAGGGAGACAGACAGGAGGTCAAGGGAACACGCAAGAGAGACAGACAGGAGGTCAATAGAACACACAAGTGAGACAGACATGAGGTCGTTGTACACATAAGAGAGACAGACAGGAGGTCGAGAGAACACACAAGGGAGACAGACAGGAGGTTGATAGAACACACAAGAGGGACAGACAGGAGGTGGTTGTACACACAAGAGAAACAGACAGGAGGTCAAGGGAACACACAAGAGGGACACACAGGAGGTCAATAGAACACACAAGTGAGACAGACAGGAGGTCGTTGTACACACAAGTGAGACAGACAGGAGGTCGTTGTACACACAGGGGAGACAGACAGGAGGTCGTTGTACACACAAGGGAGACAGACAGGAGGTCGAGAGAACACACAAGGGAGACAGACAGGAGGTTGAGAGAACACACAAGAGGGACAGACAGGAGGTGGTTGTACACACAAGAGAGACGGAAGGAGATCGAGGGAACACACAAAAAAGAGACAGACAGGAGGTCGTTGTACACACAAGAGAGACAGACAGGAGGTCGACGGAACTCACAATGGAGACAGACAGGAGATCGTTGTACACACAAGGGAGACAGACAGGAGGTCGAGAGAACACACAAGGGAGACAGACAGGAGGTCGTTGTACACACAAGGGAGACAGACAGGAGGTCAAGGGAACACGCAAGAGAGACAGACAGGAGGTCAATAGAACACACAAGTGAGACAGACATGAGGTCGTTGTACACATAAGAGAGACAGACAGGAGGTCGAGAGAACACACAAGGGAGACAGACAGGAGGTTGAGAGAACACACAAGAGGGACAGACAGGAGGTGGTTGTACACACAAGAGAAACAGACAGGAGGTCAAGGGAACACACAAGAGGGACACACAGGAGGTCAATAGAACACACAAGTTAGACAGACAGGAGGTCGTTGTACACACAAGTGAGACAGACAGGAGGTCGTTGTACACACAAGGGAGACAGACAGGAGGTCGTTGTACACACAAGGGAGACAGACAGGAGGTCGAGAGAACACACAAGGGAGACAGACAGGAGGTCGAGGGAACACACAAGGGAGACAGACAGGAGGTTGAGGGAACACACAAGAGAGACAGACAGGAGGTCGCTGTACACATAAGAGAAACAGACAGGAGGTCGGGAGAACGCACAAGGGAGACATACAGGAGGTTGAGAGAACGCACAATGGAGACAGACAGGAGGTTGAGAGAACGCACAAGGGAGACAGACAGGAGGTCAAGAGAACGCACACGGGAGACAGACAGGATTGGTGGTGAACACGATTACGGAGTCAAATGTCAAATGAATTTGCCACAAGTTCTCGATGGGACGATGAAATCAAATATTTTAGAATTGGTTTATTTTTTCAAAATAGCAAGTTTATTATGTCTTTTATCCAAAAATGTAAGAAAATGTGGGGTCACCGAACGATTTAAAGAGTTGTCGGCATTAATAATAATACACCCGTCGGCAAATTACGTCATTTTAGGACTGATTTGGTGTATTTAAATTAAGCGCTCGCTTTCAAAGAATAAACTCCGAATCATTTAAGATACATTTCAATCACAAACGGGGATGTATAGCAAATCTATAATTTGAAAATTAATGACGCTGGAAAGAGAAACAAAATTAAATTAAGCACGTTTTAATTTAAAACGGCATTTGTATCATCGTGTTATGCATGTTCAACATAATTTTTCATAACCACACATATTTTAGATATTGCTAAAACTTTATTATGATGTGCGCAGTTAACTGAACAAACGAATATAGAAATAATAATAGGGTGTCACCGAACGTTTTTCATCCTTTTAACGTCATTTTTTAAATTACCTACATAAACGTAAAAACCTGACGTCACAGCAGTTTTGATGATTTCAAGTGTAACTTTGACGGCTTACCGTGTAATCATTATTAAACGTATTATCAATCTAAGAGTGCCCAGTGAAAGAATAACTATCGATTGATTATACCAGGCTATTTTAATTCGTCACTAACTTGAGATACGCATGTAATTCGAATAGCATACGTGGTAACATATTTACCGCGAATATAAGTGACGGTAACGGTATGCGGCATGTCGTAAAATGACCGTTATAAAGGCCTTACGGTAAATGTAAGCGCTCCCCGTTAGTGTACAGATAAGCCTGTGCTCCAAACAACATAATCCATATATTTTGAGACTCATTCACAACAATAAATTGTTGTCGCTAAATGTTGCCGTAAGCGAGTTCGATTTCTGGGTCCCATCACTCCTTAAACAGTTTATCTATAACACGAATGGTATTGCAGTGAGTCCCTACAGTTACTAGAGAACAAATTAATTCTTTAAAATACTTACATTCTGTCTGTCACAGTCAGCATACAGCGAACGGACCCCTCCCGCATCAAATCTCTCTGTGAAATAACACACCTGCAGCATATGTAAGAAAGGGGTTAATTTAACCCAGAAATGCACGAACACAAGCCAGAAAAGTAAACAATCGTACATCAATCGTGCATGTTTGATTTAGTTTCGACATTTATTTTAATGCATTCTTCATATCTTGAGTATTTAGCATTTAGCACAATTATTGTTGCCAGTGTAATTAACGTGGTCATCGGACAGGGTGATGTATCGAACATGTTCATCGCGGGGCCCGGGTCTACATACCTGACTGGCTAAAGAACATATCTGTTTGTAACAGGAACTAAATGATTGGCTGCCCACACAACGGTAGCAACTGAAGGCCTGTTCACAATCAGCAGCTAAAAAATAATGTTATTATCATCATGTTTATGACGTCATAGAACCGTGATGTAATTACTCGATGATGATGTAAAAGTATGGGGTTGTCATGTAGTTGACGATGACAGGGAATTATGCAAAATCAGAACGATAGTTCCTAGGAGATATCGCTTGATCTCAAACAGAAAACAGGTTTGATGATAAGTTTTTGCTTTACGTGAACAAGGTGGCGAACTTTAAAGGGGCAGTAGCACGTGTTTTTTTTCAAATTTTATTTTTTCAAATTTCCCATTAGTAATGATAGTTTATGTCATTTATATACACTTTAGAGGGTAAAGCATCTTATTACACAAACCAAGTATTCATTGGGGTAATAACTGTGTTGCGTAAAAAGCCAAAATTGCATGGCGGCCACTTTATTGTGAACACATTTTATTATTTTGAATGACCAAAACGATTCCCATGACTTTATGAAACCATGTACACTCATTTTTAACTTGATTTTCCGAAGAGAGAAGGGTGTTTTACTATTGGTAACATTATTTTTCAAATACATTTCATCAACTTATTAGAGCGAAAAAACGTGCTACTGCCCCTTTAAACAAGAACTGTATGATATACACACGTGGAAAACATTATTCAATAAGGCTTTCTCCAAATTTAGGTATTAATGAATGATGATGATGATGAACATACACTACGGGTTACCATTAACTTTACATAGTTTTCCGTGTTTAAATACAAACATAGATGCTGTCTGGAGGTAGTTTAGATATTATGATGATGAATCTCACCTTTAAATGTGACGACCAGTAGGAAACCAATCACTGAATCCGCGAAAGCTGGACGGTCGGGAAAAATGATTTCGGGTTTATCATATCACACAACAATTATGATTCGTGCACAATTTACTTCAGATTGGCTTGCCTCATAGGGCGGAATCGTTACTAAATGAAATTATAAATAGACTGTGACATATTTGTCACAGCGAGATGTGTCAGCGAAGTAATCACCAGAGACAGGTGCCCCCGTTTTAAGATGTAAGTCAAGCTGGAGTAGAGACTGAAAGGGGTTCACCCTGGGGTCCCTCAAATGTTCATGCAATTTGTTAAAGGTTTGTGCGTAATTATTCGTTGTATGTGGTATAGTATTATTATCATTGAGGTAATTGGTGTAGCAGCTAGTTATCTCTGGCACGTATCCTGTTTTCCCTTTCTCGTTATAATAAGTCCATGTTGCCACTCCACCAATTGTTCTTAATCGTGAGCAGTTCAATCAGAGAGAAAAAATAATATGAGTTTGGATATAATTGCAGTTTTACTTAGTGGTAAGGAATGGGATATGTCTGTTTGTCTTTAAGTGTTTTGGTGATCAATTTTTTAAAACGCAGATCACAAAGAGACATAACAACATCCTATATGGAAATTGCCTATATTGATAACCTATTTATCAAAACAGACACAGACACATTTGTATTGACGTCTACTCGAGTGTAACAGTTAGGTTAACGATCATAATTATTCAAACTCACCTTGAAGATGCATGATATATCAGACAAACATACGGGGATTTTATGAACAGAAAGTCGTTTCAACAGGTTAAGCTAGTCTTATCTTGGTGACATGAGGACTCTAGGTTTAAGAGCTAGTGTGTCATGTAGATAAGGTTTTAAATTTTTTTTCCAGTGTTCCCATGTGGGAACATATGCTTTAAACCCTCGTCTTGATGTTGACATAAATACGCACAACTTGGTAGGTCACACCAGCTTGTAGCATTTTTTACTGTACAATGACGACATCCCCAAAATGGGTAAAAATCAGTTCTTAGACGAAAACATATAGCGGTTTATTTATTAGATTTGAAATTTCATGAAAATTATTTTGTTAATATTTTCAACTAGACAAATGATGCCGCTTTAATATTTAAAAAAATGAATTTCGTTGTATAAGTAAAACAAAGAGTATAAATGAATGGTTCAAGTTGATTGTTCCCACATGGGAACATTGGGAGGAAGATCACAATTTTTCAAAATTTGACTAAAAGAATAAAAACATGACAAAATAATGGTCAAATTATTTATTTCAATGTTATTTGGGTGAGTATGGGTTGCTTTTTTTGTTCCTTTCTGGCCTTCGCTTTGTTTCCACCTTGTGGGTTACACTGGCAACATGACTTTGGTGTCAATATTATGTGCCGACCCTAAAGGAAAAAGAATATTATTCCAAATAATGTCATTGTATGGAAGCTAAATGATTAAATGTAACATTCTGTTATTTTTTTTATATAAAGTGCACTAACAAACACTAACAGTTGACATGACATGTACTTGTTGTCCAGTATATTTGCTAAGGAATCATTCTCTCACACTATTCTTATCTCCTCTGGGTAGATGATCATGAGGGTTAGACCGAGTGCGGCCAACTTTTTCCCACCCTGAAAACAGACAAGAAATACTATATGAGGCATATCGATTAATATACATGTAAGTGTAATCTATTATTTTGACATATATACCAAGAACACTGTACAAGTTTTTGTGCACATCTTTTCTGGTTCTGGTTCTGTGTGAATGAGGAAATGATTAAGCAAGACACACGTTTTGCAATCTAATTATATGAAAATAGTTTGCCTAATGTTTGCATGTATATTTCCAAATATAATAAATATAACGATTAAATACTTGATTAGAATATTTATTAGAAACATTTACTCACCCATTTCTGTCAAATGATGAGCGCAAAGTGTCAATTTCTAATGTCGACAATTTTGAAAGAATAATAAAGATGCAAATATTATGTTTTCTTTTAATTTAGACATTGTAAAACTTATCCTTTTTTAAAAAGAACATCCTGGATCATATTTTATTATTATTTAAGAAACTGATTTCATAATGTGTTTGTTCACTGGCATAAAAACCTGGTATACGTTAAACTGGTATAAATGCCGGAGCTTAGCTACGGCATTTATGCAACAGTTTAACTCGAATTTTCAAACGGTGTATAAGCCAGTGAACAAACACATTATTTAGTCTACTTCTTATAAATTCAAACTTTTCAATTTAAGCGATTATTAAACAGTAAATACACTTTTGAAAAATAAAAAAATCTCTGAAAAACATGTACAGTGCATGATAAAACAAATGCTTATGCCCTTTTTACATGCACACTTTACTCCCAGGAGTATATTTACACCTGGGAGTATATTTACTCCTAGGAGTAAAAGTATATTTACTTTACGTTCCATTGGAATTGAAGGACCCTTAAGTATAATTGGTTTGCTTACAGTTAAAACGTCATTCTGGTGAGAACTTACAATGAGTTAACCTCGTATCCAGAATTGAAGAAGATGTTAACAATATGTTCTGTGCACATGTTGTGTGCTTGATCTGTCAACTCAAATTCTCATTGAACGAAGGATATTTTGATGATGAACAGTTAAAAGAAAACTTTTAAAATGACAAGGGAAACATTCTATGTAATATGTAAAGAATTAAGCCTTTTTTTCTTGAAAGTGCGGCCCCTTTTAGCGAACCAATAGATCTATATCATTAGGTTGCTATCGCCCTTTATTGGTTTGCATCTATTGTTTAAAACCGAACTATCAGTAACCTATTTGTATTATTTGAAAATATTCTCCATAGCTATGTTACTTCCCCATATTGTGTAGATTTGCAGGTTGTAATCAATGGATATGAAGAGCATTGGAGATTTCCAGACTATGTAGGTGTAATAGACTGCACCCACATGTCAATAGTTACACTAGTTTAAGTTTACGGTGACTACCTCAATCGTAAAGGATGGTATCTGTAACCTAAAGTGCCATTCTTAAAGAATCTAAAAAGATGATCGCAAAACAAGAATGATGAGGATGTTTATAATGTTGGTTTATACCTTTATCATGACATTAATTAATTTCAGGATATATGCTATCTGTTTGTATTATGGGCCTAATGCCTGTTACTGAATAAAAACTGTATGTCTGTCTTGAATTCTGTAATCCTTCAGAGTTTACAAAACATATGTCAGCTGAAAAACATCAAATGTATCAAAGAATAAGATACAAGCATGCAAGCATGCAAGCTTGCAGCTTACGTGGTTACGGAAGCCGTAGAGCCTCACTGCATCTCACAGGTTGTTCAATAACATTTTTGCGACACATACAGAAGAGCTCAGATGTAGAATGAAATATACCTGTTACAGTTATAACTGTATGACTGTGTTGTGCTACATACAAATTCCTAAATGAAATGAAAATGGTTATGACATGCAGATAGAACCTGAGGATGACCCAGATGACGCTGATGGTGGGGATGGTTACAATAACGATGACCCGTCGCAGGGTGCTTAAAGTCTGCGCAACCAATTGGCTGCTTAAGTTGTCAATTCTTACATGACCAGTCATATAATAACGCAAACTAATGTTATCACCGTATCTTTTTATTGTTTAATTTGATAATAATGTTCAAAATGAAAACGAGAGTTTTTTGTTTTGATATTCTTCAAGTAAATTAATGACAGCTAACAATATAACAAAATACACCGATTCTCTAAGAAAGAAAAACACTTGCTCAACAGTAAGGAAGACACACATATTAGGAACTAAGTTGTAAACAACAAAATGAAACATGGTAAATATTAAAATGCTTTTAAATGGATGTTTTATGAACATTTTCATTAATGAACCAATTCTATAGCTCACATAAACTTTGTAGATACAAATCAAAATGCCATTGACAGTGAATAGATAATAAAAACATTAATGCAGAATAAAAAATATAAAATGTCCATGGATTATGTCAAATTTAGGATGTTTCATTCAGTTTGCTTACAGGAGTAAACCGAAAATCTGTTTACATGACACGGTTACTTACAGGAGTAAAATACTCCTGGAGTAAAGATACTTTTACTTTACCTCTTCGGGTAGAGTATTTAACTCCTAGGAGTAAATATACTCCTGTAAGTAAATTTGTTTTTGACTGTTTACATGACACGTTTGCTACCTGTAAGTATATTTACTCACAGGAGTAAATATACTCCTAGGAGTAAACGTGTGCATGTAAAAAGGGCTTTAGTATTGTACCGCATCACTTATGTTACACCACGTGCAAAACGTAGTTCACAGGAAATATCATTAAAGTATTTAATTTTTGGTTCTAGTACAAATAGAATTCACCACGTTGTAAGGATTTTAAACAGTTTAATAAAGAAATGAGCATGTGATAGCAGTGCCATAATTGCGCAATGACACCGTGATAAGGTAGTCCCGCACGGTTATTTTGTATAAACGTATATAAACGAGAATGAAGGTTATCCTTTTCAGCTGTCAATATCGTGTTTATGAGAATGTATACCGGTCACATGACCTTGTTTAATCCAATCAACAGAGAGCATTTACTATCATAGTTTACTTGTTTCAATCCATGTTGTAACTTTACAAGTACATAAATTAAAACCTTAAAATTTAAGCGATATGCTCCTGCTGATTTAAATACACAAGGTCATGTGTCCGGTATATATTCTCATAAACATGAAATTGACAGTTGAAAAGGATAACCTTCATACTTTGAAGTTTATACAAAATAACCTCCAGAACTACTATGTCAGAACCAAAAATAAATACTTCAATTATTGTTCCTGTGAACTACGTTTTGCGCGTTATGCGAGAAATGTTTTTGTGGGTTTTTTCCTAATTTTATTTTCAGATTAAAACAACCCTTCAATTGCAAAATTGAATTCATAAGAAAAAGTTTTCAAATTGAAAGCCAGTCAACAAACACATTATGAAATCTATAATTCATTAAATGCATCATAATGTAGCACTAGATTAACAGAGGTTTGACATAAAAACAAGTTATTCACAACATTAACTAAACACAGTGATTGTGAAATACTAGCATAAGCTGCAGTTAGTAGATGTCACAGAGAAAGGTTTGTTTTGATTATACTGACCATCAAACAATTACATTTTCTTAACATCAATTGTACTTTTTAAACTATGGTAAATAAGCTCCCGGGTTGAAGAGCGTGACATTGTGAGGACGGATGTTTCTGTTACAGTTGTGAGTCACACAGCAGTAGGTACACTCGAATGCGTGACTGTAGATGCTGGAGGGGTCAAAGGTCACACAGTCTCTCAACAGGGAGGATTTCTGTATCCACTGTGACTCACATTCAGAGACCGATCCACATCTGTGTTGAATACAAAATAATGCATAGCTATTGTTTCGGTGATGATGCACTAATAAACGGTTTCAATGAAGTAGTTCGTTCAGATGTTAGTAAAACCTTGTCCAGTTTCTATCTAGAAATAAATACTTCTGCAATAAATGACACGGTACAAGTCACTTTAAGTAGATTATAAATATACATTCTTCAGCAATCCTAACCAAAACATCGAATATATGATTAAGTAAAGTTTCTGACTGCACCAAAGTTTTTGCTGATCTTCACTAGAAATTTCGTGAATGAACTGAATGAATGCGAGAAGA
The DNA here is from genome assembly GCA_936450465.1 of Gibbula magus. Lineage (NCBI taxonomy): Eukaryota > Metazoa > Mollusca > Gastropoda > Trochida > Trochidae > Gibbula > Gibbula magus. The sequence continues at coordinate 5,196,717 of OW388304.1, forward strand.
AATCCCATAAGGTCTACCTTTTACTGACGTGTTTGTCACCGTTGACATCGTTGAGGACGGTGTTGAGACAGTAGGGAGTCGTGTTGTCGTTACATCTGACACTAACTGCACGTGCAGAATCAACACCACATGTAGCTACTCTGCACACCTCACACTCAACTGGAAGGGAAATTAAAATTGGTGTCTGTTTGACATTATCACCCAAACGGTTCTTCCTTACGGGGATTTAAATATAAAGCCATTACATTGTATAATGCCCGTTAAAAGGCCCGTTCCCTAAAAATAATTTTAAAATGTGTCATCAATGACAACTTACAAGCTTAATATTACCATTAACAATTTTGCTGAAAATATTTAATAAATCCAATCTAATCCAAATTTAGATTTTAGCAAATGCCTGAGTAAAAAAAAAAGAAATTCTTTTAAATTGATAAATAATAAATTCACAAAATTGCTTGTTATTTGACACTGCACCTCTCCTTTTAGTCCAGAAGCTTCGTGCAAAGAATCGGAACGATAGTTATCAGTAAGTGGTCGGAAAAAATGTCTTCCGGAGGGAGGTAAGGATGGAGAGATGGACAGATAAATGGACGGGCAGACAGACGACAGGGAGACGACTATATCCCACGGTATTACATACCGGTGGAATAAAAAACAGCCCATTCTTTTCCCACACAGGTTACTCCCTTCAGATTTCCGATCCTAACCTCTGTTCTAGATGGCCTAACGGGGAAAAGGGGAAGTTCATACTGTATACCTGTTTCTTAACCAGTGAAAACTCATCTTTCAGCGACCCCGTCGACCGAGTAACTTCAAAGATCTAGGCATTTGACTCTTAAGGGTCTTGCTAATTAGCATATGTCCTATATGTCTGATGTAAATAACTAAAAATAACTATTTATTTATTTGTCTCTGATTAGGTCTTTATTTATGTTTATGATCGATTGTTTTCACAAAATCAAATAGCATATTTCGAGGAAAACACATTAAACGAGAAAACTGTTATCTTACGTTTATTTTATCATTATGACGTGACATTGGCACATGTCACTTTAACAACGACATCGCTGATTGTACAACTAGATTCAAAAGCAACCAATCAGGACACTCCATTTTTGCCGGCGGATTAAGGCCATCTAGAACAAAGGTTAGGATCAGAAATATGAAGGGAGTAACCTCTGTGGGAAGAGAATGCCAGAAGGGCAGTATTCAGTGTTGCCACTTCTTACTTCATCTATCTACATGTACTGCTATCATAACTCAGTACCAATTCCTCATTGCTAAACAACAGTGACGTCGTTCTGAACTATCAATTGTGTCATTTTGTGCTTGCCAAATGAATCTGTCTGGAGAGGTACATTCGTCTATATATTGTGTCATTCATTATCGATTTGAAGTATGTATAAATCACATTTAATTCACGATTAGATCATAATGTGCATGGAAACATTTACGTGCAGTGGAAATGCACAAACACATTTTAAGTAAAGTTGATTTTACAATTCCCAGGTAAAAAAAAATATTATTTAAAAGTTCTTAAAGTAGATTATCAAATATTTGTTATTGCATATTTTGAAGTGGAAATAGTAATCTTAATTGAAATAATGACATTGGAAACGCTACATTTCAATGTTAATATTATACAAGGGATTATGCAAATTTCTGAGACATTGCACACATGGATGAACTCTTTCAAAATTGTTGTAAAGCAGTGTAGTTGCTGTGATTGAGTAACAAATCAACATTTTTGGTTTTAAACATTTAAAACACTTTTTAAAAATGAAACGTAAACAATTGTTGTACCTCCTGTGTAGTTTCCTAATATCGATGGTTGTGCGCTTTTTGTGCCTGCAAAGAAGAAAAAGGTTGCAGTGTCAACAAGAAAAGCCTTTAAAAAGGCATGTTTGGAGGCATCTTGTTAAGACTAGAAAATAGTATAAAAAGATATGTACGTACAGCGGAATTGAGACTGCATTTTGTCCATTTTGGGAATAAAAACTTTGATTACTAATCAAACAATTAGCTGTTTAATTTAAAAATGTCTCAAATATAAGAATTGTCACTCGACCGTTTAAGTTGTGTGCCATAGTTATATACTGTATTAAGAATTTACATACGTTATTAATTCGTAAATAAAATTTTCATTTCAAAATAAATGTGAATATTCAACTTCCCCGATTTATTTTAACATATTTTGAAGTAGGCCTATATTATGAATTTTATTAAAACGTTGTTGAGAGTTTTGTCATTACTAGCTTCCAGCAATAAGAATATGTAGACCTATTTTCCCTAAAGCAAGCAGTCAATCATTTGTTAAAACTTTGCTAATAAAGAATATACCAATTCGATTGATTATGAAGCAAATTTAGGTTTATCGTGGAAAGAAGGCATATGGGTCTATTTTGAGTCCAAGGATAATGGCCCGGTATCCGAAATTATGCACTGAATTGGTGGCTCATTCAGGTGTAAAATAGTTTTGAATTGAAAAACATCTTATGTTTAGTTAACTAACGTTCAGATTCAAAATAACACAACGGTTGTTAAAAGTTGAGATGTTAAGACAAAATTTCTTTTCGTTGTAAAAGCGAATACTTATTTCGGATAACCCACATCGTCACGTGGTTCAAAATGCGCTAGAGTTGTGTTCATTGGTCATATAATTTTACAAGAGGCCAAAATCTTGATTGGTTGAAAGTTTATTTTGAATATTCCAACTGTAAAATGAGGTGAAATTGCAACTGTGTATACAGGTTGGAGGCGCGCCTCCAACCTATAATGTTCCTATCAAATATCTTACAGCTATATTCACAGTATATTTTCCTCCGAATTACATGATAAATAGGCCTTTATCCCTAATTGTAAACAATACATGCAACATCGTTGGACAGGGAGGTGAACCGTTGCGTCTACATTCACTTATTTTGCCACTTGATGCTCTTTTTAACGTGCTTTAATGGTATTCGTTGATTCGTATTTATTAATCATTACTACTTACCGGTTCTACAGTCCAGATCTTGGTTACACAAATCTGTATCACAGCAACTGCTACAAATAACAGATGCACCGATGGGATCATCACACGGCTAAACAGATGGAAATATTAACTTAATCATGTGTCGGAATGTTTACGGTTGCATATTGTAGCGTCTTAAAAATGAACACAGAACACTTATTGGCTCTCCTGTGAAGTTATGAATGATGGCTTTTCTACCTTGTCATAACACTGAAGGTGAAAAAGACACAGCATGTGCCACAGATAAAAGTCACAATTCACATACCAATTTATCATTGCAGCCAATCTCAACCGTTACAATTCCATGTTCCTCGAAGTATACTGTTGAACATTTCAAATTGACAAATTGTAAACTTTTCTTTTGTGCAGATAGCGGTTTCCATTATTTCAACATTATATATGTATCATCAAAGATGAAACTCAGTAAAAGTAGTGTTGCCTCTTAACTAGTGTTAATCACATTGACTTATAGTATATCTTATCTAATGTGGTTATAATACTTGAATCGATGTGAGGATGGGACACTTTACACTTTTGTAACCCAACTGCCTGTTGCCTTTTGATTCTTACTGATTTGGCCTTTGAACATTTTACGCTTTTGTAACCCAACTGACCGTTGCCTATTGAATCTTACCGTGTGAGTTTGGAACACTTTACACTTTTGTGACACAACTGACTGTTGCCTGTTAAATCTTACTGTGTTGGTTTGGAACACTTTACACTTTTGTGACACAACTGACTGTTGCCTATTAAATCTTACCGTGTGAGTTTGGAACACTTTACACTTTTGTGACACAAATGACTGTTGCCTGTTAAATCTTACCGTGTGGGTTTGGAACACTTTACACTTTTGTGACACAAATGACTGTTGCCTGTTAAATCTTACCGTGTGAGTTTGGAACACTTTACACTTTTGTGACACAACTGACTGTTGCCTGTTGAATCTTACCGTGTGGGTTTGGAACACTTTACGCTTTTGTAACACAACTGACTGTTGCCTGTTGAATCTTACTGTGTGGGTTTAGAACACTTTACACATTTGTGACACAACTGACTGTTGCCTGTTAAATCTTACCGTGTGGATTTGGAACACTTTACGCTTTTTTTTTACACAACTGACTGTTACCTGTTAAATCTTACTGTGTTGGTTTGGAACACTTTACACTTTTTTGACACAACTGACTGTTGCCTGTTAAATCTTACAGTGTGGGTTTGGAACACTTTACGCTTTTGTAATACAACTGACTGTTGCCTGTTAAATCTTACCGTGTGGGTTTGGAACACTTTACGCTTGTGCAATACAACTAACTGTTGCCTGTTAAATCTTACCGATGTGGGAATAGTACATGTTGCAACATTGGAGCACAGCTGACTATTGCCTGGTGAATCAATTCGCACGTCAGAACACTGATAGCATTGCCTTGGAGATAAACTACCGGTAACTGCAAAACATGTGTAATCATTATTTTACAGTATAATTGATGAAATTACGTGTAATTTAATTTGATTTGGTCAAAAAATGTATTGGTCAGATTGTCTTGAATAAAAGCTGTTATGAATCGGTTTGCACCCACGATGATAAATCACACAAAAATGTCTAACCAATACCCACATTTTGGCGAAGACGGCGACGTGATTATATCAGTTACTGACAGGGATGAAGGATGCTGCGTTGTCATAGTAATCGCTGAAATTAGTATATAAATATTCAGGTTTGTTATACATGGTAGATAACAGAAAACATAAATTGATTGTTACAGTCTTCTAGGATTGTATATTTTCAACTTACACGAGATAAAGAAGAGCACAGATTACCAAAAATAAAAAGGTTCAAATAGTGGTAAAACTGACATGACAAATAGGGATATGTCTATACTGGGAATGGATAACGTTTTAGCACAAAGTGTATTACTCAGGAAATTTTTAATTGCCTTGCTGCCGCAGTAGTTGGTAGGGAAAGAGGTAGTGGGGAGGAATGGTACAGAAATGACGACGATTAATACGTACGATATCGACAATCGACTTCCCTGTTACAAAAGTCCCAGTTACAGCAGATATCACACACGCCACGCCACAGTACTCACGCACGGCTAGTGGGGTAGAAACATTACAGAAATACATTGCGAATAAATGTTAAAATCAATTCGTTTGAGAGAAAATAGATTGGAAATGAGAATGTTTCTGTCGCAAATGATCGACTTCATATGATCATATTAAAACAAACGTTAAGTTGTAGCCACCTACCAGATTCTCATCGCAATCCATGTCCACTGTAAGTATACCGCTCTCGTTACGCAGAACCTGAGAACATCGCTGAAAATAAATCGGGTAAGAAGTTGTTAGAATTCCTGTTTCCAAGCAACTTCAATTCTCACCACATACTTAACTCAAGTTCGTCTCATTATACATATTCATGTTTGCATTTAAATGATTTTGTGATATTTATAGGTTTCAGTAACTCACGGAAGTACTATGGGCGCATTCTACTTTGGTGTAGCACCGATCAACTTCATCAAGTTTTTGGTCGTAGCATTGGGAGCATTGTCGTCGACCTGGGGTAAATAAAGACAGGTCTTGTTCTGCTAAAACTGTAGGCTCATGCAGTCATTTGTGGTAAAATCTTGCTCACAACGAACTATTTTCTATATTGATTGAATTAATTGCACAAACAGTTTTTAAAAATATGATTTCAGTAATTGCATTAATGAACATCCCTTATTTTGAGATTCTCGGTTATTTTGTTAATTTTTAATTTAATGTTAATGAAGCAGTCTAAAATCAAAAACGTAAGGACCTTCCTGTATGTGTATTGTTTTACATACAAGGTCAAGTGACGGAACTTGGTTTGGAAATTCTCATGACGTCAGTAAACGTTCAAACATTCCGAACGTCTGTAACAACCAACAACGAATAGCATCATCAAAATATGCATTATATATACATTCAACATTAGATTAAGAAATGACACAACACAATGCAACATTAACATATCTCAATTCGCGCATTTGAATATAACTTTGAACTAAACGTTGCCAAGTATGAAAAATGAATAAGAATGACACTGGATGATAAAGAAGTTACAAAAACAGCTCATCAAGGCTCGTAACATTCTATTTATATTCCTAATGCAGGTTATTGACCATCCAAAAATGTTATGCATGACATTTTGTGTATTTTGACTTCAGTAGGAAATTAATTATATACTTACCAAATGATAGGGACGATACGTAGGATTGAACTGTAAAGATACACCCATTAATTTGATTTTGAACAATCACTGTTAAAGAGACCTAATGTTATTAATATAATAATGACCAATTCATATGTTAACACGTCTGACGGGTGTTAAACGTGTTACTGATATTTTCTGTGAGATGTTTGGTATACTCAAAACATTGTGCTGAAGAAAACGTGAAGTATTTGACTTTAATTTTGTCTTAAATTAAGTTAAAAGGGTTGATTTCTGGATCAGTCACATGACAATATCCAGACATCTTCAACCATTTGGATTTAAATGCTACGTCCCGTGAAGAAAACTAATTTTGAATGACTGGAGAGAATAATTTAGTAATAGTTCTAAGATGTGGGTAAGGCATCTCTAAAGTAATTATATAAGCATATCTAAGTTATTGTTCAGAGGTGACTGTAAAACACCCACCCAATTCAGGTCCAATTTGGGAGAATAGCGTCAGGACACGGCACCCGGAATTTTAGAATGTGTTTGGTATTCTTTAATTCCAAGAAATATCAGGATAGGTTCATTATTGACCGAAAAACAAATTGTGAACGTCCCGTATTTCTGATTAAAAATTCATATTTCAGCAAATAAAAGCACTGCTCGTTTTTCCAAGAGCTGTCGTTAATTGTTTGCTATCCGGAACACACCATAATTGGAATCGCCTTGAGATCCCCAGACTGGGGGATGCCTGCTTCAAGCCATGAACTTTGGGGGTTGGTTAATAGATAGTGGCACTTTGTCTTAAACGATACCTGTAGAAATCTCCAAGAATTAAAGCCTAAATAAATAAAGGCACTGAGAAAAACAAAATGGATAAATATTCCTTATTGACTGTACTTTCTTTTGATACCAGATGGTTCTACTTATTAGATAGATAATAGATTATTCAAAAACGTGTTATTTTGTCCATAGTCTTCATAGGCATGTAAACTAGCAGTGCAACATACTTTTGTTCAGTGGCTGTATTAAAGAAAGCATGTTCACCCTTCTCTGCACACAGGTCCGAGTTACAGTAGTCCTGTTCACAGCAGGAGGAGCAGACTTTGTGTCCAGACCGTGCCGGGAAACTCTCAGATGTACATGTCTGCAGGGAATTTAATGTCCATGTAAATGCATATCTATTGACTTTGTTGAACAGTACTATAATTTAATCATAATGGTATACACAACTGTATACTTAGAACTCTAGTACACTCACGCTGTTGGAAACACAACCTCCATAGTATTTTATTTCATTGGTCACAGTGCTGTATGCCTCCATTGAGCATTGCTGAAATCAATGAAAGTAAATATAAATTTATTAAATGTCTGTGTATCTTACGTTCTTTACTATTCATTTTGTGACATTGTACGATATTTAATTTGTCAATAGCTTTGTGGTTAGCTTCCCGTAGAAATATATATTATGTTATCACTATATATATATATATATATATATATATATATATATATATATATATATATATATATATATATATATATAGTGATAACATAATGCTTGTAATCTTCATCATTTGGGGAAATAAACCCAATCTATCTATGGGGTGTGATATGTGATTGTGTGGGGATATATATTATGTTATCACTATATATATATATAAATATATATATATATAGTGATAACATAATGCTTGTAATCTTCATCATTTGGGGAAATAAACCCAATCTATCTATGGGGTGTGATATGTGATTGTGTGGGGACGAACATTCTAATTGTGTTCAGTCAAGATAGTATAAGCTTTAAATGTTCAAACTTATTTCTCAGTTTGTCACCATCAACTTCTGGATAAAGGAATACCTAAACGTTATATCAACATAAGCGTACCTGTCCAGCTGCACAGACTCGTATCTCCGTGCACTCTCTCAGTGTAGAGGATCCATCGCAGTAGAAGCACATAGGTTGATGTGCTGAAACGAGGTCAACATGTCAACGATTGAAGAGTACGCAAACAATTAATGATTAAAAGTAACAATATTTATAAATTATGTAACCATACACATTTAAAACAGATCATCAAATAATTTAGAATAATTTTCTTTAAGTTGCTGCAGGATAAAATTATGGTTTAGGGATACAGTTTTAATTTTCAATATGTTTAATTTAGTACATGGGTGAATGGGAGATTGTTACAGGTTTAGTTATAGCTCTCTGCTGTTAATGCAGGGATACTATTTTATACATTCACTTACGTGTAGTGATTGCCGGTTGAAGGGTTGTTAGGTCATGGTCAGGACCTAGGGATATAGATTCGTAGAAACACACTGCTTGTAGTTTTATGTCATGCAAAGTTGTATATAGTTAGGAGAATAACTTTGATGAATCAGGTTATCAACAGTATTGTGAACATTAAGCATTAATTCGGAACAGGTAAGCAGGTATATGGGTCAATTTCAACGTGTACAGCGTCGTACCGAAAGTTTGTTGACCTACTTGTATATTTTAGTGTAATTATCATGTAATTTGGCATGTCTTTGAAGTATCGTATCAACGTGAAAACAAGACCGATCATTACGCATTTTTGCATTATAAGAAGACATTGAGTTTTCCATAACGTAATGTAATTTGATATCTCATAGTACACAAGTTCAAGGTATGGCAGCCGTTTGAAGTGACCAGGGGTAAATCTTTTCAAAACTACTGGTTTTATTTTCATCTGTAAAATATTCATTAAGTGATCAACTTGGTCAAACATACATTAGATATATCCTCCTATACTCATTAAATGTATTTGTGATGAATTTGTTCTCATGTAGTCAGTATGAAATGTTTTATTTGAAAATTAATTTGAATTTTCAAAATGTGACACACCTGTTTTACAATATTTCTAACCATATGCATAAACATAGTGTTTTAACCAAGCATTTATCAAATCCCCAAGTTTAATTGGCAGATACCTATTGTACCTACCATCCAAATAATAGCTGTCAACATAATGCATAATGCTTAGGAAATGCTCAGAAGAAGAACAATGTTAGTTCATTGTTCAATATCTATATATATAATACATAAACAGAAAAATTCTTACCAAGTGCGTCGCATTTGACTGAGTTACATAGATCGCTGTTACAACAAATTCTGCAATCTTTTGTACCCGATGCATAGGTTTTATGAATCACTCTGTTGGTGATGCCTCTAAAGTCTAAAAACAACAAATATCACATAAGACAGTTATTCTATAAACACACACTAGGAATTACAGTGCCTTTTCACTGAGAATAGACCCGTCTGCCTGGGTTCTATGCTTTACTGATCACGACTCTCCACAACCTCAAGGTCAACATGGTTTACTGGAAGCAGGGTAGAAGAATGGGTACACTAGTAGGATAAACACCAGAAATAAGTAAGTGTTCAAGGAAATAACTGTCGAAGGAACAATGAAAGATGGTAGAAGGTTTACTCAAGGGTCACACATTGCAGATGCATAAACCTATTTTTCATATTCTCTAGACGACCTATGTGAATCTGTTCTGCGACCATGGCGATGCTTCTGTCTTCCTTCTGTTACAATGACAATACCTTAGTCTACCTTGATTCTGCTTTGTGATGGAGCTTCTTTGAGCAACCACAGCCGGGTTTGAACATGTTCAACGTATCCAACACCGATGGCGGTTATTTAATATATTATGAGAATGGTCTATGTAATAATTATTGCTGGAGTTTCTATATATGCAAAATAATCTGAGAGAAACACGATGTTTGTTCTGTTAGTTCGGTGGGGCTTTAATATACCTACTTCGTGAGTGGCACATCCAGCGTACATTGTCCTCGTCTTTCCCTTCTGTAATCTGTCCATGAAATAACACGCCTGCAGCAAGAGAATTGTTATTCTAAATGCAAGGAAGGAAGCAGACAGAATCGACTATCTACCTCTTCAAGTGCGAAATATGTTGATTGCTTTGACGTTATTAGCAACCTGTGTTGCCAAGACAGACCATTTGTACATAGACTATAAGACTACTGCTATGCTTCAAACAATTATTCCCTGATGAAGCTTCGAAACAAGAAGCAGAAATATGCATATCGGAATATAAAGTATTGATTATGAAAGTTGATATACGTCTTCAGTGTATTATTTAAATTTACTTAGATATCCTTAATCACTTTTCAATTTTCAGATTCCACCTTGGAATTAAGTTTTCATATGAACACCAATAAATTTTAATTACAAAAAAGTGACAGTTACCTTATAAATGTTTCACATGCCAAATTTCATAGAGACAGGTTTAATCGGCTTTGAGTTTTGCTGCAGAAAAATACTATAAAGTGGGAAGCCATAGAAACTGACGAAACAAATTATAACAATCCCAAGAAGGTTAAGCCCCCCATTACAGCCCACACTATCAATGGGAGGCTGCAAAAACATTGCCTACGAATAGGAATAACAATTTGCCTCAAAGAAAGCTTAAAAAGCGAAGGACGTACGAAGTGAAAGGCCGCGATAAATGTAGATCACGAGTTCTGCCTACTATGTGCTTGTGACTTTACCGTTTGCACCGTGGGATGTTTCTGAACAGTCTATTTGTATCCACTATTATAATGGTTCCGACCTCTACTCTAACCCATCATTGACTGTGTAATAGCTTTTAATTATCTGTCATTTCAATAAGGCCTATTGTTTGTTTTTTTGAAAATCCTCTTCTTAAAAACTAATCAACCCAAACGACCATGTATTTACTTCTCCGAGTAATGCGACTAACCGGTATTTGTGTTACTAATCAGTTTCATTGTATAACATAGTGTGCAATACTGTGCATATATAGAGGATACTAAACGACCTTCTATTTAATACAATTTTTATTAAACGAGTTTATGATTTTGTATAAAACGAGCGAAAGCGAGTTTGATACCAATCATTCACGAGTTTAATAAAAATGGTATTAAATAGAAGGAAGTTTAGTATTCTGTTTATTACTCGCCCACCTATAATCCAGCGAAATAGCCGACATAGCTCTGAAACTATGATTCCCGCAAGTTCGATACCACTGTGACGACGTTACTCCCATTGTGACGTCATAACATCGAACTATTGTGACGTCATACGTGCGGCGGTATTACACTAGTTTAATATTGCCGTATAAATATTACCCTGCAGTATCTTACACGGTCGAGTAATAAAGTCTTATACTACATGTATTTTACCTGCCTCGATAGACCATCACAAATGTTAGCATGGATTTTCTGGTATTCATTGACGTTGTATAAATGTAGTCCCTCATTCTACACCCTTTATTCCACCTGATGAAGCAGTAAGCAAATACTCACACGTGTGTTTATAATAAAAATGTTGTTATCCAATAATCTTGCCGTGGGTTCCAATATTGCAAGAGACTCTTCCAAAAAAAAGAACAAATATGTGTATATTGCAGATAACAATGTTTGACTGGCGTATGTTACAGTACTGCCATCGTACCTTGTCTGCACATCTACAGCTATACAGATTGAAGAAACCGTCATCTACTGTCAGTATACATTTAGCGCATTTCTATCCATATGTGTTCATTAAAGACCCGACGAGAAATATCCTCTATTATATGTATATCACAAACTGACCGTCCCTCCATCAACCTGACACCTGGGACTACTTACATGCCTGGTTGGAGAACACTTCTCTGTGAAACAGGAAGCGAAGAAGTGACTGCCCGGACAACGGTAGCAACGTAAAGTCTGTTCACATACAGTAGCTAAAATGATAAAGTGAAAATCTGTCAGAGTCCGGGGTTTTCGTTTCAAACATATTTTATTCACGAGAAAAGGAATCGCACTACAACTTAGAATATCTTCTCCCTCGTATTCACAAACATATACTTTACATTCTTTATACAAGATGGACAGAAGACAACAGTTAAAAGGAGAAACAGTGGAACAAGAAACATGATAAAGAGACAAGTTTTGATTGCTAATGTAGATTTATGTTAAATATGTTCACGTGTAATGTTTTAGTAACACTGCGTATATTATACACCATTGCAGTTCTTCCTACAGAAAATAACTTACACTCAAATAGTTAGTGATAGGAATTTCCACAAACATTTCCACAGTAACAACTTTGGTATCGATGATCCCGACACTTTGTAAGTGTAATGTTGATGTTTCTTGGTCCAATATAAACATGATTAAGTGCAGTTTTATGTTTAACAATAATACAGCTCATACCAAACGTTTGTTCACTTACCTGTGTATTTCACCACGAAATCATATATTTGGCATGCAAAAACTAGACCGACCACTTTGCATTTTTGCATTACAAGAAGACAGCTGAATGTTCCATAACAAAATCTGATTTCCTATCTCATAGTAAACAGTTATAGTTTTGGCAGCTGTTTGAAGTGACCAAGTGTCAATCTTTTCAAAACATTTTATTGTTTTCTTGTTTTCTATGAAATATTCAAAAAGCCTAGTTTACATGCAACTGTTTGACCCCGGGTTTATTTTGCCCATGGGGTAAAATTTTCCTCTCGGGGGCAAATTTTGTCATGTAAACACCATTTGCCGCCGGAAATTAATTTGCCCCATCGTCAATTTTGATCAAGCTCGAGAGGTGGGTCAAATTCAATTTACCCCTGGGTCAAATCTATCCCAATGGGCAAATGCTGCATATACAGATTTTATAGAGATTTTACCCCCTGCTGAAATGCTTACCTGAATACCCTTTCCAATAATCCTCCTATCTATAAACAGATCAAATGTTATAGTTTCCCGCCCTTAATGTCATGAGAGCAATCTCCGGCACAAGCTGGGGAGCAAATAGGCAAACATTACTTCAAGTCCATACCTCCCTAATAAGGTACAAACTGGACCTTGGCGCTCCTATCTATAACAGCCTAAAACCTACTCTTAGCAATATCCTAAACTCTATCCAATACCAGGCAACGCCTACACAAATGGGCACCTTCGTCGAAGCTCTGCAAGCCTTAACTGGTGAAATTCCCCTCGAACTGAGACGGGACCAACTCACCTTAAACTTCTGGGCAGCAACTTCAGAGAACCCGCTAATCAGGAACTTGCTTAGCAGCAATATCTCTAAATTCGAAACAGTTATATTAAAAAAATACCCTCTCAGCGCACCCATAGCACACCGCATACAATTACTTATCTCTCAAGCTAAGATGGAACACATTCAACTCCTTACCAAAAGCATGATGCATCATCCCATCTCACCGCTACCGGCACCAACAATAAATCTCCATCTTAGCAAAGTAACTTCCAAACAAAACCCTAAACTCGCGCAAGCAATCGCACTACAATACATTCAGAAACACTGGTCCGACTGATGTCACATCTAAGGACCTGGGCGCACTCACAACAGGTGTAGGCATCCACTTCCAGCAACTACAACCTTCCTCTTACTCCAATAGGCTAACTAACGACCAATTTGTCTACATGGCAGAACTTATGGCCATCCAAATTGCTTTAACCCATCTAACTTACAAAATCAGGACAAAATTCGCATCCTTTCACTCCCTCAGTGCTTTAGAAGCACTCAAAAACAAATCTACTAAAAACCGTCCTGGTTTAATTTCTAAAATTCTCCACAGCATCCATTCACTTGACAACCAAGGCAAGGCAGTAAAGATCCTTTGGGTACCAGCCCACGTTGGCATATTTGGCAACAAAAAAGCCGACAAAGCAGCAAAGGAGGGACTTAAACTTCCAAATTTCTTACCTTTCTACCTTTCGAAACAAGAGGCAAAAAGCTTTTCAAAATCTTTCACAAAGTATTATGGCATCATATCATTGATATGGCCATAATTAAGCTTCAAACGGGGCACACCAAACTAAACTCTCATCTCCACAAATCAAAAATAAAAGCATCTCCCGCATGCCCACACTGCCCACAAGCAGAAACAATCCAACACTTCTCACAGAATGCCCACAGTATATAGCCTTCCACCAAATACTTAACCAAACTCTTAGGGCCAGCAACATCCCTCCACACAACAGATCCACAAATCCAAAAACGTACCTTTCAAGCGTTAGGCACTTATCTCAAGGATTCGGACATCCTGGCCCGAATCTAAAAACCAAAAAACAATCAAATCCAAACCTAACAATTTTCACACTCCCTGGCTTAACCTAAACTAGGCATATTCCAAATTTCAAAATTTCAAAATTAGCCTCCAAACCTTTTCGGCCGTGGCATCAACATCCAATTTCGGAAACCATTCGAGACTTCATTAAAGGCCCCAGAGGCGCGAGTGCGAAATCAGCTAGTAAAATCAATCAGTCAATCAGTTTCCCGTCGTTTCCACCTCTTTTTCGTTAAGTAACCTGTGTAAAATGTCACCAAAAGCAACCGACTGGAAGAAACAGTAAAAGTAAGGAAATGATTACTACTGTGTTTAACCAATGAATGCAACGGCTTTTCTCTGAATGCAATGACGTTAGAAGCATTTGGTATCGATATGTCCATCTTGCATGCATATGTAATTTACTCCTAGATGTCTTCCAATGACAAGACCAGTCTACTTGAAATCGACCTTGTTCCGAGGAATATAATTTGCAAAATAATTAATCTCCCGGGATACAAACAGGTTCTGTAGATTCTCTCCACAAAGTCTGAGAACACCTTAAACAGGCAAGCGTTTTGTACAAGTTCAGTTTAATAATAAATAAATGCATATTTATATTGCACTAAATCCATGCTTAGCATGCTCTAAGTGCTACACATATTATTACCCTGAAAGAATTGTACTTTCAGGCTGCTACAAAGCACTCTGCGCAGCCGGATATGTCCATACTTTAACGTGTTCAGGTACCCATTTAAACAGCTGGGTAGACTGAGTGCAATGTGGATGAAGTGCCTTGCCCAAGGGCACAACACAGTGTGAGACCCAGGTCACAAATTGTTGGTGTCTCCACCGGGATTAGAACCCGGGTCTCTGGCGTGAGAGGCCAGCACGCTAACCACTACACCACAGTCAGGCAGCTGACCAATCACATCATGGTTTTAACGGTCACTGCTTTGAAAGCATTCGGAATCATTTGTTAACACGTTCATCATGCTATGGAAACTACGAAAGTATGGCTATTGGAAGTTACTTGCCCCTAGCTTCTCGTACCGAAAGCTTGTGTTTGACTTATGTGATTGGCTGCAATAATAACATCAGAACATGCAAGGAAACCTCTGAACGATATGAGATCGTAGCCCAGTAGATGCACTATTTTTCAACTTTTATTCGCCGGGAAAGAGTCGATGTCAATCAGACTGATGACAATACAATATTTAGTTAAGAGAACATTAAGACTCCAAGATTTAGCGTTAAGAGAGAATATCGTTAACGAACTATTCAAGGCAGGAATGTTTAGAGTTGATAATCTGATATACAGATGCCACATTGTACTCCCTGCTTCACTTGAACAGGAGGTGAAATTAAACAAGAGTTTTACGAAACATGGTGGGAAACGTTCAGATCCAGATACAGTTATTGAAGATAGATAGATAGATATTCTTTATTTCCTCCAGTAAATGAAGATACAGTGTGATATGATATAGTTACATGATATACAGATTAATACAAGGAGTAACAAGCAGTTTGCGAAAAAGTGTTTCCAGTGGATAACAGTTGTACATACGTTGATCATACAATCAAGCCATATATTATAGTCAAGGGATAAACAATATTCTGTTGGCAGTCCACCAAGTAAGAAACATAAAGTTAGTTCTTCATCATTATTCCAGAGGCTGGAAAACGTATCAACATCTAACTTATCAATAATTGATTCAATCAACAGATCCCTCTGGGGTCACAAATACACTCTTTGATTGGATGCGTAGAGTACTGATTTTGACCAAGTTGGCAATGCAATGAAATAGATCTGGTTTCAGTACAGATAAGTTCCAAAGTCTATGTACATTTCGATCCCGAACTGAAAAATACCTATGTTGGTTTACTCTGACAGTTAAATCTTGACACACAGATGTATTTTCAGCATCATGAATGCTTTTTGTAACATGGGCATTCCATTTTGATTTACAAGGAAAACTAGAAGACATCATGTATTCATTGATATAATCTGTCAAATCATATTTATATGTTAATAGTAACATATGATAAATCGGTGATTTTGTACTTTTAGCTTCTCTTTCGTTATCCGAGTCAAGTAAGAATTGACTTAATCTATGGTTCAATACGTTTTTGAAGACAAAGTTCAAATCACTTCTGCATAATTTGCCTAGTAGTATAAGACATCGCTGTTCAATGTAAGCTTGGACTGATATTAAGTCTAGACAGTCTCGTGCGACAACTGATGATGAATATTTAGATAGTCCCTGGATGATTTTACAAAAATAGGACTGGGCCTTTTCCAGAAAATCATAGTCTTTTGATGTTAACTTACACCACAATTCACAGGCAAAAAGGGCACATGGTAAAATAACTCTATTCCAAATTCCAGAAGCAGATATTGGGTTAAGACCACCAAAAACCAAACCACAGGGGCGATTAGTATTGACTAACATTCTGAGTTTATCACATGATTTTTGAGTACGCACAAAATTCGAGGTTGCAGTTGATATGTACAAACCAGCATACATAACATGGTCATTGTGTGCTATCAATTTCTCTCCAATGTAAAGTGATGGACATTTATGTTTTTGGGTAATACCAAACATTAGAAATACACTTTTGTCGGCATTATATTTAAGATGCCATTTGCAAGAATATTCAAAACATACATTCAATGCATATTGTAGGCCGTCTATGGCTGCACTTACAATGGTAGTGTCGTCTGCTAGTAAGATACCTGATACGTTACCCCATGGTAAACATAAACCTTGTCGCAATGTGTCAAGGGAATATAACAGGTCATTGATATACAATGAAAAAAGCCATGCTGACAAGACACATCCTTGACCGACACCTTGTTTAATAGGAAATGAGGAAGATGTAAAGCCTCCTATTTTAACACATGATTGCATTGAAGTATACTTATTGCGTAGAATACGTTAAAGTTTACCATTTATACCAAAGTGATGAAGCTTATAAAAAAGACCATTGAGCCAAATCCTATCAAAAGCTTTTTCATTATCTAGAAAAACACAATATACTGGTGAATTTCTTTCTCTGTAAAAAGCTATACTTTCCAGCAATGTTAATGCAGCTGTTTCAGCGCCAGCACCTTTACGGAACCCAAATTGATACTGGTGAGGGAATGGTTTATTGTTGCCACACCAGTTTTCTATTCTTTCTAAGATGATTCTTTCAAATAACTTGCTGAGAATAGGTGTTAAAGTTATACCCCTGTAATTTGAAGGATCACTTGTGCTTTTACCTTTACCTTTGTGAATAGGGAGTATGGTACCAACAAAAGTAGACTTTCAGAAGTCACTATAAATCTTTAAAACATTGTTCAGACTCAATGTTCATGAGGGAAGTTTGGAGATTAGTACGTTGAAGCTTACCTTTAAATGTGGTGAACAGTAGGAACACATGCACTGAAGCAGCGAAAGACATTCAATTAAACAAGATGTGTTTGTAAAACACCGATGCCTTGGATATAAGCATAGTTTGGAGTTCTAATGCCATATGTGAATGAAATGACTAAGTATCATTGTTACATCAGCAATGCAAAGTTTTGGGAGAATGCATCTTACGGCATGGTTAACGTCACAATGTAAAACAGTATGACCTCATGCGGTCGAGGTCTCATCGCAATACATGCATTTGTGAAGTATAAAAAGGCCTGTCCTATCCCAATCAAAAGTGATAAAAGTTTACAAAATATCCTTGTTTGTTTGTAATTAATGACGTATTACGTTTAGTCATTCTTTACTGGCAATCGTGTATGACATGCACGCAATAACAGTCTTATTGTTTTCCGAATAGGGAATATGTCAGTGTGCTTTTGGATAATGTAAAACTCGGATCACGCAGAGACAAAACAAATCATAATTGAAACTTTCCATAAGTGAACTGTAAAACCGATATAGCATATTCACCAAAATGGGCACTTCTTATTGCACTCTACTCGAGTATAACATTTAGGTAAGTATTCAAATACGTGTATTTAGATTTCTAACTCACCTTGAACATACATGATATATCTCACAAAACTACGCGGATTTTATGTACAGAATTTCGTTTCAACAGGTTGAGTCAGTCTTATCGTTTTGACATGTGGACTTCAGATCTAATAGGTATCACAGCACGTAGATAAGGAGTTTCGAATAGCTACCTACAAAAACATTTTGTACATAATCCCTGCATTCAAATAAACACATAGGAGGACGTTTTCAAGAGCTTATAATGATTTCACACAAGCCGCATCTTGTGTGGGAAAACGTTTTGGATAACCCTTACATAAGGACAATGATGTCATTAAATTTTAGGAAGTGGAAAGTATATCAATTGAGACTCTCTTACTATATAGTCGGAAACAGAAAGGCTTGATAATTGAAATGATACAATGTAAATGTATATACATTATATACATATATGATAATCTGTAATGCTGCTATACCTGTGAACATGTCTTGGACGCTCAAAAGATTCATTTTCATTCATATTGTATTGTAAAAAGCATTGTAGAAAAATAACATGCATAGCAGAACTTCAAATTCAATATTCGTATTCAATATGTTTCTCAGAATAAACTTACCTAAATGTGAAGTTAATTCATTGATAAAAGCAAACGTGTTTACATTTTTAAAAAGTACACTGAAGTTGTCCTTATTGGTTCAAGGAGGGGTCAAGTCTGGGAACAGTCGTTGAGAGTGCCGAGTTCATGTATCCACTTTTCCGAGACAGTGAAAACATTGGTGTTCCCATATACAACAGATTAACAGTGGCACAGGGGGTAAGCCCTGTCCATGCTAAATCGGAGGTTGGCAGTCGTCAACAACCATTTTCTCGACAGACAGTAGTTTTTTCGGGTGGGTCCCTCAACTTGTTTCAACTCTTGAATAGCTTAAATTTACAATCGCTACATGTGTGGAACATGACATTTAATATATAGTTTCGAATTTTAACATTTTGGAGCCAGTCAATTGTCGTCAGGGAGAAAATCCGCGAAAAGGCGACTTTCTACATGAATACAGCAAATCTACATGGATCAAGCCCATGTTTTGTGTAATTTTATGTCGGATGTGATAATTTAGGACATGCATCAAAGTTACAGCTTTGACATATTGATCGAAACCGAGATATTAACAAAACTGTACACATTGATGGTAGTTGCTCCATCACTGTCCAGGTTGTTGAAAAATTCAAAAACTAACTGGCCATGGTAGTTGTTATGCAGGAAACCCTTCTTTTTTACATTGTAGGTGTTAATAGTACATGTAAAGGTACAACTTGAATTGATTTTAGTTGCTGATGTTCATACAATTTTATTGACAATTTAATTGGTAAACTAATGTACACACTAACATTAAATTTGTCGAAAAAAAAAACGAATACAAGTTTAACATATAAATCCAACGACTATATGTTTCAACTAAAACTTATTTTTTAATAATTGTGTCATTTGTGTCATTGTTACGTAATAATAATTTATTACTATCCCTATCAAGGATTTATCCAAACCACGATGTAATGGATGTCATCTTCAACTACAGTCTGGTCATCCATTTGTCTAGGAATGATATCCCCTTTGACTGTTATCAGCAATATAAGACATTGTGATAGTACTGACATTGAACAATGAATCTGTCGACAGTTATTTCCAAAATTTAAATTATCGGGGGGAAATATTTTTTGGATATATTGAACCTGTTGTTTTCACCATTTATATATCTGTATTATATAATTTTTAATTTCACCTTTTTTTAAAGTTGATTGCTATTAAAGTTCAAAGGACAGGAGGAAATGAGCATTTCCTTTCGAGCAACAGGTCATCAATATTTTTAGACTAGATATGTTTGTAAATATTTGCGCATAGCTTTAGTAGATGTTACTGATTGATATGAACACTAATTAAATTAGCTTTCTGCAATCTCTGTTTACTCACAAATATGCCTTGTAAATTATTGGGACGTGACTCACAAATGACAAACAAAATATTTCAAGATGCATTAAGCTATTTTTTAATCCTGGTCATGTAGCTTTACATTACGAAAATATTCAGAGGGCCATGCAGTCCATCAAACCAGTTCACCGAAGTTTCAATCTTAAACGTCCTGTAATGTTGCTGGTTGATTGTAAATACCTGAATTTTATCTATTATTCACCATCATCCTATCATCTTGTCTTTGAGAGAGGACATTGCATTTACACATATGTATAATTCACAAATGAAGACAAAAGCCTTTAAAATAATTAATGATGCATGGAATAATATCTTTGTCGTAATTTTGTTTACTGTAATGGTAATGTTTTATATGCCTTAATATTTACTGTACATAGAAAACTATTCAGGGAGCAACGCCTGCAGAAAATTAAACATGCTGTTAAAGAAGAATGTTCTGAGAACGCATTTGACTCCATTCTCTTCCGACAAAAGTTACTCCCTTCAGATTTCCGATCCTAACCTCTGTTCAATATAGCTTGAAATCGAGGTCCTCAGCAACATGTCCTAGCGGGGGAAATGTGAACCTCATACTGTATCCCTGCATCTTAACCAATGACAACTCACCTAACAGCGGCCATGTCGACCGAGTGACTTCAAAGATCTAGGCATATGACTGTAAAGACTTTTGCTCATTAGCATATGTCCTTCGAAAATGCCTGATGTAAATAACATAAATGAACTATTTTGGGTATTTGTCTCTGATTTGGTCTTCTTTATTTGTAAGCATGTTTATGATCAATAGTTTTCACAAAATCAAATACCATATCCCGAGGAAAACACATGAAACGAGAAAACGTTTATCTAACGTTCATTTTTTTCATCATGACGTGTCACTGGCAAATGTCACTTTTACAACGGCGTCGCTGATTGCACAACTCGATTCATTTGCAACCAATGAAGACACTCCATTTCTGCTCTCGATTTCAACCGATAAAGAACAGAGGTTAGTATCGGAAATCTGAAGAGAGTAACCTCTGTGGGAAGAGAATGATTTGACTCAATATAACAGAAAAAATACTGACCAAAAAAATCATTTGTAAACCCGGGCTTTTTCCATAATGGCAAAAAGACAAAAGTCAAGGCAAAACTTTTATCACCAAAAATGCACATGCAACATGTTGAACTACGATTGTATACATTTTCGGAGGAAATATTGGCGACACTGTTTCCATAAGTTAGGTCAAGGTTAATAACTTCTGGGACTCGCTTAAGAGAATCATAAAAAGTCAGATTTAGTGGCATTCTCAAGAAACATGACTCAAGTCATAACTTCTTACACAAGGTCTACTTCATTAAACGGATGACCATCATTTCCATTCTGCATAACGTTTTCCTGTTACCTACTGACAACTATCAGACCAACTACCCGTACAGTTCGTTTTCAACAACCTGTACAGTGTGTTTGTCAACAGGAGCAACTACCATGGATGTGTACAGTTTTTAATTGTGCTAATATCGCGGCTTCGATTAATCTGTGAATGCTATAACTTTAATACAAGTTCGAGATTACCATATTCAACTTAAAACTACATGAAATATCTGTTTCATCCATGTAGATTTGCTGTATTCATGTTGAAAGTCGCCTTTTCGTGGATTTTCTCTCTGACGACGATTGACTATTTCCGAAATGTTAAAATTCTAAATTATTTATTACATGTCATGTTCTAAAGATGTAGCGATTGTAAACTATAGCTATTCAGGAGTTGAAACAGGGTGATATTGATAACATCATTCAATTGAAAATGTTCAAAACTAACCAATTTCGGGACCTACCCGAGTTGAAAAACTACTGTCTGTCGAGAAAATGGTTGTTGACGACTGCCAACTTCCGGTTTAGCATGGACAGGGCTTACCCCCTGTGAATGGAAAATCATGTGAACACCACAGTCAGTAACTGATATCAGAGGACAATCACATTCGCGAACCAATCAAGTCTAAGGCCAAACACTGTTAAAACTAAAAGTCTGATCTTTGATCTTTCAAAATTGGACTTTTGCAACATCCTTCTTGTAAATATCCGCAATAATCTCCTTTCAAATTTATAGCCGATGCAGAATACTGACTGCCGACATTATATCCATGAAAAGAAATTAAAGAACTCACACATCACGCCTGCATTGATGGTCATTTATTGGATTCCCATTGAAGCTTGGGTAGAATTCAATTTGCTGTCCATCTGCCAACCCGATTCTATCTCTCAGACATTGTTTAGACGTTTTGATGTATGTTTTAAATGTTCTTTTGCAACTTGAACGAGAAGGACTGAGATTTTCCAGACAGACATCGTTCATTCGCTGCATCTACCCTCTAGAATCAACTTCAATTGCAACTCAAATAAATCGCTACTTATCTAAATCAGCCCTCGACTCAACTGTCCATAAAATACTACTCGACTTTTAGACTCTTCTCTTTCATGTAACAATTTGGAGTGATGACTAACTTACTTGCTTACATTTATACACACATATTTTCTAGAAATAGTTTCGTTAAAGTGTGATATTCAAGCGTTTAGGAATAGAATGAAATATGTTAGATTAAGCATTTAATTGTTGGTTCTGATCCACAGATCAAGTTTAAGGATCGGTCGTAATGTATTGTGAAAGTGAGACAAGTACAGGAAGTATTAATAAGAAATAAGATATGATATGACCCTATCCCATTATGTCATTTTGTTAATTTACAAAATTATATATCATAATACAGCACAAAATTAAGTGTTGTATAACATACAAAGATTTATTCTTTCAAACTTTATTTCAGGAAACACGTCTGTCACGACTGTCAAATATTTACATCAATTGCAGTAGAATTCACAGATTAAAAGTAGTTAGTAAGATACTAAGCATAATACATTTGCATATTGTAACTACAAATTGTACACTACAAACTATGGTAAATAAACTCCCGGTTTGTAGAGAGTGACATTGTGAGGACGGATGTTTCTGTTGCAGTTGTGAGTCACACAGCAGTAGGTACACTCGAAGGCGTGACTGTAGATGCTGGAGGGGTCAAAGGTCACACAGTCACCGATCACAGAGGATTTTTGTAACCATTTCAAGTCACATTCAGAGACTGATCCACATCTGTATTAAATAAATAAAATGCGTAGCTATTCTTCCGGTGATGATGCATTGATAAACTGTTTCAATAAATTAGTTCTTTCAGATGTTAATAACAACTTGTTCAGTTTCTATCTAGAAATATATAATTCTGCAATAAATGTCACGGTACACGTCACACGTCAAGAAACTGATTGCATTGAAAACACAAATGTATTAGTTTTTCAAATATAGATTCTTCAGTATCCTAACCAAAACATTAGTCCAATACTTGATTCTTGAGGGGTCAAATTGGTCAGACAGTAAATTAACAGGAGGGTTTGTGTATCCATTTCGATTCGCATTCAGAGACTGTTCCTCATCTGTGTTAAATAAAAAATTGTTCATAGCTATTCTTCCGCTGACAGAATGTTAATACACTATTTAAATGGATTTGATCTTTCAGGTGTACTAACACTTTATCCAGTTTCTAACATAACATAAATACTTTTCCCAAGATACAGCACGTACACAGAAATGTATGGAACAGCTGTTTTACAAATACATATTCCTCAGTAATCCTAACCAAGTCCTAGTCCAATACTGTGTATAATCTCATACAGTGCGAACCGGAAGCGGTTCATAGCTCTGTCAAGTGTTTGTTGTTCGTTGGATCAACTAGGTAATTTTAAGTCAGTATACGGCATTACAACGTATGCAAATAGGCTACGGTTCATCAAATTGCGACATGCATACAAGTACAGTGAATAAGTTCTTTAGAAATAATTGTATGTTGATAAAAACACAATATTTTTCGTTACGAACGCATCGAGCCAAATTTGACAAACCCGTGCGTTTTCGATTTATTTCACGTATACAATCATGCTGCTAAAATGTATCTTAATATTGAATTCCTAATAGATTGTACCATGTATGTGTAGAATTTCATGTTTCAAAGTTTTCTAGAAATGAAGATATCAAAGGGTAAGTGAGCAGCAACAATGCAGTATCACTGTACTGGTTCATAGCCGGAGCGTAGTGTATCTCTGTATGGAAT
Source organism: Gibbula magus (assembly GCA_936450465.1). NCBI lineage: Eukaryota > Metazoa > Mollusca > Gastropoda > Trochida > Trochidae > Gibbula > Gibbula magus. The sequence goes on from OW388304.1 coordinate 5,221,071, forward strand.
GTAGCCCGTAATTCAATAACGTTATGATTTTTTTTTAAAAGGTGTCTTTATTAACATATCAACCAACATTTGACGAGTTAATATGTTGTCCAAGTATATGTTCAAGAGGTATAACACATCATAACGAATTATATTATATGTTCTTACCCAAGCGGGCAAAGATATGACGGGAATTAAATGTGTCATAATGGTCATGGAAATTACAGTTTTTCTAAATATAACTTGCACTTTGATTGGTTGACGGAACTATTTTACACCCATTCATCAATTGCTTAGCTGTACTATTTTAGCTAAATCACATAGATGATAAATTCAGAACATATCTATTTCAATTCAGAAGTCAGTAACTCCTAATAAATAGATAACCATGTTCAATCTATGTTTTCGAGGCCGTATTTACAGTACTAAAGTTGATGAGGGAAGTGGCATGCACGAGTTGCCCGCTGAACTGTCGTTTATCAGAATAATTAACTCTTTGATTCTTCTAATATACTTACAAAATTCAAAGAATTAGAAAGTTTATTTGAGAATCAGTTGGAACGTACATTCACCTTTGAGAGTTTCCCTCTGACTCTGCTGCTAAGTTCAGTTGGTGTAGCACTGATCAACTTCATCGTAGCACTGGGAACACTGTCGTCGACCTGTGGTAAATAAAATAAGTTTTTCAGAGTTTTCTGTTAAAACTATCTACAGGCTCATGCAGTCATTTGAGGTAAAACAATATATGCACACAGCGAACTGCTTTCTATATTGTTGAAATCAACTGCACAAAATTTGTTTACAAACTATGAGTTCAGTAATTGCGTAAATGAACATCCTTTATTTTGAGATTCACGTTTATTAATTTAATGTAACTAAACCGATCACAAACATGGAAAATGAATAGCGATGATACCTTCCTGTAAGTTTATTTTTTATCATGCAAGGATGGAGTTCTCTGCAGGATAAAGCTAGCAGATATTTTCTATATCCTTTGGAGTCATATACGGATATGGCTGCAAATTACAGAGGTCAAGTGACGGAACTTCTTTTGGAAATTAAGATGACGTCAGTAAACTCTTTAATATTTCGAACGTCTGTAACAATTGACAACGAATTATAGCGTCATCAAAATCAATATGTCAAGCATGCCATTGGATGATTAAGAAGTTAAAAGTACGTGTTTATCTCGCCAATGCTTAACAAATAAAATGATTATTCCTAATGCAGGATAATGACCATTCCAAGACACACTCGTATGAAAAACTCTATGTATGTGTATTTTGACTGTAGTAGAAAATTAGATACTAACCAAATGATAGAGACGATACGTACGATTGAACTGCAAAGATACATCTATTACTTTGATTTTGAACAATCACAATTACATAGACTTAATGTTATATGAATAATGACCAAGTCATTTCATAAAGCGGCTGATGGTTGTACAACTTGTTACTGATATATATATATATATATATATATATATATATATATATATATATATATATATATATATATATATATATATATATATATATATATATACATATATTGTAATGTAGTTAATCTTGAAGGAATGCAATGAACCAGTGTCATTTATTTACATATAATTCCAAAACTCTCTGGCATAACATATAACAAAACAATTTATCGATTTTTATCGAACATGATTTGATGACATGTTTACCCGTCTCTGCACACACGTCCGAGTTACAGTAGTCGTGTTCACAGCAGGAGGAGCAGACTTTGTGTCCAGACCGTGATGGGAAACTCTCAGATGTACATGTCTGCAGGGAATATAATATTATAATGTCCATGTAGCCGCCAATATGTTGAGTCGTTGATCTCTCTCAATCTGACAACACAACCTCCATAGTATTTCACTGTATGCTTCCATTGAGCATTGCTGAAAGTAAATGACAGTTGATTAAAAGTCTTTGTCTCTTACGTTCTTACGTTCTATTCGTTTTATGACCTTGTAAAATATTTAAGATGTCAATCGTTTTGATGTTAGCTTCTAGTAAATGTTTTCTTAGTTGGTGTCCCTGTTCCTATGTGGGTTGTGAAGTGATTGAATAAGAACGAACCGACATATTCTAATGATATTGAGTTAATATAGTAGTAGCTAATAGCTATATGTTCAAAATTACCTCTTAGTTTGTCACAATCAAACTCTGGATAAAGGAATGCCTAAATATTAATCATCTCAACTGTACCTGTCCATCTGCACAGACTCGTATCTCTGTACATTCTCTCAGTGTAGAGGATCCATCGCAGTAAAAACACATAAGTTGGTGTGTTGAAACATGGTAAACAACGCTTGAAGCGCCCGTAAGTAATTAAGGATAACAAGTATCAATATTTATAAATTATGTAGTCATACACATTTAAAACAGTTTAATCATCGAATAATGTAGAACTTGTTTGAGTTGCTGAAGGATACAATTAGTGTTAAATTGACAATATGTTCAAGTTACATATATGAATGCGAGATTGTTGCGAGATTTTTAGTTATAGATTTGTACTGTAATGCAGGGAGACTATTTAATACATTCATTTACGTTTAGTGACAGCCGGGTGAAGGGTTGTCAGGTACCTTGGCAGATAGATTCGTAGCAACAAAGCAACATGCAAAGTTGTATACGACAAGGAGAAAAGCAATCGTTTTAGTTACATGTATCTCTGCCATATTCAGGAAATAAGTACATAAAAGAACAACATTTATAATAAGTCTGCAGCATGTTTAATAAGGTGCCATTGTTAGTTTGATAAATCAGGTCATGAACAATATTGTGAACATTAAACATTAAGTCCGAACAGGTTAGTCCATATCTTTTCGTATACATTTATTTTAATTACACAACCTTTAATCTTTTAGAACAAATATAAAAGGTGTTGAACTTCTTGACTTTCATTTATATTTTGGCATGAATTTATGTCGTAAAAAGTACGTTCAGACAAGTTTTAGCCTAAATATTTTATTCAATGTGTTCATTAAAATGCTTGAATGGAACTTTTATTGTATTGTATCCTGTGTATGATCTAGGGTAAACTCGACACATGTTCTCAAACAGGAGTAAATAACATACATGTTTATATCATGGAACCGTCGTGATTCCGGTGCGCCCGAAAAAGAAGTGATCGTTTCACGTGGACACCTGTTTTAAAATATTTCTAACCATGTGCATTAACATGGTGTTAACGTATTTTAACCAGGCATTTATTAAATCCCTAAGTTTAATTGGCAGATACCTATTGTACATTGTACCATCCAAATAATAGCTGTCAGCATAATGCATACTGCTTAGGAAATGCTTAGAAGAAGAACAATGTTATTCATTGTTAAATAGCTATATACATAATACATAAACAGAAAAATTCTACCCAAGTGCGTTGCATGTGACTGAGTTACACAGATCGCTGTTACAACAAATTCTGCAATCTTTTGTACTCGATGCATAGGTTTTATGAATCACTCTGTTATTGATGCCTCCACAAGTCTGAAAAAAGCAAATATCACAAAAGATATTTCTATACACACACACTAGGAATTACAGACCCTTTTCAAGGAGATGAGGCCCGTCTGCCTGGTTTCGACTCTGCACAGCCTCAAGGACAACACTGTGACGTGTAAGTGCACCTGAATATCCTTGAAAGATCAACATGGTTTACTAGAAGCAGGGTAGAAGAATGAGTATGCTAGCAGGAGAAACACCAGAAATAGGAAGTGTTCGAGGAAAGAATTGTCGGAAGGATGAAAGGATTAAGACGGTTTACACAAGGGCCACATAAGCAATGCAGATGCAAAAACCTCGTTTTCATTTTCTCTAGACAACCTAAGTGCTGCTCTGCTACCATGGTGAAGTTTCTGTATTTCAACTGTTGAAACGCATCCAGTTGTTATTAAAATGATATCTATATTAAGTGTCGTCTGAAGTATTTTATTTGTATATACATTTACTTCACGTGAGACCTTCCTAAATTTTGTCATATATATATATATATATATATATATATATATATATATATATATATATATATATATATATATATATATATTCCTTGTTTGTGTGTTAACATGAAGTATTTCCTTTAGTCATTGCATGCCGCAATAACAGTCTTGGAAAGGTATGTGCTTCTGAATCATGTATAACTCGGATCAAATACAGACAGAACAAAATCATACATGAAACTGCCTCATATTTCACGTTTTTACACAAATTAACTGTAAAACAGAGATAGCCTATTTACCAAAATATAAACAAACAACTTATTCGCATTCAAATACGCGTATTTAGGTTTCTAACTCATCTTGAACACACATGATATATCTCATAGAACTACGTCGATTTTATGTACAGAATTGGGTTTCAACAGGTTGAGTCAGTCTTATCGTTTTGACATGTGGACGTCAGATCTAGCAGGTATCGTTGCATGTAGATACAATAACATTTTGTATGTAAACCTTGCATTTGAATAAACACGAGGCCTCTATCCCATTTTATTATGTAAGCATATTTTTCTAGCGATCTGATTGGTCGAGAGTCTCTCACGTGTCCGTCGACAGAAAAACACATTGACTCCAGCACGAATCCGACCGAAAGCCAAACCTTAAGTAACGTCAACAATTCTTGGATGATGTCATGCTTTTGTTGTCATGACGTCATTTTCCGTAGTACTCACTTTTCATCAAAATTATCCTTCTTTTGTTTTCCTTTCGTGTTTGTATTAAATACATAATAAAACTATTATGGACTGGTGAATCTGTTTTTTTGGACTCGAGAAACAATATTGATCGCAGATTTTGTCCATGTTTTCTCGGGTCCATAAAAACAGGTATTGACCCCATCACCAGTCTATAATTGTATAATGTCCCTTTGTTAGTTTGCAAATATATGTATCATAATATAGCACAAGATTAAGCGTGGTTTAACATACAACATATTTATTCTCACAATGTCTCAAACACGATGATTATGAATATTTATAAACACCCTAGTTAGTCACAGAGTGACGGTTGTTGTGAATATACTAAACATCAAACAATTACAATTTCTAAACACCACTTCTACAATGCAAACTATGGTAAATAAGCCCCCGGGCGGAAGAGTGTGACATTGTGAGGACGGATGTTTCTGTTACAGTTGTGAGTCACACAGCAGTAGGTACACTCGAAAGCGTGACTGTAGATGCTAGAAGGGTCAAAGGTTACACAGTCACCAAGCAGAGAGGATTTGTGCAGCCATTTCGACTCACATTCAGAGACTGATCCACATCTGTGTAAAATACAAAAAATATAATATTAACATGAGTTCTCCCGGTTAGTTCTTCCAGATGTTAGTAACAGCTTATTCAATCTCACTGAAAGCATTGCAAACACACAAATGTACATTATTCAATACTCTATATCTACACATCAGTTCAATACTTGATAAGGTCGAACTGCATAAATGTTGATCTTCATAGGAAAACTGATGAAGCCGGTAAAGGAGTGTAACTAAGGAATTGCAAGTATAAATCCCGTGACGTCTACCTTTTAGTGACGTGTTTATCTCCGTTGACATCGTTGAGGACGGTGTTGAGACAGTAGGGAGTCGTGTTGTCGTTACATCTGACACTAACTGCACGTGCAGAATCAACACCACATGTAGCTCCACTGCACACCTCACACTCCACTGGAATGGGAAAGTAAAAGTTTTATTACCGTTAAAAAGACCATCTTACCCAAAGGGTTCTTCGTTAAAGCAATTTAAATATAAAAGTCATTATTTTGAATGTTAAAACGCTCTATTGCTGTGTTCTACCATTAGAATAAATAACATTGTCATGATATCTTCAACAATATGATGAAAACATTTGCATACTTCGATGATAAAAACAAATTTCTAAACATTTCCTTTTACTGTGTAAAACCCTAATGCCATGATCACATTTAAGGCAACATCAAATAAGAAAGAAACACCAGTATCAAACACCACTGAATTGACACTTCTAACTTTCATACTTCAGGATAATTTCCTCCTTGCCAAACTACAGTATTGTGCTTGCCATTCTCTTTGGAAAATTTCATCTAAACTTATTGTAATATTCAATATCGATGCAGAGTCTGCGAAATTTGATGCATACAAAAATATCAAATGTCCTGATTTACGTCCAAATCATTTCACTCAACTTGCATATGTATCCCTTAACGCCAAATATTTGGCAATAACTTGCTTTCAATGAAACTCGAGCAGTGGTTTAATACAGGATGAGAAACCGAATTCATGCGCCCAATTTACAATATACCAGTTATATGTTCCATTGAACGGTACCAACCAATATCTGTCTCTTTGTCTGCTACATATAAGTTTTCAAAATTATGTTTGAACAATTGGTGTGCGCCAGCCGCGGAACATTGTCCGATTTTCGATCATAATCATGACTAAATGACTAAACTATACTGAACAGATTGGCATTGGTATAAACATTTTCAATCTACTTATATTATTAATATTGCGTATTATCTTTTACACTTTTTAAGTATTTGATGATTTAAAGATTTCAATGAAGATTCGCCATATTCAGTACCTCCTGTGTAGTTTCTTGGTATTGATGGTTGTGTGATTATAGTATCTGCAGAGAAACAAAAGTATTAGTGACTACCCACTGTTTGGATCATTTCATTTTCTTTGAAGGCAAAGGTAAACTTTTACGCATACAGAAAACATTTAACTCAGTGAATTCAAGTCCTTGTGACGTGTTTTGTAGACTTGTGTTAAACGGCCAGAAATCACTGAATATATACAAGTCGACCCTTGACATTATACTTGACGTTTAACTATTTATTTATTTTGAGCTTTCCCAATATGGCCATTTACTTATTTCGAACTTGAGGCACATTTTTGACATTGCTTTTAATGTATTCTATTGATTTGAGGTTCTAAACTATCAACTTACCGTTTCTACAGTCCAGATCTTGGTTGCAGATGTCTGTATCACAACAACTGCCACAAATAGCTGATTCACTCATGAAACTATCACACGGCTAAACAATAGAAAACAAGTGTCTTAACATTTATTCGTACTCCAAAAACCTGAAATAGACGCAGCATGTAGCAAAAATTTTAATAATTCTCATCTCGATTAGATGTGCTATTAAAATAGAATTATTCCACTTCAGATTGTCATATTCTATCATCATATTGCAATCTTGTATTTAAGATTGACAAAGGACATTATCCGCAACTAACATTGATTGTGATGAGACAATATTCATCATGTCAGCCATACCGGTAGCACCAGATATACACGATTTCCTAAAGAGTTCTAGCCACCTACCATATTCTCTTCACAATCCATGTCCACTGTCAGTATACCGTTCTCGTTTCGTAGAACCTGAGAACATCGCTGGAAATAAACCGATTAAAAGTTTTTAAAATATCTGGTCAGAATCACAAGCTCGCTCTCACCAGACAGGGTAGTCATTTTTCACACCTCTGTGGCAAAAGAATGAGCGACAAATTGATGGATACGAATCATCTGTTGTGTTTTAAAATGAGGTCAAACATAGAAATCCATTCAAAGTTTGTAAGGAAAATAAGCTTATAATCAATTATGGGGGAAATGTATCTAAATTTGAATAATTTGAAAAATATTGAATGTCTCAGTTGAAATATCGTTAATGTGCATCATCATCATCATCATTTACCTTTACATGTCACAGTCCAATCATTTGCTACAGAAATCAAAATTCAAAATGGTGTTAACACTATGATACAACGTTTTCCAGGAAAGGGAATCCATTTTCAAGGAGAACTCACGGAAGTGCTGTGGTCACATTCTACTTTGGTGTAGCAACGATCAATTTCATCAAGCTTTTGATCGTAGCACTGGAAGCATTGTCGATGACCTGTGGTAAAAATCAAATGCATGAACAGAAGAACATAAATAATCATAACAAAAAAAAACGATATAATCATGCATTGTTCATATATTCATAGTTCCAAAAGGGTAATTAGAAACATGCAAATAATGAAATATAAAACAATACTATTCATTTGTGAAGACAAAACTAATTGTTCGAGCATTGATCAACTTAAAATAGCAAGAGACATTCATGTACATGTATTTATTTGTATTTATTTGTCTGTGTATTTTTAATTCAGCAGGGAACAATTTACTTACCAAGTGACAGTGACGATACGTAAGACTGAACTGTAAAGGAAAATGCATTAACTTGTTATTGAATTGGACAATGGACTTCTTTAGTACAGTAATGTTATAGTTGGATATTCTATGGGAAATGCGTAAAAGAGTTCAGTAACTCAAGCTTGTTGGTGTAGTCGAGAGTACCTTTAAGTCATAACACAGATGCGTTACTCATTCAGAGCGTTAGACTGGAGTGATTCTATTGGGTCAAATACTAATCCATACTTGTAGGGCAAGCATTTGCTCATAGGTCAAACAGGAATGGTCAGAAGCTTATCGATAAAACAACAGATAACAAACAATTAACATTGAGTAACAAAGGATACATCTAGGAATCGGTCTTACATAAAATGACACCCATTGAAAGAGTCATGGGCGAATTGTACCAGGGAGTGAATTGTACAAGCATGTAGGCTATACCAGAGAGTTAGAGACATGTGTAGAAATGAAAGTTGAAAGAAATGAAACTTGATCTTACATAGACGACAAGCAACGTTGATTAAAAGTGAGTTTAAGGCATTGTTTGTCCATTAAGTTCTTAATTTAGTTAAAGGCTTGAGCATGCATGTAATCATAGATACCTCTTGAAGCTAACGCCAGTTTTCTCAATACATATAACGTACATAGAATCTGAATTATAACATGTTGAATAATTAAAATGATCCAATTTAATTTAAATGTATCATAGAAGGGACAATTCAACTACGACAGTAATGAAATATGAATAACTCACATATTTGCCTATCGATTGCAACACATTGAAACTGTATAGAGATTTCTTTGAAATCTAAATAAGGATTGTTTTACATGTTTTGTGCCTCAATGAAGTATAATAGCAACAAATTGTATAACATCGCATAGCGTAGCGGAGCGATGTTATACGAAATGTGTTGCTGTTATACTTCGATAGAGGCACAAAACATGTAAAACAATGTTTATAATTACAATAGATATCAACAAGTTTTTCTTTAAATATTTACACAAATCTAATATATTTGTCATTTATCACGGGAAGCAAGAGCTTGTTACACGCAACAATACATGGCTGAAGCAAAATTGAGGAATCTTTAATCTAAAACGGCAGAGGATTCAATTTCGTTTTCCCAGCATTCACATGCATTGAATCAGGGTTCGTTTTTTCTGGTTTACGCATTTTGTGATTAACCACCATTAGCATATCACGCGCCGTTCAAACATGGCTACCGTTTGTGAAGCGCAAGTGGATGAACAAGCTTGAGGACTTGTATCTATTAAAATGAAGTGAAATTAATTGTCTCATTCGGAAAAGGAATGTATATTCCAGTTATCGGCGTAGGTTTGAAGACGAAATGACATGTGCAAATCTTATTTTGCATCAAAACGTTACGCTCAGTTGTAAGAACCAACTGACACGACCGTTTGTTCTGATGGATTGTAACGTCACAAGGTATGAATGCACGAGGTATGGTAGCGCATTTTATCTGCATTCATTGAGAAATGGCAGCAGATTTTGAGGGCTCTCGTCCAATCAGAAATGCAGAAATTAGTGTAACAAAACCATTTTGTAATTATTTTATCTTAACAGAAAGATTTTCGGGATAACAACTTCTTTAATGTGAAAATATACGACGTTTCGGAGTACACACTCACTCCTTCATCAGGTGGAATGTAAGGAAATTATGGAACATTTATACAGCAAACTAAACAGTAATATCCTTATTTGTGACGATACGCAGCCACAGGATTTGATGACTATATTACAGAAAAATGTTTACCCTTCTCTGCACACACGTCCGAGTTACAGTAGTCCTGTTCACAGCAAGAGGAGCAGACTTTGTGTCCAGACCGTGCTGGGAAACTCTCAGATGTACATGTCTGCAGAGAATATAATGTCGATGGCTTGCAATTACCATTAATGAAAGCTCCTTGTCTTTTATTCAAAAGTACTATTATGCCATCTGAAGAATCGAAATTTATTCAATGGCGTGTATTTACTTCCACAATTCTACAACTTAGAAAATGTCACACAAGAACTGTATCATTATCAGAATGATATTCAGTTGACAGTGATTTCACGACTAAAGTTTAGAGAAGTAAAGTTTTACCCTCCTCGAAGAAACGTATAACACGAGCATTGTGTAGCTATATTATAAGGAGAAACCATGATACCGAGGATATGGTAAGGTTGTGGACCTTGATAGGAAGGAAAAACCCGAGGATGCGAAGCATCCAAGGGTTTTTCCTGACTATCAGGGTCTACAACCTTACCATATCCTCGGTATCATGGTTTCTTCATATTATCAACGATGTTTAAGTGTAAAACAGGCTTTTTAATTGTTATCGCGTTATATAGAGGATCCCTGGCTGATATCAGCCTGTTAACAGCCGCGCTATATGAGTTGCTTTTGTACCGTGAATTCTCATCTGCCCCGTTGGTGCAGTAGACTAGGCATTAGCTCAGTAACTACAGGTGATAGTAGATACGGGTTCTAGACGCACTTTCTGCAAAACATTTGCTGTTCATATTCTGTCGTAAATTTAACAAATTTTTCAAAATAAGTCTGAGTTAATTTCTTCAGATCTTTACTTTCAAGCCGTCATCTTAGCAAATATATCAGGGTTTACATTATAATTCCTTCTAACCAGGTTCACAACTGTCTTTGTAAAAAGTCCCTAGTCCCTTGTACCGGGTGATACGGTTTAGAAAGGTCGTTTCAAGTATCACGTTATATGGCTAGTAGGTTGATGAAACATACATTTTGTATATGATTTTACAGAACATGAAATGATAACTTCAATCTTACAAAACATAATTGTATTGAAGCGCTTACAAGATTTTTCTCAGACAATTACAGGTGTTTATTGCGTTCTTGTGTAGCACACCACTACATTACGTCTACACACTACATTAAACGTTCTGAGTACACTTACGCTGTGGGAAACACAACCGCCATAGTATTTCATTTCATTAGTCCCAGTACTGTATGCCTCCATTGAACAGAGCTGAAAGTAAGTCACTCCTGAGTAAATTCTGTTTAACTGTTAGTTGATGATCCTGTTCCAATGAATAGGTCATCTTTAACGTGATTATATGAATCTCAAATTCAAATCTTAATCTTGATAAAAAAAAATCACATGAGACTTTTTCCTCAAAGCAACAAAGACATTTCACTCAAATCAAACGATCAAACCACAAATAGCTTCATTCACGACAAAATGGTCAACTTTTTATTGTGCCGAACGGGTACCTGTTAGTGATATTCACTCACAGAATGTAGATTATATAATCAACGTAACTGTATATACCTGTCCAGCTGCACAGACTCGTGCCTCTGTACATTCTCTCAGTGTAGAGGATCCATCGCAGTAGAAGCACATAGGTTGCTGTGCTGAAACATGGTAACTAAACTTCATAACAGGTATAGAACTGACATATTGATGCAATTTCTGAAAGATATTTAAAGACCGTGTAGTTGCCTAACGGGAACAGTTGAACATATTCAATATTTCAAAGGCAGTTTCATATAAGAAAATATATTACTATTATGGTCAATCCAGAACACGATGTCTGCGAGATTGACACATCTAATGAGTGATGTAAGCAGTAAGACGGTACATGTATGATGTATATGCAGTTTGGAGGAAGGTATGGTATTAACTACCGTGCAATAACAGAGTTTTTTAACCCCGGGGTGAAACCCAAGGGGGTTTATGTCGTGGCGCAGACCGTCTGTCCGTCCCGAAAAGGGTACTTCTGAAATCAACTCCTCCCACAGTTTTTTACCAATCGACGATACGTATGTGCCTTTTGGGGACCGATCGGATTAATATTTTCAGAGTAATGGCCCTTGACTTAGAGCGCTCGGCTTTCGAATTTCATACTGGCAGTAACTTTAAATGTGTCACCACTTGAACATGTTATGTTTCAAATGTCATACACTGAAGTTATAAACTTTGACCTTGATGTAGGATCAATTGTGTGAGAAACTTAACCATGGCCATAATTTTGGATTGATTTGGGATAGGCCTTCGATACTTGACATGCTGATTTATTTTAAAAAGGTCATTAAATAACTCTTACAATTAAACTGCTGATTTGGACGATAAAGTACCCGGGGGTTCTTGTGCTCTCAGATCACTCTTGTTGATAAATGTGGTATCAGTGTAAGGAAAAACTATTCATATATTTACTTACGCGTAGTGACAGGCGGGTGGAGGGTTGTTAGAGTTGTAGCAGTACCTAGGGAGATTAAGCAGTGGCAACATTTAAGGACATTTGTCTCACCAAACTGTTATAACGCTGGCAGTGTAACGTCATGCACATAAGTATAGGATAAGGAAAAGGGGCTTGTTTTACTTGATCTATCTCGTCAATAGATAAATGCCGGGTAATTGGAAGAAAAAGTCCACAATCGTTGCTTCCTACTGTTGTTGCCTTCTCAACAAGCCGTATTACTAAATAGATTGCTGCCTTGAATAGAAGCCTGCCTCGAATAGACACCAATGTTGGAGACAGCCCAGTGTCTAATTAAGTATTTAGGATATGCTAATGAAAGACATTCAAAACCAGCAGCAATATTTCGCCGGGTTTTAATATTTTGTGAACTTTTAAACAAAGTATATAAAATCATGTATTCAACTTGTGATTATGTACGGTATTTTTCTAAATGAACAAATTCGTACCATTTGCTTTGCACATGTCTAGGTTACAGAAATCCGTGTTACAACATGCTCTGCACAATTGCGTCGATGTGTACGATTGATAGGACACTGTGGTGAAGCCTTGGAGGCATGTCTGCAAAATCAAATATCACAAAAAAGTGTTAACCGGGCTAACTGTAATGAAGATAAAGAATGGGAGTGAGGTTAACCTAAACTAGAAATAAGTGCATGTGATGCACTGTGATGTCACCAGCTCCAACTTTCAATCCAACCTAGTCATCTTACACGTATTTTTCACTTATGCCAGAGACAATTCAAAAATATTAAATAACCTCTATATGCACTCAGTTCAAAATGTTTCCAAGGAAACCAGAAAAAATATAAAAATCACAATAATTTAAGTAGCAAAAAGACATCATTCCAACACTAGGTTTAACCACAAACCAAGTCTCATTAAATAATATAAGAATAATCAACGAGTTGCGAGGAATTACGGATTATCTGTCCCGAGTTAATTATTGTGATAAACTCCGAGCTTTAGCGAGGAGTTTAACATAATAATTCACGAGGGACAGATAATTCGTAATTTCGAGCACCGAGTTGGTTATTATTTTTCTTACCCAAGATCATGTTAATGCGTAACAATATGAAAAACAAGACCCAAATTCACGATCTTTGATTAGACTGTAAAATACTAATTGAAGTCATACGCCATTCATAAACTTTTTCACACCTTCAAAATGCGCATATCTAAATAGTTTGCAACTTGCTCTATTTTTTCAGAACTATTCTAAAGTAAATGTTGAATTTTATTGCCAAAACGGTTTACTGACATAGTAAATAACTCGTTTATATTGTAAACTATGTCGTAGAATGAGAGAAAATTAGTGAAAACGTGAACTAACAATCGCACTGTTGGAATGCAAGATAGGAGTGTAATTACGTCACCAATTGACGTCATGGTTAATGACGTCACAAAGCAATGACGTCACGGCAGTGCAGCCGGCTACTCTTGCAAAATGCTTCGCCTTGCAAGTTTAGTACTGTAATTACGGTCTCGGAAACTTTGGTTGAACATGATTTTATATTTAATATGTTTTACTGAGGTGTGACTTCAATTAGGTATGCTCGAAATCGTTCAATTATTTGATTTAGCTAAAACAGGATAGCTAAGAAATTCATGAATGAGCGCAAAATAGTTCCGTCAACCAATCAAAACGCAAGTTATTTTTAGAAAAACTGTAATTCCCATGACCATTATGAAAACTTTAATACCCGGCATATCTGTGCCCGCTTGGGTAAGAATACTGCATAAATTTTGAGATAAAGGCCGGAAAAGGTCCCTACCACCACATGCACTCAGTTCAAATTGTTTCCATGGAAACCTGAAAAACTATTTTTAAAAAACCTATAAAAATCACAATAACCTAAGTAACAAAAGGCACCACTCCAACACTTGGTCACCATGTTTCGTAGAAGAATACCGCATTAATTTTTAGATAAAGGCCAGAAAAGGTCCTTCACCCAACATGCACTAAGTTAAAACTGTTTCCATGGAAACCAGAAAAAATATGAAACTCAGAATAACAAAAGTAACAAAAGGCACAATTCCACCACTAGGTCTAACCACAAGTTTCATTTAAGAAAATATTGAACGTTTTTTTAAATATGGCCCGGAAACAAAAGCATTTCAGAAGGACGGCAGGACAGAAGGACGGAATCCCGGAATCACCGACGGAGGCGAAAACATTATGTCTCCCGCAAAGCTTTGCTGGGGACATAATAAAGATAAAAAATGGGAGTTAACCTCAATGAAAGGATCTCCTGCGTTAAACCTACTCGTTTTGTGGTACATCCAGCATACAGCGTCCGATACGGTCCTTGCCTCTTTATCCTCTCTTCGAAGTAGCACACCTGCAGATCATGGTAGTTAAAGATTTACCTCTAAAGGCAGACTAACCAATAGCTCAACAGCTGTTGGATGGTAAGAAGTTAATAACATAAATTTCGACATAACCTTCAAATTGAGCTCCTGATATCGCATAAACCTTGCTTAAACTTGATCATAGAAACTGATAATTGTTGATGGAAGCAACCTATGTCTAATATAACCAAATTATATCAAAAAAACATCGAATATGGTTCTTCAGATTTTGTAATGAATAAATTAATATGTTACTCTGATAACACAAACCATGTGGTTCAGAGAAATCGTTCAAAGTTTTAAGGATAATGCCTACCACGCCCATATTTGGGTAGGGGACGGGGTTCAGTCAACTTTAGCGAAAAATACCTCATCATAAACGTTCAGCTTTTGAGTGCAGCAGTCGAAAGTCGAAAATGTGGACATTGTAAGGACACCCAACGGATTGACCCAGTTCCAAAATACTGCATTTCCTCGATAACAACCCAGGTCTTGAATAAGATACGGGCCTTCTATAGAAACGGGGTCTAAGGGGTGCTGAGGGAAATACAACCTCGGCCTCGAAGAGAACCAAGGGGGTCAGAGGGCTGAACGAAACTGACCCACTGGCTTGTATTTGAGGAAATACGATATGTTCATCTAATACACGTCAGAATATTCACAAGTCTACTATATCTGTAGATTTTGTTGATTTACCACAAAGATATCGACCATTCATCTAACTCGGACCGTTGACAACGTACGTGATTGGTGTCAGTACATGTCTGTATGTAGCAGGACGTGAAGTATTGGCTCCCCTGACAGTGGTAGCATCTGAACGCCTGGTCACACAGGGTAGCTGACATGACGAGAAGAAAGACAGAGTCAAGATTTTCAAAATTAGCCAAATGACAATGTTTAAAAATTAATTCCGATTTTAACAGAACATTCAAAATTGAAAATACTCTAATTTCTCGAACTGATAATCTCAAAAAGATAATATTTAAAAGGATAATCAATAAAAAGGTGGTTTATTTGAATTAAAGTGTAAAGTTGACCATCACAATAAAGAGTGGTAAGGATGATGAAGGATCTTTTCGAGATTTAGAAAAGCAAAATTGCATATAACAAGAAAAGCCTTTAAAAAGGCATGGTAAGAGGCATCTTGAAAATAATATAAAAAGGATATGTATGTCATATGTACATATAGCAAAATGGAGACTGCATTATTGCTATTTTGGGAATAAAAGCTTTGATTACAAGTTAAAAAGTTTTTCAATTTAAATGTCTGAAATAAAAGAACTGTACCTTGCTCTTTTACGTTATGTGATAAAGGTATGAATACACTGTCGACCAAAGGAAACGCCTACTTGACTCTCTTTAAAATAAAAGATGAAAGAATTTATGTTGTAACAATAAGTAATATGAAAGTCCATTGAAATCGTGGAAAACTGTGATTCGGGTAAATAACATTCATGAAAACTACGCCCAATGAAGACCATTATTCCGGTTGATCACTTGCACACCGTTTCCACCTACATATGTAATGTCATCGCCAATTTAATGCAAATGCGTGCGTGCATGGGTGCGTGCTCTTGATTGTATGAGCATTTATTTCCAAAGATTTTCTGATGCACTGATCGATGACTGACCAATATCTGTTGTCTCATTTCAACAATTGCCATTCTTTCGTGACATGACTACTTCTGAAATTTAAATATATTATACAGCAGTGGTGCAACTTCATAATGCTATAATATGGCTAAACTGTTCATTATAGTTTTTACGAAATCTGATAAGATGTCTGGAAGACGTTTCTTTTGGCCGACAGTGTATAGAGTAAAACAAATTGCATACATTATTTATTCAAAACTAAAATTATATTATATGTAATCTATAATTTGAAAATAAAAGTGAATATTCAACTTTCCCGATTTATTTTGACATATTTTGAAGTATGAATATACGCAAAACGATGTTGAGAGTTTTCTCATTGCTAGATTCCAGCAATATAAATATGTAGGCCTATTTTCCCTGGAAGAGGAAAGAGGGCATATGGGTCCATTTTTAGTCCAAATTTGCATTAAAAGTTTCTTGGATTTTCTGGAAACTTCAGAGTGAAATACCCCCGTGGGGTGCCCGCGTTAGAATAGGCCCTCAGTTCCTCCTGCTTGTCGTAAGAGGCGACTTAAAGGGGGCAGTCCGTTTGCCGTGGGCAAACCTGTTACCTTGTAGGGGTGGAGGAAGGATGCCTGGTGGTTGAGGGATGTGTTCAGCTTAAAGCTAACAATGAACAATACACTGCTTCGGCCCCGACTTCATCTAGACAGTAGGCCAGATTGGTCCGGTCTGGTCAATTGGCTGGTCATGCCAAGCACTTGGTTGCGCACATCTTTGCTATCCTTCTTCTTAAGCTGCTTCCCCTCTTTACAATTAGTTTCTTTACTTTCTTGGTGCTCTCTTGCACACCTTCATCAGCTTTCCACAATGCTTTCCTTCCTGATGTACTATCACTAATCTCTGCACTCTTTCTTAGTGCTCTCTTGTACACATTCATCAACTTTACTCTGCTTCCAAGATAGCGGTGGCCCATGGGCCAATCCAGTGAAACATTGGCAAAGTTTTAGTGAAGTATATCATCCTGGTATCCCCGGTGCAGTCAGCAGGAGACCCGCTGACATACAGCATTGCCCTTGTTGGTGCTCAGTGGTGGGTGGGGATCCAGGTTGATGAATATTTATATGACTCATTCAGTTAAAAACAAGCGCAATCTTTCAACGGATGATTGTCCCTCTTCTGAGGAAGTGGCAACATCATCAAATTCAACTAAAATTTCAAAATCATCAAACTCAAAACCTTAATCTTCAACTTCAACTTATAATGCAAATTCAAGCACCTTTCCATGATTTCTGGTCATATCATCCACTGATGATAAACCTCTCCGTCTGAATACTTTCGCCACTGCCAAGACCATTCAAGGTCTAGCCAGCGAGGGTTGTGCGGGCAGCAGGTGCAGAAGCGGTTGTCTTTACAGAGAGATAGCGCTGAATGGTGCTGTCTTGTGTCGTTTGGGTTGGATTCCTCCTGGACGACCTTTTGTAGTAGGACAGAGCTTCAGTCTTATTGATTCTGTGTGTGTTAGTGATATGCCGGATGGCATCGTCCCTCCGTGTGAAAAGTTTGTCACAGATGACGCATAGATGGGAGTTGCTGAGGTGGACACTTTTGTTGTGTCTTAAAAAGGCATCTCTTCTTGAGAAGTTCTTAGAGCAGGTGACGCATCTTATGTCGGACATGTTGACGAGCTGACAGTTACACAAGTGTAACGTCAGGCACACTGTGACGCCATAGGTGTGTGTGTATAGGTGTCGCACTTTTTGTGTAGTGCGGTGTGAATTGTGTGTGAAGCCCGTTTGTCCACAAAAAAGATTAGGCTGAGATTGTATCAGAAAGAATAAGAAATAGGGAAGACCAAGATGGATACTTCAGCCTGTAATCTTATAATTGATCCCTTGCGGATCTGACACTTGCAAAAAAGTGTTCCAACACGCACATGTCGCGGCATATAGGAGAAATCAAACTCTTAAAGATCACCTAGAGAGGGCCTCCCTCATTTACCCAAAAAACTTTAAATTGTCACATTTATTGACAAAGTTTGTGACAAACACAATTGCAAAATATGCAAAATGATCAATGCCTCAGACAAATTTACCAGCTCTGTCACGGATCAGGTATTCCGAAAGCGCAACTACAGCTGTCAATCACGCAATGTAGTATACCTACTTACTTGCAACATTTGCAAGAAACAATATGTGGGTGATACAAAAAGATGTTTCACAATTAGACTCTCAGAACACTTTGCCGACATCAGTCACAAGAGAGACAAACCAGTCTCTCTACATTTCAATTCTGAAGGACATGGCAAAAAAGATCTACACTATGAGATCATAGCACAACTCAGGGAAGACCCTGACATTGCAACTACCACCGCAAGGCGCAGAGCCTTAGTGGATTTTCAAGCTCCATTCCTTCCAACCGCAATCAATGATAAGATTATAGGCTGAAGTATCCATCTTGGTCTTCCCTATTACTAAAACTTAAATTCACGCAGAATATCTCTTTCCCCGAAGCAAAACGCCTGGTTCTTGAGGGTCCTAAACCCTCATACTCAACCATAGTATCATCAGCAAGTGCCACTAAATGCTCTGTATCAACTCAGACAGACATTCAGTGGTTGAGTGATCCCCAAACTCAGTACAAACTCCGCAATTCAACTTCTTCAATAATAGATACCATGACATTCCCTCTTTTGTCCCTCAAAGAGCCTGTCAAGCCGACAGGATCTAAAATAACTCCAACTGCAAACACAAAATCAAAACCATCAACCTCAAAACATACTGCCAAAAATTCCAAATCCAAAAGAGCAAACCGCACTCCCAAAGGTCTAAGGAGTGCGGTCGAGGTCTATAACAAGTATGGATCTCTTGACCTTGAGTCTTCTGATGACGTCCTTATGGACGCATCAGACACAGCGTTTGTTAACAACTGGGCCAAAAACGGGCAAAGGGTTCGGTCCAATGATCGTCGCTTCTCCCCGGTAAAACATCCACCATGAGGCTTTTAATATTATTTTTTATCCTCGCATCTATGGCGATTCTCCAGTGGAAGTGTCGAGGCTTTAGGGTAAATTTTAACGAATTGGGCTTGCTAGCCCAAAAGTACAATCCCCAAGCTATATGCCTTCAAGAAACTCATTTTAAAGAATCTGATAAAGTTGCAATGAGACCATTCACTTTTTATAATTCTTTTTCCCCTGCTGCTGATAGGGCAAAGGGTGGTGCATCAATTTTTAATACGTGATGGAATTATCCACAGAGAAATTCCATTAAAAACACAATTACAAGCTGTAGCTGTCAGCTTATCATTATTTAAAACTGTAACTCTTTGTTCTTTATATATTCCACCTTCTCAAGATTTTACTATAAAAGATCTTGATCAACTTGTTACACAATTATCCAAACCATTTATTATCACGGGCGACTTCAACAGTCACAATCCCCTCTGGGGTAGTAATACCCTAGACTCTAGGGGTAAAATACTCAAAAGTTTCCTCACCCAAAATGATTTATATTTATTCAATGATGGTTCAAACACATATCTACATCCTCCTACAGAATCATATACAGCTATAGATTTATCAGTAACTGAAGCATCTCTTTTACATGACTTTTCATGGTCATTCTATGAGGATACGTGTGGAAGTGACCACTTCCATATTGTATTAGAACCCTCATCACCTATTCCCGAGGAGCACAATCCTCGTTGGAAAATTTCCAAAGCTGATTGGGGTACATTTTCTATAGAATGAAATAATCAATGCAACTGATCCTGTTGAGGCCTTTTCAAAAGGTCTCATCGATATAGCAACTGAAACTATCCCTAAAACCTCGGCAAATCCACGCATTCACAAGCCATGGCTTAATGAAACCTGCGATACTGCCATTAAGTCATGTAAAAAAGCTGAACGCAAGCTCAGTAAACAACCTACAAGAATAAACTTAGATAACTGTCGCAAGGCGCGAGCTAAAGCTCGAAGCACAGTCAACCAACAAAAACGTGAATCTTGGAGAGGCTATGTCTCTAAGATCAATTCCAGAACACCTATCAGCAAAGTCTGGAATATAATTAGTAGAATTAAAGGCAAAGGTTCCAAATCTACAATAAAACATCTTAAGGTCAATGGTGACCTTCTCACCTCAAAATCTGACATTGCAAATAAGTTGGCTGAAACAATATCTAAAAATTCTTCATCTACAAATTATGACCCTGATTTCCAAAAGTACAAAAAAGGTATAGGAAAAACGACCACTTAATTTCAAATCTGACAATGAAGAAAAACACTTCTCCTTGTCAGAGCTCAAAACTGCACTTTCTACAGCTCATGACACAGCAACAGGCCCTGATGAAATCCATTATCAGCTTCTAAAACATTTACCGGAACCTTGCCTTGAGGTTCTACTTCATGTATTTAATCATAACAGGTGAATTCCATCTTGTTGACATTATGCTACTATTGTGCCTATCCCAAAACCTGGGAAGGATCATACAGACCCTTCCAACTACCGTCCTATAACTTTAACAAGTTGTGTATGTAAACCTATGAAACGAATGATGAATGATCGTCTAGTTTGGTACTTGGAAACTAATAAATTACTAACTGATATTCGATGTGGTTTCCGCAAACAAAGGAGTACCACTTGTTCGTTTAGAATCATTTATTCGTGATGCATTTATTAACAAACAACATGCTGTGTCTATCTTTTTCGATTTAGAAAAAGCTTACGACACTACATGGAAGCATGGCATCCTAAGAGATTTATTTGAATTTGGCTTGCGAGGTCATATGCCTCATTCTATATCTAATTTTTTACATGACCGCCAATTTAAAGTTCGCGTGCGTTCCACCCTTTCTGATTTCTTTGATCAAGAAATGGGTGTCCCACAAGGTAGCATTTTATCCGTCACATTATTTAGCATTAAAATCAACAGCTTGGCTAAAGTCTTAAATGACCATACAGATGGTTCCCTTTTTGTGGACGATTTTGGAGTTTCCTGCAGAGGCAAAAATATGCCATCAATCGAACGCCAATTGCAGCTCTGCCTCAAGAAAATACACAAATGGTCGGTGGAAAACGGCTTCAAATTTCCCGAAGCTAAAACATCTTGTGTGCATTTTTGCAATTTGCGCAAAATGCACAAAGATCCAGAACTTTTTCTGGATAAAACTCCAATCAAAGTCGTTCCTGAGGACAAGTTTCTTGGTCTCACTTTTGACAGTAAACTTTCTTTTATTCCGCAACTTAAAAATGTAAAAGCTTAATGTTTAAAGGCATTAGACCTCTTAAAGGTCGTATCAAACAATAAATTGAGTGGAGATGAAGAAACTCTTCTTCATCTCTATCGATCACTCATCCGCTCCAAACTGGATTATGGATCCATAATCAATGGATCTGCCCGCCCCTCTTATATTAAAATGCTACATACAATTCACCACCAGGGTCTCAGGCTTTGTCTTGGGGCCTTCAGAACTTCACCTGTTGAACGTCTCAACGTTGAAGCTGATGTGCCATCTCTTAAAGATCGGCGCATTAAGCTAGCACTTCAATACATCACTAAACTAAAATCTAACCCTTCAAATCCTGCTTACAACTGCGTATTCAATCCAGAATACCAGCAGTTGTATAACTCAAAACCTAAAGCAATTCCACCTCTCGGTATACGCCTTCAACAACATGTTGAAGAATCAGATAATGACCTCTCAATAATAGCAGACCACGGTTTGCTTACCACTCCGCCATGGCAGCTGGTCAAGCCCCGTGCTAATCTCTCTTTAAACAAATATAAAACAATCTGACACTGATCAATTGGTATTTCAACAGGCTTTCTATGAGCTCTGTGATTTTTTCACAGATTATAAACAAACATATACAGACGGGTCTAAGGATTGCCCGACAGTTGCTGCTGTCACTTCATCTAAAACATATGCTTCCAGACTGCATAATGGCAGTAGCATCTTCACTGCAGAAGCTGATTCAGCAGCTAAATCTGCATTAAACCTCAAACTTATTTCCCCCAACTAAAGTTCCATATACAGATTCAAAACCAGCTATTAAATCATACATCAAACAATCTTGGATGTCACAATGGGACCAACAACATCATAACAAACTTCACACTATCCAACCTCATTTAGACAAATCTCTATCATCTCTATCTCTACCCGGCAGGAAGCATGTGTCCTACGACGATGTCGTATTGGACACACTCATTTAACCCACTCATAATTTGTAAAGGGGGAAGATCCCCCGACGTGTATCCCTGTCAGTGTCTACAGAACTATTGGCCTGTCAAACAAGGTAAAGCATATCGTCCAGAGAACAGGCTGAACGCTCAGAATGCTCAACAACGTTTCACAACTAACTTTTATTGAAACATATCAGGAGTCTATATTACCGAAGCACGGATATGCTCAGCTTAGAACAGAGGTTACGCAGGAAGAAATGACTCGAGTGGCATCTGTTGGAAGAAACTTTGTTTAAATGTAAATTAAGTAGTAAGTTGCACTTTACCTTTAAATGTGACCAGCAGTATGAAACCAAGAACTGAAGCAACAATAGACATTCAATGAAAAAATCATATATTAATAGTCATGCATTGTACATAAGATAATATACTGAGTGCAACATGACTGTGAAGGGAAGGATGATATGCTTTCCGCATATATTTCAATATATTGAGGCACAGATACTTACTTCATATTCCATTTAATGAAATACTAGATCTTTAATTGGTTAAAGAATTTCCTTTGATCAATGTTTTAAAGATTCACACGGCTAAAACAATATTACGAACCTACTGCAAACGACTCAAGTTGAAATTAAAGCAGTATTCGAAACTCAATCCTTTTGTTTTCAGAATGAAAACATCCATTTGTGAAATAATAACTAAAAGCGCTGCTTTAAAATATCCGGACGTGTGATATTCTCGGAACAAGTGCATGTTGCGGTGTGTTTCTAGTTTGTGTCTCAAATTCATTTCTAACTGATATTGTAGTTTGTTCCCAATTTATGCACCTTTAATGTTTAATGACCCGAACTGTTCCTCGGTTATCAGTTAGACCTTCATATGCTTGTGATCCAGACATAACACTACCCTACATCAAAAACGTTCATTGTTATGTAAGTGTGCTGTAAAACAAGAAAATTATAGTGAATAATGGAATATGCTAAAAAAATCAAACATATATTCTTTGTACCTTAAACTCACCTTGAAGAAGATACATTATGTATGACACAAATAAACAAGTATTTTATGAACTCAAAAACGTTGTAACAGGTCGTGCCATTCTTATCTGTTCAACATGTGGACCTAGATAAATGAGGTTTTAGTGATAACGGTATTTTTAATATCATTTTGAAATGGCCAATTGTTTAGCATGTCATGAATGAAATAATATCAATGTGATCAAAATGCTACAAGCAATAGGAAAATGCAGAAGAAATAATGTTTTGGAAATAACTAAAAAGTATCTACATGTATACACATAATGGCATGTACACGGTATGGTTGACTGGTACTGGAGTTAAACAATACCTGGTTTTACAATTAATGGCTGTTCGGAGTCACTGAACAGCTATATTTCTTTTTGGATAGTAATTGTATCCTACATTAAAATAAAGCACAATTTTTATTTTAGTTAAATAGAATGTTTCAATGGCTTATATTGTAGGTATCGAAAGAAGAGTGGCTGTTTATGACCTTTTATCTCGCTACTATGTATTACCTTGGGATATAGTCGTCAACCTGTCCGTCCGTCTGTAATCATTTCGTTTCCGCAGCAAAACACGAAAACCATTCATGATATCTTTCTGAAACTTTGTATGTTTATTATCCACCAACTGTAGTGGTACCTTTTGATATTTTCACAATTCTTAAAATTTCATTTTCTTCGTTTTCCGTAAGAAACGTGTCGGATTTGGACTTGGTTCAGAGGTTCATTTCCCTAGCTGAACTCTTCATCATATCTTCCTGAAGCTTTGCATGCGTACTATCCACCAACTGAAGTGGTACCTATTGATATTTTTAGATTACTATGTTGTTGTGTTTTCGTTTTCATAGAAATTTGTTGGATTTGGACGTTATTCAGAGATTCGTTTCAGGAGTACACAAACAAAATCTTCATCATATTTCCTGAAACTTTGCATATGTACTACCCACCAACTGAAGTGGTGCCTTTTGATATTTTCAGATTACTATGTTGTTGAAACTTGTTGGATGTGAACGTTGTTGTGAGACTTTACCAGAGTAATATTTTGAATTTAGTGAAGGGGATGAAAAAGGATCTGAATAGAATAGAAAATCCTTTTGGCACTATGTTTTTGCAAATAAAAACCCTGAAAATTGGGATGATACAATGTAACGTAACATAAATATGTCGTCAGGTTTTCTTGTTATTTCAATGTGTTTTCAACAGCATCTATTTCTGTCAACAAGGTCAGGCTATAGAATCATCTAAAGATACGTTCTACTTGTATCAGAAGCTACAATTCAACACGTTTGTCTTTAGGTAAATGAATACTTTTCTTAACATGTATAAAAAACATTATATAATCCAGAAATAAAGATGCCTAAGTCATGTATTACGAGTAGAATGTTTTTGTTCAATTGAAGATCAAATCATTGGATCTTATGCATTGTGAAAGACACTGGGGATTGTAATTACTGAGTCATGAGAACATCCTTGATCATACTGTTTTCAATATTGTATATTTTACTGGTTTCCATCCCATTGTGTCATTTTGTAACTTAACACTTATATATCATAATACAGCACCAGATAAAAAGAGCTTTATCATACGAAATATTTATATTCTCAAAATTTCCCGAACAGTGATTGTGAAATGTTACATACGCTGTAGTTAACAGATGTCACAGAGTGACGGTTGTTGTGAATATACAAAACATCAAACAATTACATTTTCTAAACACCACTTCTACATTGCAAACTATGGTAAATAAGCCCCCGGGTGGAAGAGCGTGACATTGTGAGGTCGGATGTTTCTGTTACAGTTGTGAGTCACACAGCAGTAGGTACACTCGAAGGCGTGACTGTAGATGCTGGAGGGGTCAAAGGTCACACAGTCACCGAGCAGAGAGGATTTATGCAGCCATTTCGATTCGCATTCAGAGACTGATCCACATCTGTGTAAAATACAAAAAATATAATATTTACAGGTGTTCTCCCGAATAGTTCTTCAAGATGTTAGTAACAGTTTGTTCAATCTCACTAAAAGCATTGCAAACAAACAAATGTACATTCTTCAATACTCTATATCTACACATCAGTTCAGTACTTGATAAGGTCGAACTGCATAAATGTTGATCTTCATAGGAAAACTGATGAAGGAGGCAAACGAGTGTAACTAAGGAATTGAAAGAAGAAATCCCGTGATGTCTACCTTTTAGTGACGTGTTTATCACCGTTGACATCGTTGAGGACGGTGTTGAGACAGTAGGGAGTCGTGTTGTCGTTACATCTGACACTAACTGCACGTGCAGAATCAACACCACATGTAGCTCCACTGCACACCTCACACTCCACTGGAATGGGAAAGTAAAAGTTATTATTTTATTACCGTTAAAAAGACCATCTTACCCTTATTTAGAATAAATAACATTGTCATGATATCTTCAACAATATGATGAAAACATTTGCATACTTCGATGATAAAAACAAATTTCTAAACAGTTACTTTTACTGTGTAAAAGCCTAATGCCATGATCACATTAAAGGCAACATCAAATAAGAAAGCAACACCAGTATCAAGCATCACTGAATTGACACTTCTAACTTCATACTTCAGGATAATGTTCTCCTTGCCAAACCACAGCATTGTGCTTGCCATTCTCTTTGGAAAACCTCATCTAAACTTATTGTTGTTATATTCAATATCGATGCAAAGTAAAGGGACACTACGTATTGTTCATGAAATTTTAATGAGATTTGATGCATACAAAAATATCAAATGTCCTGATTTACGTCCAAATCATTTCACTCGACTTGCATATATATTCCCTAACGCCACATATTTGACAATAACTTGCTTTCAATGAAACTCGAGCAGTGGCTTAATACACGATGAGAAGCCGAATTCATGCGCCCAATTTACAATATACCAGTTATATGTTCCATTGAACGGTACCAACCAATATCTGTCTCTTTGTCTGCTACATATAAGTTTTCAAAATTATGTTTGAACAATTGGTGTGCACCAGCCGCGGAACATTGTCCGATTTTCGATCATAATCATGACTAAATGACTAAACTATACTGAACAGATTGGCATTGGTATAAACATTTTCAATCTACTTATGTTATTAATATTGCGTATTATCTTTTACACTTTTTAAGTATTTGATGATTTAAAGATTTCAATGAAGATTCGCCATATTCAGTACCTCCTGTGTAGTTTCTTGGTATTGATGGTTGTGTGATTATAGTATCTGCAGAGAAACAAAAGTATTAGTGACTACCCACTGTTTGGATCATTTCATTTTCTTTGAAGGCAAAGGTAAACTTTTACGCATACAGAAAACATTTAACTCAGTGAATTCAAGTCCTTGTGACATGTTTTGTACACTTGTGTTAAACGGCCAGGAATCACTGAATATATACAAGTAGACCCTTGACATTATACTTGATGTTTAACTATACTGATGGAAATGAATAAAGGAAC
This sequence comes from Gibbula magus, assembly GCA_936450465.1. Lineage (NCBI taxonomy): Eukaryota > Metazoa > Mollusca > Gastropoda > Trochida > Trochidae > Gibbula > Gibbula magus. The sequence goes on from OW388304.1 coordinate 5,248,083, forward strand.
GCATGTATTGATGGTGAAATTTGTTTTATTGTCATGGGTTTTTGATCAAGTATACTTCATTAAGTATGTATGTTACGAACTATCAAGGGTATATCACAATCTGCAGATTGTGAACTCACAATCTAGGAATATTTCACCATTCCTAGATTGTTTAAACAATCTGCAGATTGTTCGACCCTAACAATCTGAGAATGATCACAATCTGGGAATTTAAGAGGCTATCCGAGAGACTGTACGAGTCGATTCCTAGATTGTGAAGGGTTCTCAAATAGTTTTGCTATCTTTATTAAAGGGGTCGATTCCTAGATTGTGAAGGGTTACGATGTTTCATTTACAGACTATAGGGGTTGATTACTTGATCGTGAGGAGCTTTCAACTCGTTTCTCTATCTTATCTACCGTCTATAGGGGTCGATTCCACAGGTGAAATTTCAGTATCTGGTGTGTCCTCCCTGTTTCCTGATCACTTCTTCACACCGTCGTGGAACACTTTAATGTCTGGGCTCTTGGACGGCCATGGAAACACTCTGATGTTGTTTTGCGTGAGAAAATCCCTGCTGATGTGAGCCGTGTGGGGTCGAGCATTGTCATGTTGAAATTCAAAGTTTACACCCACTCTACGGCGGAAAGGAAGAACAACAGGTTGCAACACTTCGTCTCGGTAACGGACACCAGTCACCCTTCCATCAAGTCGAACAAGGTTGGTCCTATGGTCGTAGGTTATGCCGCCCCATACCATCACAGATCCGCCCCCGTAGGAATCGTGTTGTTTGATCGTGCACTGATGGTGACTTTCACGAAGGCGTCGCCAAACGCGGATCCGACCATCTGCGAAGTCCAAATTTAATCGTGACTCATCACTGAACATGGTATTGCGCCAATGTCGAAGTTGTCTAACTCTATGTTGTGTAGCCCATGCTCTTCTGAGACGTCTGTGTTCCGCAGTCAGCCTTACCCCAACAACAGGACGACGTGACTTGAAGCCTGCTGCTTTCAGTCTATTTCTGACAGTACAGTCACAAATTATTAGTCTCGTTACTGCCCTGAACTCAGAGTTTATTTTCGATGCTGGTTTAAATCGGTTATGTAAGGACAGCAGCACCAGCTGGCGGTCGTTTCGGGGCGTTGTCTTACGTTTTGGACCACGACCGGGTCTAATCTTTACGTTCCCTGTCTGACGGTACCGGTTCCACAGTCGCGAAATCACACTTTTAGATTTGTTAGATTAATTATCTAGTTAATGTCTGGCTGTCTTGCATATTGATTGACCACTGTTTATGCATCCGATAGCCTGCCATTTCTCATTATCAGAAAGGTATGCTCTAGGCATGATTCTGAAGGTAAAGGTACACTGACATTCGTTGACTCCTTGAAGGTTAAATGGACGTTGCCATGTATGAAGTTCATGGAAATCAATTGTCTCGTGCACGGTACCTTTTCAGTGAAAGTAAACTTCAACATTTTCAGTTTATAATGGCCCCACGCAGCCTCGAACAAACGGAATATGCCAGACATAAGTTAACAGTAATTAAGCGTTCCCTTATTCGTTTCCATCAGTATATTTATTTATTTTGAGCTTTCCCAATATGGCAATTTACTTATTTCGGACTTGAGGCACATTTTTACATTGCTTTTAATGTATTCTATTGATATGAGGTTGTAAACTATCACCACTTACTGGTTCTACAGTCCAGATCTTGGTTGCAGATGTTTGTATCACAACAACTGCCACAAATAGCTGATTCACCCATGAAACTATCACACGGCTAAAATTGAAAACAAGTGTCTTAACATACATTGGTCCTCCAAAAACCAGAAATAGATGCAGCATGTAGCAAAAATTTTAATAATTCTCATTATGATTATATGTGTTATACATTTAAATATAATTAATTCCACTTCAGATTGTCATATTCAATCATCATATTGCAATCTTGGGATGTATTTAAGATTGACAAAGGACAATATCCGGAACTAACATTGATTGTGATGAGACAATATTCATCATGTCAGCCATTGGGGTAGCACCAGATATACACGATTTCCTAAAGAGTTCTAGCCACCTACCAGATTCTCTTCACAATCCATGTCCACTGTCAGTATACCGCTCTCGTTTCGTAGAACCTGAGAACATCGCTGGAAATAAACCGATTAAAATTTATGAGAATATCTGGTCAGAATCACAAGCTCGCTCTTACCAGAGAGGTTACTCAAGTCATTTTTCACACCGCTGTGGCAAAAGAATGAGCGACAAATTGATGGATACGAATAATCTGTTGTGCTTTAAAATGAGGTCAAACATAGAAATCCATTCAAAGTTTGTAAGGGAAATAAGCTTATAATCAATTTTGGGAGTAATGTATCTGAATTTGAATAATTTGAAAAATATTGAATGTCTCAGTTGAAATATCGTTAATGTGCATCATCATCATCATCATCATTCACCTTTACATGTCACAGTCTAATCATTTGCTACAGAAATCAAAAATCAAAATGGTGTTAACACTATGATACAACGTTTTCCAGAAAAGGGAATCCATTTTCAAGGAGAACTCACGGAAGTGCTGTGGTCACATTCTACTTTGGTGTAGCAACGATCAATTTCATCAAGCTTTTGATCGTAGCACTGGAAGCATTGTCGATGACCTGTGGTAAAAATCAAATGCATGAACAGAAGAACATAAATAATCATAACAAAAAAACGATATAATCATGCATTGTTCATATATTCATAGTTCCAAAAGGGTAAGTAGAAACATGCAAATAATGAAATATAAAACAATACTATTCATTTGTGAAGACAAAACTAATTGTTCGAGCATTGATCAACTTAAAATAGCAAGAGACATGCATGTACATGTATTTATTTGTATTTATTTGTCTGTGTATTTTTAATTCAGCAGGGAACAATTTACTTACCAAGTGACAGTGACGATACGTAAGACTGAACTGTAAAGGAAAATGCATTAACTTGTTATTGAATTGGACAATGGACTTCTTTAGTACAGTAATGTTATAGTTGGATATTCTATGGGAAATGCGTAAAAGAGTTCAGTAACTCAAGCTTGTTGGTGTAGTCGAGAGTACCTTTAAGTCATAACACAGATGCGTTACTCATTCAGAGCGTTAGACTGGAGTGATTCTATTGGGTCAAATACTAATCCATACTTGTAGGGCAAGCATTTGCTCATAGGTCAAACAGGAATGGTCAGAAGCTTATCGATAAAACAATAGATAACAAACAATTAACATTGAGTAACAAAGGATACATCTAGGAATCGGTCTTACATAAAATGCCACCCATTGAAAGAGTCATGGGCGAATTGTACCAGGGAGTGAATTGTACAAGCATGTAGGCTATACCAGAGAGTTAGAGACATGTGTAGAAATGAAAGTTGAAAGAAATGAAACTTGATCTTACATAGACAACAAGCAACGTTGATTAAAAGTGAGTTTAAGGCATTGTTTGTCCATTAAGTTCTTAATTTAGTTAAAGGCTTGAGCATGCATGTAATCATAGATACCTCTTGAAGCTAACGCCAGTTTTCTCAATACATATAACGTACATAGAATCTGAATTATAACATGTTGAATAATTAAAATGATCCAATTTAATTTTAATGTATCATAGAAGGGACAATTTAACTACGACAGTAATGAAATATGAATAACTCACATATTTGCCTATCGATTGCAACACATTGAAACTGTATAGAGATTTCTTTGAAATCTAATTAAGGATTGTTTTACATGTTTTGTGCCTCTATCGAAGTATAATAGCAACAAATTGTATAACATCGCATAGCGTAGCGGAGCGATGTTATACGAAATTTGTTGCTGTTATACTTCGATAGAGGCATAAAACATGTAAAACAATGTTTATAATTACAATAGATATCAACAAGTTTTTCTTTAAATATTTACACAAATCTAATATATTTGTCATTTATCACGGGAGGCAAGAGCTTGTTACACGCAACTATACATGGCTGAAGCAAAATTGAGGAATCTTTGATCTAAAACGGCAGAGGATTCAATTTCGTTTTCCCAGCATTCACATGCATAGAATCAGGGTTCGTTTTTTCTGGTTTACGCATTTTGTGATTAACCATCATTAGCATATCACGCGCCGTTCAAACATGGCTACCGTTTGTGAAGCGCAAGTGGATGAACAAGCTTGAGGACTTGTATCTATTAAAATGAAGTGAAATTAATTGTCTCATTCGGAAAAGGAATGTATATTCCAGTTATCGGCGTAGGTTTGAAGACGAAATGACATGTGTAAATCTTATTTTGCATCAAAACATTACGCTCAGTTGTAAGAACCAACTGACACGACCGTTTGTTCTGATGGATTGTAACGTCACAAGGTATGAATGCACGAGGTATGGTAGCGCATTTTATCTGCATTTATCGAGAAATGGCAGCAGATTTTGAGGGCTCTCGTCCAATCAGAAATGCAGAAATTAGTGTAACAAAACCATTTTGTAATTATTTTATTTTAACAGAAAGATTTTCTGGATAACAACTTCTTTAATGTGAAAATATACGACGTTTCGGAGTACATACTCACTCCTTCATCAGGTGGAATGTAAGGAAATTGTGGTACAAAATATGGTACATTTATACAGCAAACTAAACAGTAATATCCTTATTTGTGACGATACGCAGCCACAGGATTTGATGACTATATTACAGAAAAATGTTTACCCTTCTCTGCACACACGTCCGAGTTACAGTAGTCCTGTTCACAGCAAGAGGAGCAGACTTTGTGTCCAGACCGTGCTGGGAAACTCTCAGATGTACATGTCTGCAGAGAATATAATGTCGATGGCTTGCAATTACCATTAATGAAAGCTCCTTGTCTTTTATTCAAAAGTACTATTATGCCATCTGAAGAATCGAAATTTATTCAATGGCGTGTATTTACTTCCACAATTCTACAACTTGTCACACAAGAACTGTATCGTTATCAGAATGATATTCAGTTGACAGTGATTTGTCGACTAAAAGTAAAGTTTTACCCTCCTCGAAGAAACGTATAACACGAGCATTGTGTAGCTATATTATAAGGAGAAACCATGATACCGAGGATATGTTAAGGTTGTGGACCTTGATAGGAAGGAAAAACCCGAGGATGCGAAGCATCCAAGGGTTTTTCCTGACTATCAGGGTCTACAACCTTACCATATCCTCGGTATCATGGTTTCTTCAAATTATCAACGATGTTTAAGTGTAAAACAGGCTTTTTAATTGTTATTGCGTTATATTGAGGATCCCTGGCTGATATCAGCCTTTTAACAGCCGCGCTATATGTGTTGCTTTTGTACCGTGAATTCTCATCTGCCCCGTTGGTGCAGTAGACTAGGCATTAGCTCGGTAACTACAGGTGATAGTAGATACGGGTTCGAGACGCACTTTCTGCAAAACATTTGCTGTTCATATTCTGTCGTAAATTTAACAAATTTTTCAAAATAAGTCTGAGTTAATTTCTTCAGATATTTACTTTCAAGCCGTCATCTTAGCAAATATATCAGGGTTTACAATCATTATAATTCCTTCTAACAAGGTTCACAACTGTCTTTGTAAAAAGTCCCTAGTCCCTTGTCCCGGGTGATACGGTTTAGAAAGGTCGTTTCAAATATCACGTTATATGGCTAGTAGGTTGATGAAACATACATTTTGTATATGATTTTACAGAACATGAAATGATAACTTCAATCTTACAAAACATAATTGTATTGAAGCGCTAACAAGATCTTTCTCAGACAAGTACAGGTGTTTATTGCGTTCTAGTGTAGCACAACACTACATTACGTCTACACACTACATTTAACTTTCTGAGTACACTTACGCTGTGGGAAACACAACCGCCATAGTATTTCATTTCATTGGTCCCAGTACTGTATGCCTCCATTGAACAGAGCTGAAAGTAAGTCACTCCTGAGTAAATTCTGTTTAACTGTTAGTTGATGATCCTGTTCCAATGAATAGGTCATCTTTAACGTGATTATATGAATCTCAAATTCAAATCTTAATCTTGATAAAAAAAAAAATCACATGAGACTTTCTCCTCAAAGCAACAATGACATTTCACTCATATCAAACGATCAAACCACAAATAGCGTCATTCACGACAAAATGGTCAACTTCTTATTGTGCCGAACGGGTACCTGTTAGTGATATTCACTCACAGAATGTAGATTATATAATCAACGTAACTGTATATACCTGTCCAGCTGCACAGACTCGTGCCTCTGTACATTCTCTCAGTGTAGAGGATCCATCGCAGTAGAAGCACATAGGTTGCTGTGCTGAAACATGGTAACTAAACTTCATAACAGGTATAGAACTGGAATATTGATGCAATTTCTGAAAGATATTTAAAGACCGTGTAGTTGCTTAACGGGAACGAACATATTCAATATTTCAAAGGCAGTTTCATATAAGAAAATATATTACTATTATGGTCAATCCAGAACACGATGTCTGCGAGATTGACACATCTAATGAGTGACGTAAGCAGTAAGACGGTACATGTATGATGTATATGCAGTTTGGAGGAAGGTATGGTATTAACTACCGTGCAATAACAGAGTTTTTTAACCCTGGGGTGAAACCCAAGGGGGTTTATGTCGTGGCGCAGACCGTCTGTCCGTCCCGAAAAGGGTACTTTCTGAAATCAACTCCTCCCACAGTTTTTACCAATCGACGATACGTATGTGCCTTTTGGGGACCGATCGGATTAATATTTTCAGAGTAATGGCCCTTGACTTAGAGCGCTCGGCTTTCGAATTTCATACTGGCAGTAACTTTAAATGTGTCACCACTTGAACATGTTATGTTTCAAATGTCATACACTGAAGTTATAAACTTTGACCTTGATGTAGGATCAATTGTGTGAGAAACTTAACCATGGCCATAATTTTGGATTGATTGGGGATAGGCCTTCGATACTTGACATGCTGATTTATTTTAAAAAGGTCATTAAATAACTCTTACAATTAAACTGCTGATTTGGACGATAAAGTACCCGGGGGTTCTTGTGCTCTCAGATCACTCTTGTTGATAAATGTAGTATCAGTGTAAGGAAAAACTATTCATATATTTACTTACGCGTAGTGACAGGCGGGTGGAGGGTTGTTAGAGTTGTAGCAGTACCTAGGGAGATTAAGCAGTGGCAACATTTAAGGACATTTGTCTCACCAAACTGTTATAACCCTGGCAGTGTAACGTCATGCACATAAGTATAGGATAAGGAAAAGGGGCTTGTTTTACTTGATCTATCTCGTCAATAGATAAATGCCGGGTAATTGGAAGAAAAAGTCCACAATCGTTGCTTCCTACTGTTGTTGCCTTCTCAACAAGCCGTATTACTAAATAGAAGCCTGCCTCGAATAGACACCAATGTTGGAGACAGCCCAGTGTCTAATTAAGTATTTAGGATATGCTAATGAAAGACATTCAAAACCAGCAGCAATATTTCGCCGGGTTTTAATATTTTGTGAACTTTTAAACAAAGTATATAAAATCATGTATTCAACTTGTGATTATGTACGGTATTTTTCTAAATGAACAAATTCGTACCATTTGCTTTGCACATGTCTAGGTTACAGAAATCCGTGTTACAACATGCTCTGCACAATTGCGTCGATGTGTACGATTGATAGGACACTGTGGTGAAGCCTTGGAGGCATGTCTGCAAAATCAAATATCACAAAAAAGTGTTAACCGGGCTAACTGTAATGAAGATAAAGAATGGGAGTGAGGTTAACCTAAACTAGAAATAAGTGCATGTGATGCACTGTGATGTCCCCAGCTCCAACTTTCAATCCAACCTAGTCATCTTACACGTATTTTTCACTTATGCCAGAGACAATTCAAAAATATTAAATAACCTCTATATGCACTCAGTTCAAAAGGTTTCCAAGGAAACCAGAAAAAATATAAAAATCACAATAATTTAAGTAGCAAAAAGACATCATTCCAACACTAGGTTTAACCACAAACCAAGTCTCATTAAATAATATAAGAATAATCAACGAGTTGCGAGGAATTACGGATTATCTGTCCCGAGTTAATTATTGTGATAAACTCCGAGCTTTAACTGTTGATAGTTTTTAGGTTTTTCAAACTTATTGTATTAGCCCTACACCAAAGCTGTGTCTTGTCTCTAAAATAACCCTCTTCCACACTCAATTAGGTAGATACTTTCTCCTTCAGTTCCTCAAACGAAAATCTTCGATCCAAGGAGAAGCATTGCATAAATGTACGCGCCAAAAATAACTCTGACGTCATGTCCAACGATGACGTCATTATCATCGCCATGTTTGTTGTTGCTGAAGGTCGATTCGCAAGGCTACGTACATTATCATTGTCTGCTTGAGGTAAGTCACGAAATTAGTAAAAACGTTTTTTAATTACTCAGTATCATATCTTAACTAAAGTAGCATTGCTTACTCATTGAGTCATATTCTACATGCATGACGCAAATGAAAGCAGCACGGCACGGCTAGTATTTTTACTACATTCAAACTGTATTTTGCGACTGTCGCCTGTTGGTGAAATTCCATAGTTAGTTCCATCCATCGTATAAGGATCATGGATGTGTAGTTGTAGTAGACAATGTAGTATGATTTACTTTAGTTTTGGCGAAATCTTGTCACACTTTACGACAAAACCATTGTCAAACTCCTTTCCGCGAGTGTCGGTGCTAGATGACGCTGTCTCCCTTCATGTGTTGCGCGGAGTTCGAAAACTATTTGATCAGCTGTTTACAGTTCACTGAGTACAAGTTGTTGACTTTCATTGTTTGTTTTGATTGTTGCAAGTGTCATATTGGTTGCTTCGCGCAAATGCAACTAATTAAACACTTTGTATAAAAACTCAGCAGTCTGTATTATTTCATCAAATTAGATTATTATTGTTGATCTGTCTTAATAGTTAATACCACAATATTTTCATGATTTTGCTTCACTAAAATGAAATCGATTTCATGTCAACGATTTTATTTGTTATTTTTTTTACTGAACATACCATTAAATAACCAATGCAGTTGGTATATGTTTGCCTTCTTATATAAATCAAATTTAATGTTATAATCAAAATGAATCACAAGTATATTTCTGATACATGTTGTTCAAAGGTGCAGAAACCTTCAAACGTGCTCTAATAGGCGCGGCAACCACCCAGGAAGCGACACGGAAAACATTGGGCCAAATTGTCGGACAAAACTGGCGCTTCAGCTTAATTGGATGGGGAAGGGGAAGGGGGAGAAGAGGGCATTTCTGCCCTAAAGCTGAAGTTACTCTCCAGTAAGTAAAATAAATGTATATAAATATATAAATGATATAATTGTCATTCATTCGTTTTAGATTGATATTTAAAAGTAACAAGTTTAGATTACAAATAAGTTCAGCATAATAGGATTTGGATGTGATGTGTAAGAAATATATTTCATTATTACCTACGGAGCAGACATATCCGGGTTCATATTTTTCAGTAGTATAAAAAATGTATCTATATCCATGGTATTCGACCATAGACAGTATATACAACATCATGAATGCCAAGAGATAGTGTTTTGAAATAAGCCAAACTAGTTCTGTAAATTAATCTAGAATGTGTAGACTTTGATTAGAAGTTTTCTACTGCTGTGAATTTACCCTCTAAATGAAGCACACAGTCTTTGTAGGTCAGTGGTCATGGGGCAATTTCTCGCCACTGAAGATTTTGATGTTCAAATTATATTAAGCCTGTATGGCCGATTTTGGTGACTAGATCCTGTAATTTACAATTACTATGCTATAATATTCCATAACCAGTAATATTTATTATTATGGAGATTTTGTTTTATTGATATGAATTATTATAATAGACTCAACTTGTGCTTGTTCTTAACTTTTACAATTGATATAGCCTAAAACTGATAGGTTAAATGTGACAAGAGTATTATTTAAATTTTAATACATCTGAGAATTTGTTATCATCATGGTGAATATTTGAATGTTATGTTTAGTAATGTTACATTTAAATATGGTTAAACATTTTTAATCTTTTCAGCAATTCATTTCAAGATGTAAATTGTTCTGTTCATCTTGAATTTGAAATTCATGAATACTTCATGAACTTAATCATTCAATGCCAATGTATTCATGAACATTCAATGTTAATGATGTAAAATTCATGACCTAGTTCATGAACATAAGTGAGAATTTTACGTCACAAACTAATTAATGAATATCAATTCATGAACTGTTCAATTAGTTCATGAAATAAAATTTAATATATTCTCACTTATGCTCATAAACAAATCATGAAATCTTCATGACGACACTTCTTGAAGAGTTTATGAATTTATCATGAAGAATTCACCAAAATTTCGCCAGTGTATCATTCAGAATCCTAGCTGTAACGGGAGGGCTGAGGGCACATTAGATCGCCATGTAGTCTTGGTCAGAACATCATATTATTGTAAATTTATCTCCTCACATATAAATTGATGAATCTTTTTCTTTATTTCAGAGGCTGTACAGAAAAAACATGGATACAAGGCACCCTTCTGAAAGAGACATAGAATATGCCATAAAGCTCACAAAGTGGAGGAAATAATGAACTTTTAAGATCCAAATGTCACTCCTGATGCATTTACTTTGTCATTTACTGATTAAAATGTTAAAAACAAAACCATTTGTTATTTTGTAATTGTAATTAGCATGAAATGGACTGGAAGATTGTTGTCCAAAAAAAGTCAATTTTTTTAATTTAACATTTAAGTATATATATATATTCCCACACGAAAGTTGTTTTCTGAATTAAATTGTAGAAGTGATATTTTTTCAACTATAATTATTCAAAGGATGAATTTTGAAAATACTTAACAAAAGTATGTGAATATGATCTCAAGAGGTGGTACGCTGATGATAAACTTAATCATAATGAAGTGTGTTCAAGAAAAATACTACTAATTATCAAAAAGTAATTAATAATTCAAGTACGGGCCGATGTAGGGCCGATGCTGGCCCGATAATTTTATGCCGACGTCGGGCCGATGTAGAACCGATGAGCAAAACTTCATCGGCCCGATGGAGTTAGCCGACGTCGGGCCGATTATGTTAACAACGTCGGGCCGATGTCGGGCCGATGTAGTTGTGCTACATTGGATGTTTCGTAGAAGAATACCGCATTATTTTTTAGATAAAGGCCAGAAAAGGTCCTTCACCCAACATGCACTAAGTTAAAACTGTTTCCATGGAAACCAGAAAAAATATGAAAATCAGAATAACAAAAAAAAAGTAACAAAAGGCACAATTCCACCACTAGGTCTAACCACAAGTTTCATTTAAGAAAATATTGAACGTTTTTTTAAATATGGCCCGGAAACAAAAGTATTTCAGAAGGACGACAGGATAGAAGGACGGAATCCCGGAATCACCGACGGAGGCGAAAACATTATGTCTCCCGCAAAGCTTTGCTGGGGACATAATAAAGATAAAATATAGTCGCAAGCGACGACAAGCGGATTCTGCGCATAAATAGATTAAATGTAATGAATGAAGCCATCCTTCTGATGTAATTGCGAAGCTTGTCTCTAGCTTGTCTGTGTGAGTATTGAGACCCAAAGTTTATATGTTAAAATCGAACAAGTGTGTGACAATATACAATGGTGTGAGCGTGTACATAAATGTACATTACGTAAATGAATTGACCGGAAGTGGTTGTTTCAGACCTATTTTCCAAATGGAGCAATTGGTGTACTGGTTAGGTAGAATATGATTTGATAATAATGTTTGAATAAAAAGAAAAGAGAAGGAATAGAATTGAAATAGTTTAGAAATGCAAGGACAATGAAGATGTAGAACAGGGCTTCATAAAGTGTTAGAAAAGGCAGAATAAATGTTTGTGGATAGGAGACAATGATGTCTGAAATCCGTTACCCATAGCTGTTTTAGAATACGCATTCCATGGTTACAATAGGTATACTGTGTGAAAGACTTGCTTAAAACGTGCGTAGTTTCATTGATGAGTTTGTTAATCAATTGCCACATGCGTAATGTGTGAATGATGGAAGCGGGACTCTTTTGGCGGGCGCAGGAAAATATCATCTTGCCTTATTTGGATGTAGCTTACTATGACAATAGTAAAATCTTGTTTATGAATGAATGAAGTGTTAATTCGTTGACTCGTGCTACGTTCCTTAATAGTTCTCTCGTATGCAAAGATAACAAATTGCATACCAATGTCTGTGTGCATTACACTCAATGTGAATCATATTAACTATTTGAAGAACCAAAACTACAGTCCGATTTACGTGCACAGATCTGTCAAGCATAATCAACCTAGATTTGTCTTTTTCGTTGGCTGATAGAAGTGCGTTAATCGTGATGCAGTGTCCAGTTTTCGACCAGAACTACTTTTACATATATATCGTCACTATACTGAGTCGACTGTCTTCAAATTTGTCATTTTCGGCAACATTCAGTACTTCTACATACAATAGCACCATATATAACACACCTGACCCCAACAACACAATGTGAGCCAAAACGAAAGTGTGAAATTCCTGTTCACACATCAAAATAAAAGTCAAATTTGATGAACTTCTATTTAAAACTCATTAGTGATATAAATTATCGTGCTAATGGCCCTTTTCAAGTTAGGTAGTGTAGGTCAGTGTGCATGCTCACAGCATCGTAGGGTGGTCAAGGGGAAGTAACTCTTCCACATGACGCTTCAATAAAATCCTCATCATATCCAACTTGTTCAACGTTACCATACCATGAAAGGACATTATGAGTTATTTAATGTTACTTGTTATTCCCCAATGCTTCAGCGGCATATAGATCTAAGTTGTATCGCTTAGATGCAAATATCTTCAAAGTGGTGTAACGATTTGTTTAAGTATAGGCCTATATAAATGTACCATATTTTGTTATTTCCTTACATTCCACATGATGAATGAGTGAGTATGTACTCCGAAACGTCGTGTATTTTCACATTAAAGAAGTTGTTATCTAGAAATTCTTCCTGTTCTTAAGTATAGGCCGATTAGCGAAATAATTTTGATTCTCCCATTTATAATGAACCTTTGCCGGGAGTACAACAACTTCCCGTATGGAATGTACCGTTCACTCAACCAGTACAGACACATCCATTTGGCATACGAAGTCTGACTTGGAAGACATAAACCAACATGTACATGAAGACACTACATCCTCATCCCACCTGCCATCGGGAACCACCCCTATTGACAATGTGTAGTCTACAACGCAGACAAAACATTACTGTCTGATTTAACCCTTGCAGTATTTCCCTCGCTTTGTTTTGCCAAGATTGTGAATCGCTGTACCAAAAATGCATAGTGGGCCTGGGTTTCTAAACACAGATATCTTAAGTAAATACTGCAAGGCCTAAATCATCCAGTAATGAAGACTGGCAAGAGTTATGCCGTGCATTGGGAAGTTTATTTTGTATGTATTGATGTTATTTAGGGGAAGATTTATGAAGACACTTACCCTAAAAACTGAGAAAGTTCATTTTCTTTGAGATTTAAATTTTGAACTTATTGGACCCAAATCTCATTAAAGAAGTCGAAAATTCAAAATCGGTAAAACGACAAACGTACCAAAATATTTCATGACATCATCTTATTGGTTACATGTAAAGAACTTTTCAAAATTACAACCAAAAAAAGTAGCCACTACACTAATGTTGACAGTGTTGCCAATATGAATGTTTAGATGAATAAAAGTTCAAAAACAATTCATAACAATTTAACATACAAAATAAAATAAGTTTTGAACATTTGAAATTATATTTAAGTCAAAAAAGTTTTTTGCTGGTGGATTTGAACTCCACCAGTTACATATCGCTGGATAAGAAATCCGACATTCTACCATGAGACCACGAGTCCGGTTCGACTATCAATCGAAAATTAGTGATTATATTTTATACATCTATAAGACACTGTTTTGTTCCGATAAAATTTATCGAAATTAAGGGAATTTATATAGCTTTTGTTGATATTTTGTCTGAGATCATTGCTTGGCTCTTGGGAGAATCATTATGCATTGATGCAATTACGTCAACATACACTGTACAGCAGTACTGTATGATCACATTCGTCAAGTAGAATAGATTTGCGTTAATCGTGGTGCAGTGTCCGGTTTTCGATCAGAACTACTTTTACATATATATTGTCATTATCCTGAGTCGACTATCTTCAAATTGGTAATTTTCGGCAACAGTCAGTATATCTCGATACATGACGCCATCTATAATCTTTAGCAGGACTGATCCCCCAGCAAAACAATGTAGCCTATGTCAAAACGAAAGTAGGAATTTCCTCTGTTTACACATCAAAATGAAATGAACTGCATTGTTACTGAATTGCTTCCGGGTTGAAGTAAAAGTTCGTAGCTATGTCCAATGCCTCTACTGTACAATAGAAATTAATGAAAATCGAATTAGGAGTGGTCTATTGTCTAGTGACGCTCCAATGAAATCTTCATCAAGTCAGTTCAAATAAAACTTATCAAATATTCAAAATTACCATACTTTGAAAGGTGATTGTGAAACAAGTATTAGGAGTTTACTCAAAATATAGCAAACTTGTTATTCTCGAATGTTTCAGCTGCATATAAATCTAAGATTCAGCGCTTAGATGTTCACAACTGTCTTCAAAGTGGTGTTTCCGCAAAAGTGCATGATCAAAAAAGGTTAAAATTAAATATGGCATCGAAACCACGTGACCTACGACTTCGCAATGGTAACATATTTTACTTGTCAAGTTATTATGTATCTTTTGAAACAAGTTGTGCGTCTCTAGTATGTCACTGGGATTATTGAGACCAATGTTTAGCATGTCAAAATTAGACAAATTTTAAGAAAATCAAAATGGCGGCTTAACCACGTGACCTACGATTTGGTCATGATTTACTTTTTTGCTTGTATTGTTCCTGCGCATCTTTTGTAACAAGTTTCGAATCTCTATGTGGATTTTGAAGATTTTCCCCATGTTAAAGTTTTTCTTTATTATGACCGGAAATGACTGTTCGCGAGCGATTTTATTATTGATTTCTAATGACCATAGTCCTGTCTTACTCTCCTGAAAAAATCATTCAATTCCATTCCTAGGTTTTTGAATTATGGCCCTTTGAAGTTTACGATTTTCAAAAATTGTCGGACTTTGAAAGGTCACTGTGAAAAAAGTATAAGAGGTACGCTAATGCTTTGGAGGATCGTTTAATCACCAGCCCTTTAGCTACACATACATGCAAGTTTGAGCTCTTAGATGCTAGTATCTTCAGAGGAGAAGATTGCCAAAGGTGCATGGGGTCGGAAAATTGTAAAATGCGTCTAAAATCAAAATGGCGGAAAAACCACGTGACTTACGAATTCGCCATGATTTACTTTTTTGCTCGCATTATCATTGCGCATCTTTTGCAAAAAGTTCCAAGTCTCTAAGTGCATTTTCAAAAATTTTCCCATGTTAAAAATCGAAATTTGGAATCGAACTGGACCTTTAATGCGTGAAACGATTGGGTCCAAAAGCCAAATTTAATTAGTTCGCACTAAGGGCTGTCAGACTGTAGAGTTTGGTTGAATTCTCTGTAGCCGTTTCTGCAGAATAGGTGTCACAAAATCGGTGCAGAGAAAAAAAAAAAACACGCCAATAACAATAAGGATTCTGCCCCAATGGGCAGAATCCTTAAAAATGGGAGTTAACCTCAATGAAAGGATCTCCTGCGTTAAACCTACTCGTTTTGTGGTACATCCAGCATACAGCGTCCGATACGGTCCTTGCCTCTTTATCCTCTCTTCGAAGTAGCACACCTGCAGATCATGGTAGTTAAAGATTTACCTCTAAAGGCAGACTAACCAATAGCTCAACAGCTGTTGGATGGTAAGAAGTTAACAACATAAATTTCGACATAACGTTCAAATTGAGCTCCTGATATCGCATAAACCTTGCTTAAACTTGATCATAGAAACTGATAATTGTTGATGGAAGCAACCTATGTCTAATATAACCAAATTATATCAAAAAAACATTGAATATGGTTCTTCAGATTTTGTAATGAATAAATTAATCTGTTACTCTGATAACACAAACCATGTGGTTCAGAGAAATCGTTCAAAGTTTTAAGGATTATGCCTACCACGCCCATATTTGGGTAGGGGACGGGGTTCAGTCAACTTTAGCGAAAAATACCTCATCATAAACGTTCAGCTTTTGACTGCAGCAGTCGAAAGTCGAAAATGTGGACATTGTAAGGACACCCAACGGATTGACCCAGTTCCAAAATACTGCATTTCCTCTATAACAACCCAGGTCTTGAATAAGACACGGGCCTTCTATAGAAAGGGGGTCTACGGGGGTGCTGAGGGAAATACAACCTCGGCCTCGAAGAGAACCAAGGGGGTCAGAGGGCTGAACGAAACTGACCCACTGGCTTGTATTTGAGGAAATACGATATGTTCATCTATTACACGTCAGAATATTCACATGTCTACTATATCTGTAGATTTTGTTGATTTACCACAAAGATATCGACCATTGATGTAACTCGGACCGTTGACAACGTACGTGATTGGTGTCAGTACATGTCTGTATGTAGCAGGACGTGAAGTATTGGCTCCCCTGACAGTGGTAGCATCTGAACGCCTGGTCACACAGGGTAGCTGACATGACGAGAAGAAAGACAGAGTCAAGATTTTCAAAATTAGCCAAATGACAATGTTTAAAAATTAATTCCGATTTTAACAGAGCATTTAAAATTGAAAATACTCTATAATTTCTCGAACTGATAATCTCAAAAAGATAATATTTAAAAGGATAATCAATAAAAAGGTGGTTTATTTGAATTAAAGTGTAAAGTTGACCATCACAATAAAGAGTGGTAAGGATGATGAAGGAAACATTGGAGCAACAATTAAATTCTAACAGCATTCTTTTTCAGGCTATCTTTTCGAGATTTAGAAAAGCAAAATTGCATATAACAAGAAAAGCCTTTAAAAAGGCATGGTTAGAGGCATCTTGAAAATAATATAAAAACGATATGTATGTCATATGTACATATAGCAAAACGGAGACTGCATTATTGCTATTTTGGGGATAATTTTAAGCTTTGATTACAAGTTAAAAAGTTGTTCAATTTAAATGTCTGAAATAAAAGAATTGTACCTTGCTCTTTTACGTTATGTGATAAAGGTATGAATACACTGTCGACCAAAGGAAACGCCTACTTGACTCTCTTTAAAATAAAAGATGAAAGAATTTATGTTGTAACAATAAGTAATATGAAAGTCCATTGAAATCGTGGAAAACTGTGATTCGAGTAAATAACATTCATGAAAACTACGCCCAATGAAGACCATTATTTCCGGTTGATCACTTGCACACCGTTACCACCTACATATGTAGTGTCATCGCCAATTTAATGCAAATGCGTGCGTGCATGCGTGCGTGCATGCGTGCGTGCTCTTGATTGTATGAGCATTTATTTCCAATGATTTTCTGATGCACTGATCGATGACTGACCAATATCTGTTGTCTCATTTCAACAATTGCCATTCTTTCGTGACATGACAACTTCTGACATTTAAATATATTATACAGCAATGGTGCAACTTCATAATGCTATAATATTGCTAAACTGTTCATTATAGTTTTTACGAAATCTGATAAGATATCTGGAAGACGTTTCTTTTGGCCGACAGTGAATAGAGTAAAACAAATTGCATATATTATTTATTCAAAACGAAATATGTTACATTTAATCTATCATTTGAAAATAAAAGTGAATATTCAACTTTCCCGATTTATTTTAACATATTTTGAAGTATGCATATACGCAAAACGTTGTTGAGAGTTTTCTCATTGCTATATTCCAGCAATATAAATATGTAGGCCTATTTTCCCTGGAATAAGCAGTCAACAATTTGTTAAAACTTTGCAAATTAAAAAATGTATCAATTCGATTGATTATGAAGCATTTTTTGGTTTATCTGCGGGAAGAGGGCATATGGGTCCATTTTTAGTCCAAATTTGCATTAAAAGTTTTTTGGATTTTCCGGAAACTTCAGAGTGAAATACCTCCGTGGGGTGCCCGCGTTAGAATAGGCCCTCAGTTCCTCCTGCTTGTCGTAAGAGGCGACTTAAAGGGGGCAGTCCGTTTGCCGTGGGCAAACCTGTTACCTGTAGGGGTGGAGGAAGGATGCCTGGTGGTTGAGGGATGTGTTCAGCTTAAAGCTAACAATGAACAATACACTGCTTCGGCCCCGACTTCATCTAGACAGTAGGCCAGATTGGTCCGGTCTGGTCACTCGGCTGGTCATGCCAAGCACTTGGTTGCGCACATCTTTGCTATCTTTCTTCTTATGCTGCTTCCCCTCTTTACAATTAGTTTCTTTACTGTCTTGGTACTCTCTTGCACACCTTCACCACCTTTCCACAATGCTTTCCTTACTGATGTACTATCACTAATCTCTGCACGCTTTCTTAGTACTCTCTTGTACACATTCATCAACTTTACTCGGCTTCCAAGATAGCGGTGGCCCATGAGCCAATCCAGTGAAACATTGGCAAAGTTTTAGTGAAGTATATCATCCTGGTATCTCCGGTGCAGTCAGCAGGAGACCCGCTGACATACAGCATTGCCCTTGTTGGTGCTCAGTGGTGGGTGGGGATCCAGGTTGATGAGTATTTACCAACCGAACATGACTCGTTCAGTTAAAAACAAGCGCAATCTTTCAACGGATGATTGTCCCTCTTCTGAGGAAGAGGCAACATCATCAAAATCAACTTAAATTTCAAAATCATCAAACTCAAAACCTTCATCTTCAACTTTAACTTATAATGCAAATTCAAGCACCTTTCCACGATTTCTGGTCATATCATCCACTGATGATAAACTTCTGCGTCTGAATACTTTTGCCACTGCCAAGACCATTCAAGGTCTAGCCGGCGGGGGTTGTGCGGGCAGCAGGTGCAGAGGCGGTTGTCTTTACAGAGAGATAGCGCTGAATGGTGCTGTCTTGTGTCTTTTTGGTGGGATTCCTCCTGGACGACCTTTTGTAGTAGGACAGAGCTTCAGTCCTATTGATTCTCTGTGTGTTAGTGATATGCCGGATGGCATCGTCTCTCCATGTGAAAAGTTTGTCACAGATGACGCGTAGATGGGAGTTGCTGAGGTGGACACTTTTGTTGTGTCTTAATAAGGCATCTCTTCTTGAGAAGTTCTTAGAGCAGGTGACGCATCTTATGTCGGACATGTTGACTAGGTGATAGTTACACAGCCTTGCGTTCAGTAAGACGTTGCAAAGCGAGCACTGTTCGCGAACGAGTTTTTCCGCTATTGAACGGTCCGCTCTCCGCTCTCCAATAGGTGGCGCTTTTTCCAATATGGCCACTGTTGACATGGAAGGCTAGCAGACGATGCTTTCAGGGATCGACAATAAGACACTGTCAAGTTTCCGGAGTATTTAATAGATTGTAAGTAACTTTAATCTTATGCTTTTAATGTTTATAAATAATTAAAACCATAAGAATTGAATGGGCTCTCCGTCATGATGAGCGGAGGTCAGATTGATCATGTCAATTACAGTAGATATATTTGTAAGTTGAACTTGAAATCTTTAATATGACTTGAAATTGGGTACTGCTCCAAAATGAGAAGGATTAGAGAATTCGTGAAGATATTTTGATTTAAATTCATACATATTTATAAATTCAACAGTGACATGTTTATATCAATATTATCAATTTACAAATTACAGGGGCATCTTCCCGACTTCGCTGGAACAACTTCTTGACATTGGCAACGCTGAGATAACTAGTACGTGTATCTTCGTTTATCTGTAGAATTAAAAATAGAAAAATCTTTAAAAAATAAATCAACCGAAATACCAATGGCAACATGTTATGAAAACTGATTGTTTTCACTGCAGACTACAATTCATTAATGATCTCAGATGGTCTAACTGTCAGATCGTGGGTATTTTATTCAGGTCCTCAGTGTTTAGGAAAACAATATATGTTGTGATAAAAGGCCTACTTTGATAAGATATGATAATATAATTCTTTAAAGTTCATTGGAGATTTATTGTAGGCTGTTATCAGGCAAAACAAAAAATATATACACATAAATTGTATATATGACAGAGATAAATATACAATACACACATATCAGCCAAGTTACATCACTCACAATTGGATGTCACAGTGCTGTTGGGTAAAGCTACGCACCTAAGAGATAATATATTCACATGTGAAAAATCTACCTCGAGATGAAGGTTTGGGCTTTTAGTAATCACATTAATGTAGAAATTTTAAGTAGACCTGCTAAATGCATTGACACTGAAAGTTGTCAGATAACTACCCCCCCCCCCCCCCCCCCCCCCCCCCCCCCAAATTTTCATAGGTCAAGAAGTGTAGGCTTAATATACGCAGTAGAGAGTTTGATTACATCATACACTTCCAAGGAAAGGACTAGCAGATGGTAGTAGAGGTATTTTGATTTCCTCTGACATTTGGTATGTAAGATAGCAAAATGTTTTATGATATTTTATTTATTTAAATGTTCAGTAATTTGACAATGTTTCGGTCATCAAACATAATTCTGAAAACTTTCATTATCATAGTAATACAATGCTTCCAGGAGCAAGGTGAGCTCATCATCATGCAGTCCAGCAAGAAGAACACGAAGGGAAGAGGAGACGGGGACAAAGGTACGATATTATAGAATATTCATGAGATAAGTAGCATGTTTTAGTATCAGAAACATATTTTATTACTTTAAAAAGTTAGTAAGTGATGTTTGAAACTGAACATGTAATAAGTTGAAATATTTACAGGTTATATACATAATTGAATAAATCAAATTTAATCATGCAATCATTTGTGCCTATCTTTTGCAATTTAGTGGACCCCATTACTCTGAACATTTATTATTATAACTAGAAATATGTTTTTCATCATCATGCCATGTCCCCCACTCCAAAGCTTTACAGGGGACATAATTAGGTGTGTTACTAAGATCTTATTTCAAGTTGTTGTAAGTATGACAATTGCCAAAAACTTAGCAACTAGACTTTTCTTTTTGTGTTCATTCATCTATGTGAAACAATAATCATGATATCTTGTCATTTTTATTTCATTATATTTAGTTGAAATTGACATCAATTTATTTTATCTTAATTCTTTATTTCCACCAGGGTGTGAAAAGATTTCACACCTTTTCTCATTTCAGTTATTGTCAGTTAAGGAAACTGACAAGTGTTATTTTTATTTTTCTAATTTTCATTCACCAATTAACAGTGTGATAGGAATTCACATTGTTTTTATTTCATTTATTAAACATTTTATTTATTTTTCATCGATAAATTCAATTCATTTAACACAAATTTATTAAATCAGCTTTCATTTATTAAAATACTAAACCAGGCTCAACAAAATACAGCTTTCGTATGGAAGTCGTTCGACGTCGGTTCAATTCCGACCGAAAGCAAAGAGTGGAGTCAAAACTCACAGCATGAGCATTAAATTATGCTAATCATCTTTAAAACTGTTTCTAATTTCCATGGAATTATTAGAAACTAACACCATTTTAGACTGTCAAAATTCAAATTTAAAATGTTTGTTTTGAATAATGGAATTGATTACCGTATGAATTAATTTAAGAACTATTAAACTCACAAAATGTTAAGTATGTATTGATGAGTCTTTCAGCGATGAAGTATTTTATTATAAATAAAATTAAGATTCCTCCTGATGAAGGAGTAAGCATATACTCCAAAACGACGTGTAGTGTTTGTTAGTTTCACTTTAAAAAAGTTGTTATCCGGAAATCTGCCTGTTCTTAAAATTCTTATGTATGCCACTTCTAAATGCCCTTCAAAGACCTAAAATTAGATAGCAGAATTATTTGCAAAGTTGATATGTATATTCACAGATGCAGCTTCTGATTCTGCGATGATGCTCGAGAACCTGTTGCTTTCAATAGCAACAGAAGAGCTAGCAGAAGACGCTGCTTGTTACGACAGCCTGCTCTCATCACTACAGGAGACGTTGACTACCTCAACAGCCTGCCTCGCAGCTTGTCTGCCTGTAGAAAAGCCCCCTCCATCTCGGGTAGAACAATATGCAGAGTCGATTGTTCCCATTTATTCTGAGGAGGATTTTCGTTCTCATTTTCGAATGAAACGTAGTACCTTTGAGGTATTAACATTTATTTCAAGAATCAACAAGTTACATGTTTTACTATATTAATAAAGGTTTGAGGTTAAAGTAGCAGTTTACCCATATCCATCCTCACTTAACTGAAAGATCAAAATTGTTAAAAATAAAATTGACAGGAACGATTATGATGTCAGTTTTTAAATGAACCCACTGTATAAATGTGATGTCGAATAAACAGTTTTGATCAAGTAAAGTATTTCTTTTTTAGGAACTTCATCTCAGTGTTGGGAGACATTTGGGAGAAAGGCACATTTCCATTGACAAGAAACTCTTGTCGACCATATGGCTGCTCAGCAACCAAGAATCTTTTAGAGGAGTTGCTGACCGCTTTGGTGTCAGCAAGGGAAACCTTCACTTTATTGTGATTGATGTATGTGCTGTTTTGTCCTCTCATCAGCAGGATTATATTTCATGGCCCACAGCTCAGGACCTCCCTCATCTTGCAGATGACTTCAAGGTCCGATGTGGATTTCCTGGCGCAATTGGGGCTGTTGATGGCACACATATACCAATTCCAGGTAAATATTAGGTTTAGCTCATCATACCTAAAATCTTTAAACTACATCTCCCAAAGAGCCAGTAATGTTATGAAGCTCAAATTTGTTTAATATGATCTCTGAATGAAGACTTTGTAAATTTCATTACTCTACTCCCAAAAGTAACGGCATATATTTCTCTCTTACTCTTACCATTTCAGTTCATGATATGGAAAACATTTATACAACATTACACCATTTGAATTGGAAGAGTATCCTTCCCTTTAATATTTTTTCAGAATCGTTATTCTTGGACAATCAATTTCCTGTCAAAGTCATGTTTTCTTTATGCAATCAATAAGGAAAATTTCAGTATTTTTTTTCAATTGTTTTCAGAGCAGACAATGAATGCCTAATGAGCTAAAATTTACAATGCTTACATGAATTTGTTTATCTCTACAGGACCATCAGACCACAGGGACTCCTACATAAATAGGAAAGGTTTTCCTAGCATACAACTTCAGGTTGTTTGCACATCAAAGCTTAAGTTCATTGACGTGTATGTAGGCTGGCCTGGAGCAGTGCATGATGCGAGGGTTTTCAGGAACAGTCCTCTCTATCATATGCTGGAGAGGAACTGTCTTCCTGGAGACATGCACTTGCTCGGTGACTCGGCCTACCCACTGAAACCATACCTCTTGGTGCCTTTCAAAGACAATGGCCATCTCACACCTACACAGAAGAAGTATAACAAACTGCATTCTTCCACTCGTGTAGATGTAGAGAGGGCAATTGGCCTTCTGAAATGCAAGTTCAGGAGGCTGAAGTACCTTGACATGCACGCATTGTCTGAGGTACCATCAGTTGTGGTTTCAGCTTGTGTTTTGCACAACTTCATCTTGGAGAGAGAAACTCTCTTGGATGAAGATTTGCAAAATGCTGACTTACACCTTGACCACTGGTTAGCACAACCTCAGCAAGATGGCCATGACAATGCTGTTGGCAGTGCACAACAAAAGAGATCCGATATTGCCCAATCTCTCAGTCAGTAGCTTCTTAAGATATAAAGCTGTCATAGATAGCGAAATAGACGATGTCTTTAATTTATAATAAAGGAGCTGTAGCACATTTTTAGCTCATCAGGCCTGAAAGGCCCGATGGGCTTATGGCATGGCATGGTGTCCGGCGTCCGTCCGTCCATCCGTCCGTCCGTCCATCCGACCGTCCGTCCATCCGTCCGTAAACTTTTCGCTTTTTCGACTTCTTCTCCAGAACCAATAACTCCACAGAGCTGAAATTTTATATGCAGACTCCTTGGCCAATGGGGATTCTAAATTGTAGATTTCGTGACCCTGTGACCCCAAATGAGGTCACAGGGGTCACATCCTTAAAAACCTATGTTCATCTTCTTCTCCAGTTCCAAAAGCTCTAGAGAGCTGAAAAGTTGTGTGCAGACTCCTTGGCCAATGGGGATTCTAAATTGTAGATTTCGTGACCCCATGACCCCAAATGGGGTCACCGGGGTCACATCCTGAAGAACCTATTTTCATCTTCTTCTCCAGTTCCAAAAGGTCTAGAGAGCTGAAAAGTTGTGTGCAGACTCCTTGGCCAATGGGGATTCTAAATTGTAGATTTCGTGACCCTGTCACCCATAATGGGGTCACAGGGGTCACATCCTTAAAAACCTATTTTCATCTACTCCAGAACAAATGTACCTCAAAGGCTGTAATATTGTGTGCAGACTCTGTCAATGGGGATTCTAAATTTTAGATTTGGAGACCCTGTGGTGCCTCAAATAAGGGACTCAAGCCATGACCTTAAAATCTATTTCTGTCTTCATCATTAAACAATATAAACCCTGATGAGCTACAGAGCCCATGGCTCTATTTTTCAACTTTTTATAATGATAGTTTTATATTTACTTGATGTCCTTCATATTTACATATTACACAAGGCAAAATCCAAAATTGCATTGCGGTCATTTTAGTGTGATTACTTTAATTCACATCGACTTGTTTGAGCGAAAAAAAAAGTGCTACTGCCCCTTTAACAGAGCACTGCACCTTAAAATGCATTAGAAACAATGACAAATTATGATGTGCCAATTCATTATAATGTAAGAACAGCAAACTTTAGTGAGTAAAGACAAATGCATGATGTAAAATTTGACAGGTTTTATTTATTATCAACAGATATCAACAAACATAGTATTACCCCGGGTAATCAAAATACCAGAGTAAATAAACAAGAAAGTGCTATCTGTGCTCTTTGTGCACTGAGCTTTACATATCTGTTAAATTGCACTTTATTTATTTACATATTCAATAAATAACAATAAATAATTTCAATATGTGATGTTTCCAAATAACAAAAGTAAATGTAATAGATGACATGAAAAAGAGTAATCGGTTCTAGATCTGTAGCTCATCAAAATTTACCCTTCACAAAACCACTGGTTGGTTACTCACTATTTTTAAAAAATAGTTATCTGACCATATAATACGTGTTAATACTGTTATCTATTATACTGACATCTAGGGTGTCTCAAATAACTTTTCCTGTAAAATCAGTACTCAAGTTAGCAAGTTGTGTTAAGTCCTCGGATATGTATTATTATTATTATTAAAAATAAGCAATGTAATCTTTTGGAGTTGGAAGTAGATAAAGATATTATAGAAAAAGATTAATGTACATAGCAAATTCTGTGATGAAACTGGTATGAGTGTAATGTATAGAGACAGTTTCATTCTATATGTACCTTGGAATTATGTTTACTTCAAATTCCAAAAAGAAACTTGGTAGCATTAAATGTACATATTTATTTATGTTTATTTTATTAAATAATATCATTTATCCTATGTTATGGATCTGAAACATGGGGTAATACTGAAATTGAATCTGTCAATCTTAAAGATAGGAAATGATATCCCTAAATACATAAAAATAACATTCAGTGTTATACCATTAAATTATATGTAGAGACTCTTCAAAACACAAATATTACATGTAATGAGAGGCATTGCCTAAATTAAATGAGTCGCGTGTATTTCATATTTCACCATTTTTTCCATAACACCCCCTTATTGAGAAATCTTATAATGTTTGGATATCACAGGATTTAGGCAATTATAAATTATTTATGTATACTTTTTCAAGATATGTCATAGAAATGTTTAATCAAAAATATCTTCTACGAATATTTTGTAAATTTAGATTTCAGTTTCACAAATGCATAATGAATCGAGTAGATGAGTACCATTTTTTATTAGTTTGTCCATTTTATAAGCATTTAAGAGAACAACTTATTCCAGCTATTCCTTCAAGGGAAAATTTGTATCATCCAACAACCCAATTTACATAACAAATTTGTCCATAATTATATACTTGAAATTTGTTTTACCAACTTGATTATCATAAAGTGTCTCTTCTATTTTATACTGTTATTATTGTTTTGTAAGTAGGAAATGTGACATCAATAAACCATTATGAATTTGAATTTGTTTTTTTTTAAATAATTAATTAATTAATAATTAATTTAAGTAATAAATGGACTTACAGACAGAGCCAGATTCACAACATCCCTCTCATGTTTCTAGGGAAACAGAAAAAAAAATTTTTTTTAGAAAAAATCTGAAAATATCAAAAGGCCCTTCATGCAAAGTTTCAGGAAGATATGATGAACGGTTTTGGAGCTGTCTCTGAACAAATTCCAAATTCAACACGTTTCTATTGAATCGGATTTTTTTTTTTTTTAGAAATCTGAAAATATCACAACATCCCTCTCATGTTTCTATGGAAACAGAAAAAAAAATTTTATTTAGAAAAAATCTGAAAATATCAAAAGGCCCTTCATGCAAAGTTTCAGGAAGATATGATGAACGGTTTTGGAGCTGTCTCTGAACAAATTCCAAATTCAACACGTTTCTATTGAATCGGATTTTTTTTTTTTTTAGAAATCTGAAAATATCAAAAGGCACCCCTCTAGTCAACTTCCAAACGCAAGGAATAACTCTTGCCAGTCTGCATTACTGGCTGATTTATCCCTTGCAGTATTTCCCTGGCTTTCTTGTGTCAAAATTGTGAATCGCTGCATCAGAAATACATAGAGGGCCTGGATTTCTAAACACAGATTTCTTAAGGAAATACTGCAAGGCCTAAATCAGCCAGTAATATGGAGACTGGCAAGAGTTATGCCTTGCATTGGGAAGTTGCCCTCCAGTAAATGTGTAATATATATGTGTTTATAAGTTTCAGAAAGATATGATAAATGGTTTTCGAGTTCTGCTCCGGAAACGAAATGATAACAGACAAACGGACGGGGTGATGACTATATCCCACGGTATTACATACTGGTGGGATAAAAATTTTATGCAGCCTTATACATTTGTAAACAGAATCACAACTTGAGGACATGAAGAGAATTTACCCAGTCACTATCTCTTAAACCTCATTTCTACGAGATAGTGCTTGGGTAAATGCCCGGAGAATGTCATTCCTTTCCTTTGCTACTGCAAGGGCCTCCATTTGAATTGATTTAACATCATCAAGTTGTGATTCCTGTTTTTTGGCAAAAGCCACAAACCATTCTGGCATCTCTACTGATTTCTTGGCCTTCTTTTTAGGAGTGCTGATAGGTTTGGCTGTGACCTCTCCAGCTATTACCTGTGATGTTGATTGTAATGTTGGTTCTGGAAATCATATAACATCAGCAATAATATACATATTGAAGAAAAAGAATGAAAATGTGAACATTCTAAAGAACATTTGTGATTGAATGAAGCTGATATCTTATTTATCAATCTTGATTCATGTACATGAAACCCATAAAGTTTCTTAAATAAAAAATTTCTATCATTATTTCTAAGATGCCTAGCGGCTAGAACAATTGAAATAAAAGTACTACCGTCCTCGTACTTTAACTATAATAGTTCCGGGCAAAACTATACTTTATTACAAAACACATTGGGGTACAGCTAACTTTATTTCTTAATTATAAACCTACTTTCAACGGTCAGTGCCTGTGTCTGTGCACGTGTAGGGAGTTCAATAGATCTCTTCACTGCCTTGGGTTGACTATCTAAATAAAATAAAAAGAGCCATTGACTGCAGTTATCGACCTTTGAATGATTCATATTATTACATTCAACCCTCATTGGACATTTAATCAATAGTCATGAAAAGGGTGTGAAAAGCGTACAGACTAATGCCCGGCTACCCATTCCATCAGCTCATCTGACCTTTAAGGTCTGAGGAGTTTTGATTTTTAATTAGAGACCTAATAATACCTTGTGGCATGGAGGCTAGAGTAGCCACGGGAGTCACTGCAGGGTCCCCTTCTAATACCTCCCCCATGAGGTCCAGGTAGCCCCAGGCCCTCTTCCCCCTCCCAGTCTGCTTGTTGGAATCCATGATGGCATTATATCTAAGTCATTGAAAGAGTAAATACTTTGAATAATGTTTATGGAAAGAAATTATGAAATTAATACATTTCAAAGGCTTTAGATTCTTGTATTCATTTTATTCATAAATAGCACACCAACAATAAAGAAGGGCTTGAAATAAGCACTCGCCCACAACAGTATTTTTAATTATTGTTTTACTTTGCAAGATAGAGGGAATTGATGCATTTAAATTATCAAATCATCTAAGTATTTAATTGAAAAAATAGCTACTTATTTCGCATTTGACAAATAGATGATGTTAAAGACTGCATTGAATTTATACAAACCTGTACTTTAGAGATCTAAACTTCTTGTCACAGGCCACAGGAGTATATTTGTGGCCTTCATTCAACAGTTTCATAGATATCTTTTTCCAAACTTCTTGTCTTTTTACCACTGGTGAGGTAAAAAGGTCTTTATACTCCTGGTAAGTCCTTACCAGGAGCAAAATGGCCTCATGAGACCAAAAGATTGCTGAAACAATTAATATAGTGATCTACACAATCTAAATCAAATTCTAAATTTCATTAAAACTTTAAATTAAAAAATCTAAGACATGTCATGATCAATTACATTCATTATGATTTTTATTTATGATTATGATTTACAGTATGCTGAGCGTAAGGTTAATAGAAAATTTCAAGTTAAATATAAAAAAAACAATTGTTTATAATTATGTAACAAGTTCATGCAGTGAGGTATAAAGTGACTATAGTGTTGCTTTCGGTCGGATTCGAACCGACGTCGAATGACTGCCATACGAAAGCTGTATCCTGCATAGCCTAGTTAATAAATTTATTCATAAATGAAAACATTGTTATTTGTACAAATAATAAAAAGAAACTAAACAAGATGGTTGTCAGTGTCTCTGACAAAAAATAAAATAAAAACCAATGTGATTTTCTTTCACATATCGATTAATGACAAAATATTATAAATGAAAATGATAATGACTAAAAAATAATAATCAAATTAATCCCTTGTCAGTTTTCTTAACTGACAACAACTGAAATATAAAAGGGTGCGATTTTCTTTCACACATACATAAATAAAAATTAATATGAAAATTGAATTTGTTGTCAGTTGATATAACTGATAAAAACTGGAAATAAGGTCCAATTTTGATATCTCTTATCATACTTACAATTTCATAATACATCCTAGTATCCTACTTATAACAGTTAAACACCAATAAAACATGTAAACATTATTATTTAATAATATCTGCAAAATATTGTTATTAGCACCAACTGTTTTCTTTAGAACAGAATTAAGCAATTATGATAATTTTATCAATATTTATTTAACTGAACACTGTCTCATGACATTTATGATTGTTCAATTACCATGTAAAAGACATAAATTATAAAATCAACAAGTACATTGACTCACGATTGTTCACTGTTGACAAGTCATCACAATCCTCTTCAACTGTAAAAGATTGCATAAACGGTTGATAATAATTAAACATACGGGGCTGAAAGAATGAAGTAGTATATAAAAAAAAGTGTTCTCAACTGAAAGAAATTTCCATTTTAAAAGTCAACAGATCAAGATGTCGCGTGCATATATATAAACATCCATGGAAAATATTGGTGGCATGGAATCTATTGAAATCTGATATTCGATTATAGACTTTTTGCTGCTTTAATAAAACAACACATAAAAAATATGGAGATGTTAGCTATGTAGCTCATCAGGCTTTAAACAATACAATATACACATTTCAAATTGTATTTTCCATAAGTATTTATCAGACATATAATAAATTTCAAGTACTTCATGTAATGGAGAAGAAGATGAAACTATGTCTTTAGGTCATGGATCACATTTTGGGTCACATTGTCACCAATTATACAATTTATATTCCATTTGGCTAGGGAGTCTGTGTACAACATTTCATTGAAATTTGATTCATCATACAAAATTTATCAAAATTAAATTTCATCAGTGGTTATATCTAGAACTAAGAACATTTCAATTGTTTTAAAACCTACTTTCAATGTTCTGTGTCTGAGCGGCACTTTCATGTGATTGATGTGCTGCAAATCAAATACAGTTTCAATTTAGTTCTACCCATAAAAATTCATGCTTCAAGACATTTAATAAAACAAATTTAATCATATATTCTTAAAAACCTTTTTACAATAAAGATGACAAAGTTCAATTTACACCATTCTCAAAAAGTGACAGTTCCAATTCTTTCATAATGAGACCCCCCCCCCCCCCCCCCGGAATACTTTTTGCCTTAACAACCAGCTAGTTGATCAGTTTTCAGATTATGTGATTAATAGATAAATCTGAAAGGCATAGAATTTATTTTATTTAAATGTCAACGCTGCACTTTATTCATTTCCCTAATTCATGGTAAATTATCATGTTGATGACATGAAAATATTATACAGTACTTACACAATGTTGCTGAGGAGACTGTCGCTGAGGCTGGCCTCTTGGTCCCAGGATTTTGATGAGTGCGGAGAGCGGGTGCAGGAGCAGCAAACTGGAGAGTTTGTGCTATGGAAAAAAAATCATTTGTTTATTAAATATTGAAAGCTTTTTTATGAAAAAGGCAGAATTCAGAGTTCAGCAATACGAATCACATTACAAAAATTGAGGCAAATCACACCCTAACTTTTACTAAGTTTAGTGTTATTGTTATTGTTTCAATGTTTGGTTTTTGTCGTCTGCTGTAGTGAGTGGGAAATATCCATTTAAATTTGTTCCCACCATCCTTTTAGCTATTATATCAATTATCAATGAAAAATTTCATTATTCTGTTTGATATACTTACATTGAAAACAAGGATGACGATACAGTGCTGCAGTATCAACAAAAAAATGACCGCAGTCGCTGCATTGGTACCGTATGGCGGCCATCTTTGTCTCGCACTGTCTCGCTGACAAACACCTTTCGGAACTGTTCGCGGTTGTCCGCGAGCGCTCGCCGCGAGCGGGTCGTTCAGTAACACTTGTTCGCGAACGTTCGCGAACAACCCGGGTTGCTCGCCGTTACTGAACGCAAGGCTGGTGTAACATCAGGCACACTGTGACGCCATAGGTTTGTGACGTCATAGGTGTGTGTGTATAGGTGTCGCACTTTTTGTGTAGTGCGGTGTAAGTTGTGTGTGAAGCCCGTTTGTCCACAAAAAGATTAGGCTGATATTGTATCAGAAAGAATAAGAAATAGGGAAGACCAAGATGGATACTTCAGCCTGTAATCTTATAATTGATCCCTTGCGGATTGAAGGAATGGAGCTTGAAAATCCACCTGAGTTCTTGCGGTGGTAGTAGCAATGTCAGAGTCTTCCCTGAGTTGTGCTATGATCTCATAGTGTAGATCTTTTTTGCCATGTCCTTCAGAATTGAAATGTAGAGAGACTGGTTTGTCTCTCTTGTGACTGATGTCGGCAAAGTGTTCTGAGAGTCTAATTGTGAAACATCTTTTTGTTTCACCCACATATTGTTTCTTGCAAATGTTGCAAGTAAGTAGGTATACTACATTGCGTGATTGACAGCTGTAGTTGCGTTTTCGGAATACCTGATCCGTGACAGAGCTGGTAAATTTGTCTGAGGCATTGATCATTTTGCATATTTTGCAATTGTGTTTGTCACAAACTTTGTTAATAAATGTGACAATTTTACCACTGATTTGTGGCAAAGTTTTTGGGTAAATGAGGGAGGCCCTCACCAGGTGATCTTTAAGAGTTTGATTTCTCCTATATGCCGCAACATGTGGGTGTTGGAACACTTTTTTGCAAGTGTCAGATCCGCTAAGGAGATGCCAACGTTTTCTGATAATGGCATTAAGCTCCATACTGAGGGGATTGTAATCGCTGACTAACACTGCCCTTTGTTTGGGTGCGGTGGTAGTCTTGACGGCTGATAGGAGAGTTTTCCTGTCAATGGTGTCGGCCTTAGATTTGTTCTGTTATATATGTTTCCTAGGATACCCCCGTTTGAGGTAGTAATTTATGAGATTGAGGCTGTGTGACTATACTCAGTGTTAGATGAGCAGATGCGCCTGAGTCTCAGAAATTGACTAAAAAGTCAATTAGTCTTAATGTGCTTGGGGTGGCACGAGGTGATATAACTAGGATATTGCTTAACGAAACCTTTAATGTGTTCGTCTACAAAGCTACTGATTTTTTCAGTGGCGGTGTTATTGCCGCTAATGATTGGTCGGCCTGGCATTTTGCCTGGAGTTAGGCATTTATGAATTTTAGGGAGTAGATAGAACCTGCCAGCGGTTTCGTTAAGCAATATCCTAGTTATATCAGGGACACCACACACTTCATCCAAAGGTTAGAAAATGTTGACCTTAGCAACAAAGATGACGTCCTCTTAGTTACACTTGACGTCACAAGCTTATACACCAAGATGCCAAACGGTGAAGGTTTAAAGGCTGTGGCACAAGCCATCAGAAAGTTCAAACCAGACTGGACAATTAGCCCAACCGGTTTACTGAACCTGCTCAAATAACTTCGTTTTAATGGACAAAACTACCTCCAAGTCGGAGGCACTGCCATGGGTACCAAGGTCGCACCATCCTACGCCAACATTTTTATGGGTGAACTGGAGAACTCTCTCCTCTCAAAATACAAAGATAAACCTGACCTTTACGTCAGGTTCATCGATGACATCTTCCTCATTTGGACACTAGGCACCTCACGCCTAGAGAACTTCATTAAATACCTAAATGAAGCACATCCAACTATCAAATTCACTGCTGAATTTTCCCGCCAAAAAGTTGCGTTCCTAGACACGCGGGTTATACACAATACAGAAACTCACAAACTGGAGTTTACTCTGTATTGCAAACCCACCGATACACACTCCTATCTGTTGTACACCTCGTGCCACCCTAAGCACATTAAGACTAAAGGACCTTTTAGTCAATTTCTGAGACTCAGGCGCATCTGCTCATCTAACACTGAGTATGAGTCACACAGCCTCAATCTCATAAATAACAACCTCAAACGGGGGTATCCTAGGAAACATATACAACAGAACAAATCTAAGGCCGACACCATTGACAGGAAAACTCTCCTACCAGCCGTAAAGACTACTGCACCCAAACAAAGGGCAGTGTTAGTCAGCGATTACAATCCCCTCAGTATGGAGCTTAATGCCATTATCAGAAAATGCTGGCATCTCCTCAGCGGATCTGACACTTGCAAAAAAGTTTTCCAACACCCACATGTTGCGGCATATAGGAGAAATCAAACTCTTAAAGATCACCTAGAGAGGGCCTCCCTCATTTACCAAAAAACTTTGCCACAAATCTAAATTGTCAAATTTATTGACAAAGTATGTGACAAACACAATTGCAAAATATGCAAAATGATCAATGCCTCAGACAAATTTACCAGCTCTATGACGGATCAGGTATTTCGAAAACGCAACTACAGCTGTCAATCACGCAATGTAGTATACCTACTTACTTGCAACATTTGCAAGAAACAATATTTGGGTGAAACAAAAAGATGTTTCACAATTAGACTCTCAGAACACTTTGCCGACATCAGTCACAAGAGAGACAAACCAGTCTCTCTACACTTCAATTCTGAAGGACATGGCAAAAAAGATCTACACTATGAGATCATAGCACAACTCAGGGAAGACCCTGACATTGTTTCTACCACCGCAAGGCGCAGAGACTTAGAACTCAGGTGGATTTTCAAGCTCCATTCCTTCCAACCGCAAGGGATCAATGATAAGATTATAGGCTGAAGTATCCATCTTGGTCTTCCCTATTACTAAAACTTAAATTCATGCAGAATATCTCTTTCCCCGAAGCAAAACGCCTGATTCTTGAGGGTCCTAAACCCTCATACTCAACCATAGTATCATCAGCAAGTGCCACTAAATGCTCTGTATCAACTCAGACAGACATTCAGTGGTTGAGTGATCCACAAACTCAGTACAAACTCCGCAATTCAACTTCTTCAACAATAGGTACCATGACATTCCCTCTTCTGTCCCATAAAGAGCCTGTCAAGCCGACAGGATCTAAAATAACTCCAACTGCAAACAAAAATTCAAAACCATCAACCTCAAAACATACTGCCAAAAGTTCCAAATCCAAAAGAGCAAACCGCACTCCCAAAGGTCTAAGGAGTGCGGTCGAGGTCTATAACAAGTATGGATCTCTTGACCTTGAGTCTTCTGATGACGTCCTTATGGACGCATCAGACACAGCGTTTGTTAACAACTGGGCCAAAAAGGGGCAAAGGGTTCGGTCCAATGATCGTCGCTTCTCCCCAGTAAAACATCCACCATGAGGCTTTTAATATTATTTTTTATCCTCGCATCTATGGCGATTCTCCAGTGGAAGTGTTGAGGCTTTAGGGTCAATTTAAACGAATTGGGCTTGCTAGCCCAAAAGTACAATCCCCAAGCTATATGCCTTCAAGAAATTCATTTTAAAGAATCTGATAAAGTTGCAATGAGACCATTCACTTTTTATAATTCTTTCTCCCCTTCTGCTGATAGGGCAAAGGGTGGTGCATCAATTTAAATACGTGATGGAATTATCCACAGAGAAATTCCATTAAAAACACAATTACAAGCTGTAGCTGTCAGCTTATCATTATTTAAAACTTTAACTCTATGTTCTTTATATATTCCACCTTCTCAAGATTTTACTATAAAAGATCTTGATCAACTTGTTACACAATTACCCAAACCTTTTATTATCACGGGCGACTTCAACAGTCACAATCCCCTCTGGGGTAGTAATACCCTAGACTCTAGGGGTAAAATACTCGAAAGTTTCCTCACCCAAAATGATTTATATTTATTCAATGATGGTTCAAACACATATCTACATCCTCCTACAGAATCATATACAGCTATAGATTTATCAGTAACTGAAGCATCTCTTTTACATGACTTTTCATGGTCATTCTATGAGGATACGTGTGGAAGTGACCACTTCCACATTGTATTAGAACCCTCATCACCTATTCCCGAGGAGCACAATCCTCGTTGAAAAATTTCCAAAGCTGATTGGGGTACATTTTCTACCCTCTGCCGTGAACATATTATATAGAATGAAATAATCAATGCAACTGATCCTGTTGAGGACTTTTCAAAAGGTCTCATCGATATAGCAACTGAAACTATCCCTAAAACCTCGGCAAATCCACGCATTCACAAGCAATGGCTTAATGAAACCTGCGATACTGCTATTAAGTCATGTAAAAAAGCTGAACGCAAGCTCAGTAAACGACCAACAAGAATAAACTTAGATAACTGTCGCAAGGCTCGAGCTAAAGCTCGACGCACAGTCAACCAACAAAAACGTGAATCTTGGAGAGGCTATGTCTCTAAGATCAATTCCAGAACACCTATCAGCAAAGTCTGGAATATAATTAGTAGAATTAAAGGCAAAAGTTCCAAATCTACAATAAAACATCTTAAGGTCAATGATGACCTTCTCACCTCAAAATCTGACATTACAAATAAGTTGGCTGAAACAATATCTAAAAATTCTTCATCTACAAATTATGACCCTGATTTCCAAAAGTACAAAAAGGTATATAAAAAACGACCACTTAATTTCAAATATGACAATGGAGAAGATTATAATGAACACTTCTCCTTGTCAGAGCTCAAAACTGCACTTTCTACAGCTCATGACACAGCAACAGGCCCTGATGAAATCCATTATCAGCTTCTAAAACATTTACCGGAACCTTGCCTTGAGGTTCTACTTCATGTATTTAATCATATATGGGAAACAGGTGAATTCCATCTTGTTGACATTATGCTACTATTGTGCCTATCCCAATACCTGGGAAGGATCATACAGACCCTTCCAACTACCGTTCTATAGCCTTAACAAGTTGTGTATGTAAACCTATGAAACGGATGATCAATGATCGTCTAGTTTGGTACTTGGAAACTAATACATTACTAACTTATATTCAATGTGGTTTCCGCAAACAAAGGAGTATCACTTGTTCGTTTAGAATCATTTATTCGTGATGCATTTATTAACAAACAACATGCTGTGTCTATCTTTTTCGATTTAGAAAAAGCTTACGACACTACATGGAAGCATGGCATCCTAAGAGATTTATTTGAATTTTGGCTTGCGAGGTAGTATGCCTCATTCTATATCTTATTTTTTACATGACCGCCAATTTAAAGTTTGCGTGGGTTCCACCCTTTCTGATTTCTTTGATCAAGAAATGGGTGTCCCACAAGGTAGCATTTTAACTGTCACATTATTTAGCATTAAAATCAACAGCTTGGCTAAAGTCTTAAATGACCATACAGATGGTTCCCTTTTTGTGGACGATTTTGGAGTTTCCTGCAGAGGCAAAAATATGCCATCAATCGAACGCCAATTGCAGCTCTGCCTCAAGAAAATACACAAATGGTCGTTGGGAAAACGGCTTCAAATTTCCCGAAGCTTAAACATCTTGTGTGCATTTTTGCAATTTGCTCAAAATGCACAAAGATCCAGAACTTTTTCTGGATAAAACTCCAATCAAAGTCGTTCCTGAGGCCAAGTTTCTTGGTCTCACTTTTGACAGTAAACTTTCTTTTATTCCGAAACTTAAAAATGTAAAAGCTTAATGTTTAAAGGCATTAGACCTCTTAAAGGTCGTATCAAACAATAAATTGGGTGGAGATGAAGAAACTCTTCTTCATCTCTATCGATCACTCATCCGCTCCAAACTGGATTATGGATCCATAATCAATGGATCTGCCCGCCCCTCTTATATTAAAATGCTACATACAATTCACCACCAGGGTCTCAGGCTTTGTCTTGGGGCCTTCAGAACTTCACCTGTTGAACGTCTCAACGTTGAAGCTGATGTGCCATCTCTTAAAGATCGGCGCATTAAGCTAGCACTTCAATACATCACTAAACTAAAATCTAACCCTTCAAATCCTGCTTACAACTGCGTATTCAATCCAGAATACCAGCAGTTGTATAACTCAAAGCCTAAAGCAATTCCACCTCTCGGTATACGCTTTCAACAACATGTTGAAGAATCAGATATTGACCTCTCAATAATAGCAGAGCACGGTTTGCTTACCACTCCGCCATGGCAGCTGGTCAAGCCCCGTGTAAATCTCTCTTTAAACAAATATAAAAAATCTGACACTGATCAATTGGTATTTCAACAGGCTTTCTATGAGCTCTGTGATTTTTTCACAGATTATAAACAAACATATACAGACGGGTCTAAGGATGGCCCGACAGTTGCTGCTGTCACTTCATCTAAAACATATGCTTCCAGACTGCATAATGGCAGTAGCATCTTCACTGCAGAAGCTGATTCAGCAGCTAAATCTGCATTAAACCTCAAACTTATTTCCCTAACTAGTTCCATATACAGATTCAAAACCAGCTATTAAATCATACATTAAACAATCTTGGATGTCCCAATGGGACCAACAACATCATAACAAACTTCACACTATCCAACCTCATTTAGACAAATATCTATCATCTCTATCTCTACCCGGCAGGAAGCCTGTGTCCTACGACGATGTCGTATTGGACACACTCATTTAACCCACTCATATCTTTTAAAGGGGGAAGATCCCCCGACGTGTATCCCCTGTCAGTGTCTACAGAACTATTGGTCTATCAAACAAGGTGAAGCATATCGTCCAGAGAACAGGCTGAACGCTCAGAATGCTCAACAACGTGTCACAACTAACTTATATTGAAACATATCAGGAGTCTATATTACCGAAGCACGGATATGCTCAGCTTAGAACAGAGGTTACGCTGGAAGAAATGACTCGAGTGGCATCTGTTGGAAAAAACTTTGTTTAAATGTAAATTAAGTAGTTAGGTGCACTTTACCTTTAAATGTGACCAGCAGTATGAAACCAAGAACTGAAGCAACAATAGACATTCAATGAAAAAATCATATATTAATAGTCATGCATTGTACATAAGATAATAAATATACTGAGTGCAACATGACTGTGAAGGGAAGGATGATATGCTTTCCGCATATATTTCAATATATTGAGGCACAGATACTTACTTCATATTCCATTTAATGAAATACTACATCTTTAATTGGTTAAAGACTTTCCTTTGATCAATGTTTTAAAGATTCACACGGCTAAAACAATATTACGAACCTACTGCAAACGACTCAAGTTGAAATTAAAGCAGTATTCGAAACTCAATCCTTTTGTTTTCAGAATGAAAACATCCATTTGTGAAATAATAACTAAAAGCGCTGCTTTAAAATATCCGGACGTGTGATATTCTCGGAACAAGTGCATGTTGCGGTGTGTTTCTAGTTTGTGTCTCAAATTCATTTCTAACTGATATTGTAGTTTGTTCCCAATTTATGCACATTTAATGTTTAATGACCCGAACTGTTCCTCGGTTATCAGTTAGACCTTCATATGCTTGTGATCCAGACATAACACTACCCTACATCAAAAACGTTCATTGTTATGTAAGTGTGCTGTAAAACAAGAAAATTAAAACAGACGCTCTGAGTGAATAATGGAATATGCTAAAAAAATCAAACATATATTCTTTGTACCTTAAACTCACCTTGAAGAAGATACATTATGTATGACACAAATAAACAAGTATTTTATGAACTCAAAAACGTTGTAACAGGTCGTGCCATTCTTATCTGTTCAACATGTGGACCTAGATAAATGAGGTTTTAGTGATAACGGTATTTTTAATATCATTTTGAAATGGCCAATTGTTTAGCATGTCATGAATGAAATAATATCAATGTGATCAAAATGCTACAAGCAATAGGAAAATGCAGAAGAAATAATGTTTTGGAAATAACTAAAAAGTATCTACATGTATACACATAATGGCATGTACACAGTATGGTTGACTGGTACTGGAGTTAAACAATACGTGGTTTTACAATTAATGGCTGTTCGGAGTCACTGAACAGCTATATTTCTTTTTGGATAGTAATTGTATCCTACATTAAAATAAAGCACAATTTTTATTTTAGTTAAATAGAATGTTTCAATGGCTTATATTGTAGGTATCGAAAGAAGGGTGGCTGTTTATGACCTTTTATCTCGCTAGTATGTATTACCTTGGGATATAGTCGTCAACCTGTCCGTCCGTCTGTAATCATTTCGTTTCCGCAGCAAAACACGAAAACCATTCATGATATCTTTCTGAAACTTTGTATGTTTATTATCCACCAACTGTAGTGGTACCTTTTGATATTTTCACAATTCTTAAAATTTCATTTTCTTCGTTTTCCGTAAGAAACGTGTCGGATTTGGACTTAGTTCAGAGGTTCATTTCCCTAGCTGAACTCTTCATCATATCTTCCTGAAGCTTTGCATGCGTACTATCCACCAACTGAAGTGGTACCTATTGATATTTTTAGATTACTATGTTGTTGTGTTTTCGTTATCATAGAAATGTGTTGGATTTTGACGTTATTCAGAGATTCATTTCAGGAGCACACAAACAAAATCTTCATCATATTTCCTGAAACTTTCCATATGTACTACCCACCAACTGAAGTGGTGCCTTTTGATATTTTCAGATTACTATGTTGTTATATTTTCGTTTCCGTAGAAACTTGTTGTATGTGAACGTTGTTGTGAGACTTTACCAAAGTAATATTTTGAATTTAGTGAAGGGGATTGAAAAAGGATCTGAATAGAATAGAAAATCCTTTTTGCACTATGTTTTTGCAAATAAAAACCCTGAAAATTGGGATGATACAATGTAACGTAATTATATAACATAAATATGTCGTCAGGTCTTCTTGTTATTTCAATGTGTTTTCAACAGCATCTATTTCTGTCAACAAGGTCAGGCTATAGAATCATATACAGATACTTGCTACTTGTATCAGAAGCTACAATTCAACACTTTTGTCTTTAGGTACATGAATAATTTTCTTAACATGTATAACAAACATTATATAATCCAGAAATAAAGATGCCTAAGTCATGTACGATGTATTACGAGTAGAATGTTTTTGTTCAGTTGAAGATTAAATCATTGGATCTTATGCATTGTGAAAGACACTGGGGATTGTAATTACTGAGTCATGAGAACATCCTTGATCATACTGTTTTCAATATTATATATTTTACTGGTTTCCATCCCATTGTGTCATTTTGTAACTTAACACTTATATATCATAATAAAGCACCAGATAAAAAGAGGTTTATCATACGAAATATTTATATTCTCAAAATTTCCCGAACAGTGATTGTGAAATGTTACATACGCTGTAGTTAGCAGATGTCACAGAGTGACGGTTGTTTTGAATATACAAAACATCAAACAATTACATTTTCTAAACACCACTTCTACATTGCAAACTTTGGTAAATAAGCCCCCGGGTGGAAGAGCGTGACATTGTGAGGTCGGATGTTTCTGTTACAGTTGTGAGTCACACAGCAGTAGGTACACTCGAAGGCGTGACTGTAGATGCTGGAGGGGTCAAAGGTCACACAGTCACCGAGCAGAGAGGATTTATGCAGCCATTTCGATTCGCATTCAGAGACTGATCCACATCTGTGTAAAATACAAAAAAAATATAATATTTACAGGTGTTCTCCCGAATAGTTCTTCCAGATGTTAGTAACAGTTTGTTCAATCTCACTGAAAGCATTGCAAACAAACAAATGTACATTCTTCAATACTCTATATCTACACATCAGTTCAGTACTTGATAAGGTCGAACTGCATAAATGTTGATCTTCATAGGAAAACTGATGAAGGAGGCAAACGAGTGTAACTAAGGAATTGAAAGAAGAAATCCCGTGATGTCTACCTTTTAGTGACGTGTTTATCACCGTTGACATCGTTGAGGACGGTGTTGAGACAGTAGGGAGTCGTGTTGTCGTAACATCTGACACTAACTGCACGTGCTGAATCAACACCACATGTAGCTCCACTGCACACCTCCCACTCCACTGGAATGGGAAAGTAAAAGTTATTATTTTATTACCGTTAAAAAGACCATCTTACCCTTATTTAGAATAAATAACATTGTCATGATATCTTCAACAATATGATGAAAACATTTGCATACTTCGATGATAAAAACAAATTTCTAAACATTTCCTTTTACTGTGTAAAACCCTAATGCCATGATCACATTAAAGGCAACATCAAATAAGAAAGCAACACCAGTATCAAGCATCACTGAATTGACACTTCTAACTTCATACTTCAGGATAATGTTCTCCTTGTCAAACCACAGTATTGTGCTTGCCATTCTCTTTGGAAAACCTCATCTAAACTTATTGTAATATTCAATATCGATGCAAATTAAAGGGACACCACGTATTGTTCATGAAATTTTATTGAGATTTGATTCATACAAACATATCAAATGTCCTGATTTACGTCCAAATCATTTCACTCGACTTGCATCCCCTAATGCAGATGTATCCCCTAACTCCAAATATTTGACAATAGCTCCGACTCAAGACACACCTCTTTCAACGTTATGCTTCATAAACTTTCCAGACTGTTAAACAATACCATTGTATATAATTGTGTACATATATCCTATGATTTGTCAGCGCTTTGAGCATCGCCCTCGTGTGGTGGAAATCTGCGCTATATAAGTACTCTTATTATTATTATTATTAATGAAACTCGAGCAGTGGCTTAATACACGATGAGAAGCCGAATTCATGAGCACCATTTACAATATACCAGTTATATGTTCCAGTGAACGGTACCAACCAATATCCGTCTCTTTGTCTTCTACATATTAGATTTCAAAATAACGTTTGAACAATTGAGACGAGCC
The DNA here is from genome assembly GCA_936450465.1 of Gibbula magus. Lineage (NCBI taxonomy): Eukaryota > Metazoa > Mollusca > Gastropoda > Trochida > Trochidae > Gibbula > Gibbula magus. The sequence continues at coordinate 5,290,001 of OW388304.1, forward strand.
AGCCGCGGAACATTGTCCGATTTTCGATCATAATCATGACTTGATGACTAAACTATACTGAACAGATTGGCATTGGTATAAACATTTTCAATCTACTTATATTATTAATATTACGTATTATCTTTTACACTTTTTAAGAATTAAAGATTTCAATGTAAGTTCGCCATAGTAAGTACCCCCTGTGTAGTTTCTTGGTATTGATGGTTGTGTGATTATAGTATCTGCAGAGAAACAAAAGTTTTAGTGACTACCCACTGTTTGGATCATTTCATTTTCTTCGAATGCAAAGGTAAACCTTTACGCAATACAGAAAACATTTAACTCAGTGAATTCAAGTTCTTGTGACGTGTTTTGTAGACTTGTGTTAAACGGCCTGAAATCACTGAATATACTGAATTGACGTTTAACTATTATGGCATTTATTTTGAGCTTTCCCAATATGGCAGTTTACTTATTTCGGACTTGAAACATATTTTTGACATTGCTTTAATGTATTCTATTGATTTGAGGTTCTAAACTATCAACTTACCGTTTCTACAGTCCAGATCTTGGTTGCAGATGTCTGTATCACAACAATTGCTACAAATAGCTGATTCACCGATGAAACTATCACACAATCAAACAATTGAAAACAATTTTCTTAACATTTATTGGTCCTCCAAAAAACTGAAATAGACGCAGCATGTTGCAAAAAAATGACTAATTCTCATCTTGATTATATGGTGCTATACATTTAAATAGAATTATTTCCACTTCAGATTGTCATATTTCATCATCATATTGCAATCTTGGGATGTATTTAAGATTGACAAAGGACAGGATAAGTCACTATCAGGACAATATCTGGAACTTACATTGACTGTGATGAGACAATATTCATCATGTCAGCCATACCGGTAGCACCAGATATACACGATTTCCTGAAGAATAAGTTGAGTTCTAGCCACCTACTAGGTTTTCTTCACAATCCATATCCACTGTCAGTATACCGCTCTCGTTGCGTAGAACCTGAGCACATTGCTGGAAATAAACCGATTAATTGTTATTAGAATATCTGCTCAGAATCACAAGCTCGCTCTCACCAGAGAGGTTACTCAAGTAATTTTTCACACCTTACACAGGTACCTCTGTGGCAAAAGAATGAGCGACAAATTGATGGATACGAATCATCTGTTGTGCTTTAAAATGAGGTCAAACATAGAAATCCATTCAAAGTTTGGAAGGGAAATAAGCTTATAATCAATTTTGGGGGTAATGTATCTGAATTTGAATAATTTGAAATATATTGAATGTCTCAGTTGAAATATCGTTAATGTGCATCATCATCATCATCATTCACCTTTACATGTCACAGTCAAATCATTCGCTACAGAAATCAAAAATCAAAATGGTGTGAACACTATGATACAACGTTTTCCAGAAAAGGGAATCCATTTTCAAGGAGAACTCACGGAAGTGCTGTGGTCACATTATACTTTGGTGTAGCAACGATCAATTTCATCAAGCTTTTGATCGTAGCACTGTAAGCATTGTCGATGACCTGTGGTAAATAGACTATAAACACGGAGAAAATTTCTAAGTGGGTGTTTTCAGTAAACATTGCAGACTCATGCTATTATCAAACGTAAAAACTAAGCACACAATGAATTAATGTCTAGATCTATGGGGATCATTGAGAAATGGCGATCAAATTCATGGACAGAAGAACATAAATAATCATAACAAAAATAAGTACATAATCATGCATTGTTCATATATTCATGATTCCAAAAGGGTAAGTAGAAACATGCAAATAATGAAATATAAAACAATACTATTCATTTGTGAAGACAAAACTGATTGTTCGAGCATTGATCAACTTAAAATAGCAAGAGACATGCATGTACATGTATTATTTGTATTTATTTGTCTGTGTATTTTTAATTCAGCAGGGAACAATTTACTTACCAAGTGATAGGGACTATACGTAAGATTGAACTGTAAAGGAAAATTCATTAACTTGTAATTGAATTGGACAATTGACTTCTTTAGTACAGTAATGTTATAGTCGGATATTCCATGGAAATTGCGTAAAAGAGTTCAGTAACTCAAGCCTGTTCGTGTAGTCGAGAGTACCTTTAAATCCTGTCATAACACAGAGACATTACTCGTTCAGAGCGTTAGACTGGAGTGATTCGATTGGGTCAATACTGTAAAACATAATATCCTTATTCGTGACGATACTCAGCCACAGGATTTGATGACTATATTACAGAAAGCATGTTTACCCTTCTCTGCACACACGTCCGAGTTACAGTAGTCGTGTTCACAGCAAGAGGAGCAGACTTTGTGTCCAGACTGTGCTGGGAAACTCTCAGATGTACATGTCTGCAGAGAATATACGTTATGTCCATGTTCTTACCATTACCATTAATGAAAGTTCCTTGTCTTTTATTCAAAAGTCCTATAATGAAATCTGAAGAATCGAAATTTATTCAATGGCGTGTATTTACTTTTACAATTCTACAAGTTAGAATATTTAGAGAAGTAAAGTTTTACCCTCCTCGAAATAACGTATAACACGAGCATTTTGTAGCTATATAAATACATTTTGTACATGATTTGTAATATGTATATGTAATGATAAGTTCAATCTTACAAAAGATTATTGCATTAAAGCGCTAACAAGATTGTTTCTCAGGTGTTTATTTAGTTCTATTGTAGCACACCACCACATTAAACTTTCTGAGTACACTTACGCTGTTGGAAACACAACCGCCATGATATTTTATTTCATTGGACACAGTACTGTATGCCTCCATTGAACAGAGCTGAAAGTAAGTCACTCCTGAGTAAATTCCGTTCAACTGTTAGTTAATGATCCTGTTCCAATGAATAGGTCATCTTTAACGTGATTATGTGAATCTCAAATTCAAATCTTAATCTTTATAATAACAAAAATCACATGAGACTTTCTCCCCAAAACAACAAAGACATTTCACTCAAACGATAAAACCACAAATAGCATCATTCACGACAAAATGGTCAACATCTAATTGTGACGAACGGGCACCTGTTAGTGATATTCACTCACAGAATATAGATTATATAATCAACATAACTGTATATACCTCTCCAACTGCACAGACTCGTGCCTCTGTACATTCTCTCAGTGTAGAGGATCCGTTGCAGTAGAAGCACATACGTTGGTGTGCTGAAACAGGGTCAACAACGCTTGAAGCGTACGTAGATAATTCAGAATAGAATTTACTAAACGTATACATGTAGTGTACATTGTAATACTCTGCATATTTTCACCGTTATGAACGAGTAACGGGACACTGTGTTGAAGCCTTGGAGGCATGTCTACAAAATCAAAATTCACAAAAAAATATTAACCAGGTTAACTTTAATAAAGATAAAGAATGGGAGTTGATGTTAACCTTAACTAGAAATATGTGCATGTGATGCACTGTGATGTCCCCCGCTCCAACTTTCAATCCAACCTAGTCATCTTACCCGTATTTTTCACTTATGCCAGAGAAAATCAAACATATTCCTAACCTCTATATGCACTTAGTTCAAATTGTTTTCATGGAAACAAGAAAAAATATAAAAAATCAAATAAATTTAAGTAGCAAAAAGACACTATTACACATTCCAGCACTAGGTCTAACCACAAACCAAGTTTCATTATATAATACTGCATAGATTTTGAGATTCACAATAACCTTAGTAGCAAAAGGCATCACTCCAACACTTGGTCTAACCACACACCGTGTTTCATAGAATACCGCATAAAATTTTAGATCGAGGCCGGAAAAGGTCCCTACCCACCATATATAAAATAACAAAATCAGAACAACCTAAGTAGCAAAAGCCGTCATTCCAACACTAGGGCAAACCACACAACAAGTTTCGTAAATAAATATTGCATTGATTTTAAGATAGTGGCCGGGAAAAGGTCCCTACCCTATATGCCCGAAGTTTAAACTGTTTCCATCGAAACACGAACAAATATAAAAATCAGAATAACCAAAGTAGCAAAAGGCACCACTTCAACACTAGGTCTAACCACACACCATGTTTCATGAAAAAAAATACTGCATAGATTTTGAAAAAGAGGCCGGAAAAGTTAAAGTTAAGTTAAAACTGTTTCCATGGAAACCAGAAATAATAAAATATAGTCGTGGGCTCTGTAGCCCATAAGGCTTTATATACATTAACTAATTCAAAATGTCAATTTCTAGGTAAGAGGTATAACACATAGGAAGCATTTAAATGGAGAAGATGAAATAGGTCTTACTCCTCTGACCTATCTTTGAGGCCAGAGATAAAATCCCCTACAAATAAAGTTACACTTGAAGATTTAATTCATTACTGTTGTTTCCTTTAAATTACCTCCCTTTAAAGAGCACATCAAATCTCTAGATGAACTAGCTTTTCAGGTCATGACGTCTGTGACCTATATGTAGGGTCGCAGGATCACGAAATCTACAATTTAAAATCCTCATTGGCCAACTGTTCAGCTCTCTTGACCTTTTGGAACTGGAGATGAAGATGGAAATAGGTTTTTGGGGTTGTAACAATTTAGAATCCCTATTAGCCAAGGAGTATGCACACACAATTTCAGCTCCCTAGACCAAGTGGTTCTGGAGAAGAAGATGAAAATGCGAACAGTTTACAGGCGGACGGACGGGCGCCGGTCACAATGCCATAAGCCCATCGGGCCTTTCAGGCCAGATGAGCTAATAAAAATCAGAATAACCTAAGAAGAAAAAGGCACCATTCCACCACTAGGGCTAGTTTCATAAAAAAAAATATTGAACGTTTTTTTAAATATGCTTTGCGGGGGACATAATAAAGATAAAGAATGGGTGTTGGGGTTAACCTTAATAAAGAAAAAGAATGGGAGTTAACCTTTATAAAGGTTGCTCAATGAAGGATCTCCTGTGTTATACCTAATTCGTTTGTGGCACACCCAGCATACAACGTCCTTGCGTTATTAACTCTTGGAAGTAGCACACCTGCAGAACATGGTAGTTAAAGATTTACCTCTAAAGGCAAACTATGACTAACCAATAGCTCAAAGACTGTTGGATGGTAAGATACATTTCGACAAAACCTTAAATTGTACTCCTGAGATCGCATTAACCTTGCTAGAACCTGATCATAAAAACTGATAATTGTTGTCGGAAGCAACCCATATGTTGTAATGAATACATTGCTCTGTCAGATAACACAAACTATGTGGTTTCGGAGAAATCGTTCAAAGTTTTAAGGACAATTCCTACCACCCAAATATTTGGGAGGAGGCGGGGTTGGTGAAAGATACCTCTTCACAATTTTTCAGTTTTTTAGTGCAGTAGTCGAAAGTCGAAAATGTGGACACTGTACGAAGGACATCCAACGGATTGACCCAATTCCAACATAGTGCATTTCCTTGATTACAACCAAGGTCTTAAATAAGACACAGGCCTCCTATAGAAACGGGGTCAGGGGGTGCTGAGGGAAATACAACCTGGGCCTCGAATAGAACCCAGGGGGTCAGGGGGTGCTGAGGGAAATACAACCTGGGCCTCGAATAGACCCCAGGGGGTCAGGGGGTGCTGGGAGAAATACAACCTGGGCCTCGAATAGAACCTAGGGGGTCAGGGGGTGCTGAGGGAAATACAACCTGGGCCTCGAATATAACCCAGGGGGTCAGGAGGTGCTGGGAGAAATACAACCTGGGCCTCGAATAGAAACTAGGGGGTCAGGGGGTGCTGAGGGAAATACAACCTGGGCCTCGAATATAACCCAGGGGGTCAGGGGGTGCTGGGAGAAATACAACCTGGGCCTCGAATATAACCCAGGGGGTCAGGGGGTGCTGAGGGAAATACAACCTGGGCCTCGAATAGACCCCAGGGGGTCAGGGGGTGCTGGGAGAAATACAACCTGTGCCTCGAATATAACCCAGGGGGTCAGGGGGTGCTGGGAGAAAAACAACATGGGCCTCGAATATAACCCAGGGGGTCAGGGGGTGCTGGGAAAAATACAACCTGGGCCTCGAATAGAACCTAGGGGGTCAGGGGGTGCTGAGGGAAATACAACCTGGGCCTCGAATATAACCCAGGGGGTCAGGGGGTGCTGGGAGAAATACAACCTGGGCCTCGAATATAATCCAGGGGTGAGGGGTTGCTGAGAGAAATACAACCTGGGCCTCGAATATAACCCAGGGAGTGAGGGGTTGCTGAGGGAAATACAATCTGGGCCTCGAATATAACCCAGGGGGTCAGGGGGTGCTGAGGGAAATACAACCTGGGCCTCGAATAGACCCCAGGGGGTCAGGGGTTGCTGAGAGAAATACAATCTGGGCCTCGAATATAACCCAGGGGGTCAGGGGGTGCTGAGGGAAATACAACCTGGGCCTCGAATAGAACCCAGGGGTTCAGGGGGTGCTGAGAGAAATACAACCTGGGCCTCGAATATAACCCAGGGGGTCAGGGGGTGCTGGGAGAAATACAACCTGGGCCTCGAATAGAACCCAGGGGGTAAGGGGGTGCTGAGGGAAATACAACCTGGGCCTCGAATATAACCCAGGGGTTCAGGGGGTGCTGAGAGAAATACAACCTGGACCTCGAATAGAACCCAGGGGGTCAGGGGGTGCTGAGAGAAATACAACATGGGCCTCGAATATAACCCAGGGGGTCAGGGGGTGCTGAGAGAAATACAACCTGGGCCTCGATAGAACCCAGGGGGTCAGGGGGTGCTGAACAAAACTGAACCACGGGGTTAAATTTGAGGAAATACCATATGTTCATCTAATACACGACAGAATATTCACTAGTATACTATATATGTAGATGTTGTTGACTTACCACACATATATCGATCATTGATCTAACTCGGACCGTGGACAACGTACGTGATTGATGTCAGTACATGTCTCTATGTAGCAGGGCGTGAAGTATTGGCTCCCCTGACAGTGGTAGCATCTGAAGGCCTGGTCACAAAAGGTAGCTGACATAACGAGAAGAGAGACATAGTCAAGCTTTTTCAAAGTTAGCAAGATGACAATCTGCTCAGAGCATTCAAACTGAAATACTAATGTTTCGATTTGATAGTCTAAAGGAGGGGCAATTCAAAGGGACAATTAATGAAAAGGTGGTTTATTTATATTAAAGTATCAAGTTGAAGAGTGGTCAAGATGATGAAGAGAACATTGGAGCGACAATTCAATTTTAACAGCATTCTTTTTAAGGTTATCTTTTCTAGACTTTAAAGCAAACTGCATACATAATAAGAAAATCCTTTAAAAAGGCATGGTTGGAGACATCTCGAAAATAGTATTAAAAAATATGTATGGAATATAACTGTACATATAGCAAACGGAGACTGCATTGTGCCCATTTTGGAGATAAATAGAGAATCTCACCCAAGTCTCTTCTGATATCAAATATATCAACACGAGTTGATATATTTGATTTCAGAAGGCACGAGGGTGAGATGCTATTTATCATCCATAATCATTTAAATGAAAATAGTGTTCTCTGAGCACATCTCTGCCATTTGACTTCCTGTGCGGTGATGATTGTGACGTCATAGCATTGTGATGTCATTACTGGATGATGTAAAAGCATTGTGATGTCATGTAGTTGACGGTGACATTGTGCAAAATCTACTGCCAAAATGATATCTCCTAAGAGATATCGCTTGATCTTACACAAGCGATATCTCCTGTGGAACAAACTTTTGGGTGATAGAAGCTTTAATTACTAATTAAACAATTAGTCTCAAATAAAAGAATTGACCTCGACCATTTATGTTGTGCGATATAGGTATAAACTGTAATTACAATTTTCATATATTATTTATTCATAATAAGATTATATTATATATAATCTATCATTTAAAAATAAAAGTGAATATTTCAGTTCCCCTTTTTATTTTAACGTATTTTTAAGTAGTCCTAAAATTTCATCAAAACGTTGTTGACAGTTTGTCCATTGCTATATCTCAGTGATAAGAATATGCAGGCCTATTTTCTCTGAAACAAGCAGTCAGCCATTTGTTAAAACTTATCTCATTTAAAATATATCAATTCGATTGATTATGAAGCATATTTCGGTTTATCTGTGTCTGTGGAAGGAAGGCATATGGATCTATTTTTAGTCCAAGGATAATGACCCGGTATTCTCATGCTTGGTGCTTTCAGTTTGGACATGGATATGGTTCTATCTAGTTTATACATGTACACCGATTTGTAGATGCTTGCTTCGCGCGGATAATTTGCATGTAAAGTTTCTTGGATTTTCCTAAACTGCAGCATGAAACCATGCACTGAATTGTAACATGTCTGCTCATACAGGTGTAAATAGTCTTGAATTGAAAAAATATTATGTTTACTAACGTTCACATTAAAAATAACACAAAGGTCTGTCATTTTGAGATGTTTAAACAAAATCTCTTTTCGCATTAAATGGGGATAATTATTTCAGATAACCTACATGGTCATTAATTACAAATTTGCTACAGCTGTGGTCATTGGTCATATTTTTTACAAATTATGAAGAGCCCAAGCATTATTGGTTGAAAGTAAATTTAAAATATTCAAACTGTAAAATAGGATGAAATCCGAACTGCGTGTCAGCTTGGAGGCGTCTGGGCCTCCAACCAATAAGGGGTTACTATCAATCATTGACACTTAGTTTAGATTGTTTAGCTTAGTTTGGAGCAGTCTGATTAAAATCGACCTGTTCCTAGAAATTAAATCTGCAAAATAGTTGATATCGGGAATCGAGATACGAACTAGTTCTATAGATTTCTCGTCACAAGTTCTTAGGACACCCCGTACAGGCACGTACGAGTTTAGCGCAGACAAATAGCTGACCAATCAAATCATAGTTTTTAAAATGTCGCCGTTTTGAAAACCCTTAAGCACCGAAAGCTTTTGTTTGAGGTCTTGTGATTAGTTAACTGAATTGTGTCAGAACATTTTACGAGGAAACCTCCGAACGATAAAAGTTCATATTTTTTTTAATCAGACTGAAGGTTGAAGCAAGTCATTTCCTTCCGATAAACCTCTGTAACAATTGAACCAAATTTCTCAATCAAAATCGTGTTACATTCTCCGACTGACCTCTGTCTTGTCAGAACTATTGACCAATCAAACAAGGTGAAGCATGTCGTCCAGAGAACAGACTGAACACTCAGAATGCTCAACAAAGTGACACAACTAACTTTTATTGCAAGTCTATATAATCGAAACAAGGAAATGCTCAGCTTAGAACAGAGCTTACGCGGGAAGAATTGACTCGAGTGACATCTGTTGGTAGAAACTGTGTTAAAATGTGAATTAAGATAGTATTATCTAGCAGTTTACCTTTAAATGTGAGCAGCAGGAGGAAACCAAGAACTGAAGCAACAATAGACATTCAATGAAATAGTCATGCATTGTTCATTAGATGAGATACGTAGTACAACATGACTGTAAATGGAAGGATGATATGCTTTCCGCATATATTTCAATATATTGAGGCACAGATACTAACTTCAGTTTCCATTTAATGAAATACTAGATCTTTAATTGGTTAAAAACTTTCCTTTAATCAATGTTTTAAAGATGCACACGACTAAAACAATATTAAGAACCTACTGCAGACGGCTCAAGTTGAAATTAAAGCAGTATTCGAAACTCAAACCTTTGATTCCTGGGTATCAGTGCATATTGCAGTGTGTTTCTAGTTTGTGTTTCAGATTCATTTCTAACTCAGTTTCAGTGATCCACACAGACATGATACATTTAAAACGTTCATTGTTATGCAAATGTGCTGTAAAACAAGAAAATTAAAACAGACGCTCTGAGTGAATAATGGAGTATGCTAAAAGAAATCAAACATAGTCTTTGTACCTTAAACTCACCTTGAAGAAGATACATTATATATGACACAAATGAACAGGTATTACATGAACTCAAGGTCGTTGCAAACAGGTGTGTCATTCTTATCATTTTGACATGTGGACCTGAATATATGAGGCTTTAGTGATAAGGTTTTTTTTAATATAGTTTTAAAATACGTGTAGCATGTCATGAAACAAATAATATCAATGAGATCAAAATGCTACAAGCAATAGGAAGATGCAGTAGAAAATATGTTATGAAAATAAGTAAAAACTATCTACATGTATACACATACTAACATGTGCACATCATGGTCCTGGAGTTAAACAATACGTGGTTTTACAAATAATTGGTGAACAGCTACATTTCTTTCCAAAGAATAATTGTATCCTAAATTCAAATAAACAACAATTTTGATTTAAGTTAAATAGAATGTTTCAGTGGCTAACATTGTTGGTGACCTTTTTACCCCACAAGTATATATTACCGTAGGATATAGTGACAGGGTTACGACTCTATCCTACGGTAATATATACTTGTGGGGTAGTGTCCATCTGTCTGTCCGTCCGTTCATTTCCGGAGCAGGACTCAAAATCCGTTCATGATATCTTTCAGAAAATTCACAGGTGTATTACCCACCAACTGAAGTCTTACCTTTTGATATTTTCACAATTCTGAAGAAAAAATGTTTTTCGTTTCCATAGAGAGGTGCTTGATTTGGACTTATGGATTTCAGAGATAGGTTCGTTTCCGGTGCACAAGTCATAAACTATTTATCATATCTTCCTGAAACTTTGCATGTGTACTACCGACCAACTGAAATGGTGCGTTTTTATACTTTCACATTACTTAGTTTTTTTTCGTTTCCGTAGAAACGAGTTGGATTTGGACTTAGTTCGTAGATATGTTGGTTTCTGGAGTACAGCTCAGTAAAGGTATGCATCCTATCTTCCTGAAACTTTGCACGTGCGACTCCAGAGTAATGTTTTCAATGAAGTGTAGGAAGTGAAAAAGGATCTGAATGGAATAGAAAATCCTTTTTACACTACACTTGTAAATAAAAACCCTTTAAAATTTGAACGATATAATGTAACGTAATATTAATATGCCATCAGGTCCTGTTACGATTCTTGTTCTTTCAATGTGTTTTCAACGCATTCTATTTTATTCAACAAGGTCAGACGATAGAATACATGGAAGATACTGGTTACTTGTATCAGGAGTTAAAATTCAATACTTTTGTATTTAGGTACATGAACACTTTTCTAGACATCTACACAAAAATATGTTCCAGAAATAGACATGCTTAAACATATTCTAACCTCAGGGGGTAGGTTTCGCGGAAATGATTCTGACAACAGTAAAGAATAACGACACAAAAGTATTGGATTACAAATCCACCCCAAAAAAGTAGAAAAAACGTTTTTTAAAAATACTTCATTGTTTCAGCCGGCAAACGTTTCATTAGCCAATCCGCTGCTAGCAGAGGTGTGACGTGTTACTCAGGAGTCCTGCTCAACGAGTAGCTGGCTTATGTTATTGTTTACATTATACACTCGTATAGCCGTCCCGTATTTTTCACTGATTTCACTTGTCAAAACAGCCTAAACGTGATCAAAGCTATTAGAAACAATGTCGGCATATTCTGTTCAGTAGTTAATTAACTTTGGTTGTTTTACACATGTGTTTAGATTGTTTAGTCTCCGATAATGCCGGGTGGATATTTCATCATTTTGAAGTGTCAGTTCTATAGAGTTACTGCTTGAATGTCCATCACTGACCATTTCCGTGCGATCTCCCTTTGAACAACGTAAGTCAACCCATAACAAAGATTTGAATGAAGAACAAGCGAATGTACCAAATGATCGGGATACATATCTCGTTACTATGTCTCCCGTTTATCTATTCGAATATTTAACAGTTGAAATGAAATAATAGCACATATGTAGGATACTATCTCGTATTTCGATTCAATAAAACAATTCATTACACAATGTGTTTCCACAATTATACAAAATTGGATGGGCAAACAAACCAGAATTCATGCTAATCCTTCACAACGAAAAACGAGACTTATGAGACGTATATTTATCATCCAAAACTGGCTCCCACAGTAGATCAAGCGATATCTACAAGCGATAACTACATTCTAGATATCGCTACAATCAAATCGTCATAATGCTATTACATCATCAGTTAATGACATCACAAGGCTTTGACATCACTGAGAACACTGCTGACAATGTTATGACGTCACAAAGTTGATGACGTAACAATGCTATAAGGTCACGATGCTGATGACGTCACAATGCTATGACATCACTGAGCTCACTGCTGAAGTAGCAACATGGCAGTTTTGTGTTGCAGATATGTTCATTATTTTGCTAATAATTGTTGAAGAATGATTTTGAATGATAAATAAAATCTCACCCTTCTGTCTTCTGATATCAAATATATTAACACTTGTTGATTAAAGTAAAAATATCCTCGGCAAGCCTCGGATATTTGTAACTTTAATCAACTCGTGTTGATATATTTGATATCAGAAGACACTTTGGTGAGATTCTCTATATCTATATCATTTAACAAATTAAAAGAAATACATGATGATTTTCTAACTAGTTCGCATGTAAACAAAACTTTACGATGTCCTTATTGATTTAAAAAAACTAACCTGTTGTCGCCATATGATTGCTAATCATTGTACATCGGTGTGCATCATACATGATAGTGAATGACCGGCTGCTATCACCGACGAAACCACAGAACATATATTCTTAAATTTGAATTAAATTTCTTGAATATAAAATTCCTAATTTTGATTGGCTCGCTATGTCCAGACTGAATGTCGCCTATATGTGTATCTTTATTTTAAATAATGACCAGTTTAGTATCACCAGTTACGTCATATGACAGGACGTTGGCAATATCGTGACGTGCCACCTATAATTGAACCGGTCCAGTGACCGATGGTCTGCCTACATCCCATTCTGCCTACAGCCCAATTTGCCCAAAAAAAAATGTAGGCAGATTGGGACATAAGCTAACACCCCTACTATTATAATGGATAAGACCCAAGTGCCTGAGTCAGACGCAGAGTTACTATAAACCAAACAAGTGGACTGAGTAGAAGGATTAGTTCTTTTAAAAAATTGTGAAGAAAATCATGTTTTTATAACAAAATAGTTACTAATAAAATTAACTAGTTCACAATAGTAGCATACTCCAATGTTGCAAGTGTTTTGATAGGGGATTAAAAAACCTGCGACCTGCAGCCCTCCCTCTACTGCCACCTGACCAAGTCCAAGATGCCTGGATGGAGGTGATGGAAGATGGCCCAGACGGTGACCGAATCACTGCCATCAATGACTACGTAACAACCACCTGGGTCGACGATGATGCCAGGTTCCACCTCCGATTGTGGAACCAGTATCACAACACAGGCCCCCGTACCAACAACCATCTTGAGGGTTTCCACAATGGACTGAAGAAGGCAATTAGGAAACATCACCCCAACCCGTACGAGTTTGTGACGGCCATCAAGAAACAAGAAACCACCGACAGAAGGACCAGACTCCAGACAGAAAATGGAGCTACAGTCCGATCCCGAGCACAAGTGTACAGGAATCTAGACCAGCGTCTGCAACGACTGAAGCAGCAACTTGCCACCGGCAGACGGACAGTGTTTCAGTTCCTGGATGCCGCTGGCATTAAAGCAAAGGTGTTAATGCATTAAGCGCAATTAGTGAGTGTTGAATTCATGACTAACCTCTGAACAATATAAAATTAATATAGAAATTAAAAACTAGATTTTCAGCATTCTACATTAACATTTCATCGATTTTACCCAAATAACATGATATTGATGGAACAGAATCTGAAAGAAAATGTGTACCGAAAAAGAAAACGCCCTTTTCATTTCGATTTGAAATTAATCATGATTCCTTATCATAGATACATCATTGTAGGCTTTAAAATCTTTTGACATTTTCACCCGCCACATTTCTCTACAGTTGTATTACACTGAATAAAATAACTGTCTCAATGTAAGTAATTTTAACTATACAAGATTATAAATTTAACGATAACTCGATTTTTTCCCTCTAAAAACTGTTAACCAGTAACAATGTTGAAAATTGTTTGATTTCTAAGTTATAATCCAATTATTCTATTATGAATAAAAAGTCACCATTAGAAATAGTAGACCTAAAACTATACAGGCTTCTTGAAACTTAAAATCAAGCACAAAAAAAAATAATAATGACGTTTGCAATTGTAATTATTCATTTCAAAGCATATTGTAGCCTATAACATAACCCAACGCTCCACTCAATTGGTAAAAGAACCAAACTAAAACCAGCAACTGAATATAGAAAAAATCCTTTAAAAAACTCCGAACCTACTTCCTACAGACGCACAAATACCCATTCTATCGGAAACTTACAATGTCAAAAGTTTTTATTGTGTTTTAAACTAATCATCGACGAAAATCGACAACTCATTATAGCAACTCCTGTATATGACGTCACATCGCTAAAGTTGGTTATGCTACACCGAGGGGCCCCGAAAACTGTTTGAAGAATGAGCATAGGCGTAGGAACAGGGGGGGGGGGGGGGGGGGGGGGGGGGGCCCCCCCACTTCTGAAACTGGGGGGGCACGCCCCCCCCCCCCCCCCCCCCCCCCCCCCCCCCCCCCCTTTTCACACACGAAAAAAATAATTCAATAGCGCTTTCTAGGAGCAAATAGTACGTGTCAATTTTGAAGAAATTTTTTTTCTCATACTATTTTTTCAGAAACAGATAATATGACGAGTCCTCACCCTATTTTTAACACTAATATGGATGAAAATTTTTATCCTACAGCATCTTCTAGTGAAAATACGACATGGCAACCCCCATTTTCAGACGAAATTGAAAAGAATGTTGTTCCTATAGCTGTGTTTGGTGGGAGGGGGGTGCTTTGATTCGTTTATTAATACTTGTCAAAATTCGGAAAGTGTGAACGAAAAGGCCAAGAAAGCTGAAATCTTGTGTACATACTCCTTAGCAAATGGGGATCTTAACTTGCAGAGTTTGTGGCCCTGCTAGTCCTCCGATGCCATGGCCCAAAAAACCTATTTTAGGATTTTTCTCCAGAAGTAAGAGCTAGAAAGTTCAAATATCGACTCCTAAGACATTTGGGATTGAAATTGTACATTTGGTGACCATGTGACCCCTAGTAAGGGCAACATTGGCCACTCCTGAAAACGGTTTTAGCTCATCAGACCTGACCTCAAAAACCTATTTCGTCTTTCTTCTCTATAACCAGCTCTGTAGTGACTACAGACAGCTGGCATCTCGTGTACATACTCCTACTGTCACTCCTTATATCATGGATATCTTGATTAATAAGGGCCCAAAGAACCACAGCATTAATACCTATTTTCGTCTTATTCTCCAGAACCACTGATTCCAGAGAACTGGAATCATTAGTACAGTTAACTTGGCAAGCGGAGATTCTGATTCATATATTTGGTGACCATTTGATCACTAATAAGGTCCACAGGGGCCACAAACTCAAGGACTATATTTGTCTTTCTCTCCAGAACCAGTAACTCTAGAGAGTTGAAGTTCTGTGTACAGGCACCTTGGCAAGTGGGGATTATAATTTATAGATTTGATAACTTTTCGGTGTCATGGTTTTATGATCTTCTACAGAATGAAAAGTCATTGTATTGGTCTCTTGGATTATGAATTGTAATTTTTCAAACAATATGTCTAGTGTTTATTTAAAACCTGATTTTCGACATCATTTTCGATGCTATTTCAGGATTAATTCTGATCGACCTGAGATATGAATGTTCTTTCTCAGGCTCTGGAACAAGTCAAACTTGTCGACTTTATTTCAATCTTATTTTATTTCCATTTTATCGTGACTTCCGTTGTCTTGTCCGCAAATATTGAAGCTCATACATATCCCTTGCAATTACAACTATATGGTCCTGAGTACCCTAACACACGCACTCAAAAAATCCAAATTGTTGCCATTATGGACTAATCGTTGCCTAGTGTAAACGCAGCATATGCAGATTAAACATTTGTAAAGATTATTTTCCGAAATATTAAGAACAAAAGCACTAGGAATATGATACATGCTAACTTTCAACTTTCTCGCGAGTATAGGTCTCTGTCCCTTTAACAATTAGGACGTACTGTCCTTTCTCTCAAAATGAATGATTTCTATTATAATTTTTTTAAATTTCCGCCTTTAAAAATGTGTTAACGGTGCTTATTCTATTCAGGTGCATGTTTCAGTTCAAACACATTTTCAAATGTTCATTTCTGATTTGATCTAGGTACAATTTGGTGTATTTTCTTGACATAAAATGGATTTTTTACAGCCACACCTGTGTCAAGTGACTTTTTTTTACCTCAAAAGCAAGGTCACGTGACATTTTTGGATTCCAAAGCAAGGTCACGTGACTTTTTTTGCCCCAAAGTAATGTCACGTGAATTTTTTGGCCCAAAAAGTAAGGTCACGTGACTTTTTTTGGGTCCCAAAGTAAGGTCACGTTACTTTTTTTGGGCCCAAAGCAAGGTCACGTGATTTTAAATTTAAATAATCAGTGAAACACACTGTAAAGCCCATCCAAAATGACTAAGATTTTGGGCCCAAAGCATGGTCACGTGATTTTAAATTTAAATAATCAGTGAAACACACTGTAAAGCCCATCCAAAATGACTAAGATTTTTGACCCAAGCTCGATCCACCCCCCCGCTCTCAAGAAAAAAAATATGAGGTAAGCTTTGTATTTTAAAAGGTATTATTACCGATTATGAAAACATCATTACCGTTAAAAGGCACTATTCGTCATTTCTCTCCTTAGAATATATTAAACCCATCAATGTTGTCTTCAACAATAACTTATAAGTTTCTTGTCAGCAGGTATGATTTTGTTGAACATAGTTGCATAGTTCGATGATAAAAACCAATTTCTTAACGTTTCCTGTCACTGAGTAAAACTCTGATACCACGATCATCATAAATGCCAAAGAAAAGCAACATCAAGTAACAGCAGTATCCAGTATCACTGAATACACTTCTTAGTATCATTCACAGGATCATTTCCTCATTGCCAAACCACAGTGTTTCCGATCTGAGGTAACATTTATGTTCATGTGTGCTTGCCATTTTCTTTGGAGATCCTCATCTATACTCTGTTATTGTAATGTTCAATATCGATTCGATGTATTTATTAATTTGTAAATGATTTTTTATTAGATTACAAACTGGGGTTTTTTTTTTTATATTCTTAATCTACTGATACCATAGTTATTGCATATTTTGAAATACTATTATGAGTACTGATTTGTCAAAGTGCATACATGGATTTAATCTTCCATATTTACTGTTTAGTTGTGTGTGTGGCTTATAGAGTAAGGAAGGAATACATTATTTTGAAACATTCAAAGGATTGAAATATTTGAAGATTTTAATGAAGAGTTGCCATAGTATGTACATCTTTGTAATTTCTTGATATTTATGATCGAATGATTGTTGTATCTGAAGGATTACATGATTTAATTAATCTTATAATTATTTAAAGCTGTTAATGAAGATTCGCCATAGTGTGTATCTCCTGTGTAGTTTCTTGATATTGGTGGTGGAGTGCTGATTGTATCTGAAGAGAAACAAAAGTATTAGTGACTAACACAACCATCATTTTGTTTCATTTTGTTCCAAGGCGAAGGACCATTTATTTTTTAACAAAAAACTTTTAATCAGTAAATTTACTATTCTACTGTACAAGTCCTTGTGACCTGTTTCTTGAGACTTGTAGTACACAGACAGATGTCGATCATTGAAATTGCATTTAAAGTATTTTTCTAAAGGGGCAGTAGCACGTTTTTTTAGCTGAAATAAGTTGATGAAATGTATTTGAAAAATAATGTCACCAATAGTATAAACCCTTCTCTCTTCAGAAAATCAAGTTAAAATCAGTGTACATGGTTCCCTAAAGGCATGGGAATCGTTTTTGTCATTAAAAATAATAAAATGTGTTCACAATAAAATGGCCGTCATGCAATTTTTGCTTTATATGCAATATTGTTATTAGCACTACGGATAACTGGTTTGTTTGATAAGATGTTTTACCCTTTAATGTAAATATAAATGACATAAATTATCATTATAAATGGGAAATTTGAAACAATAAATTTGCAAAAAACGTGCTACTGCCCCTTTAAACGACGCGAAATTACATATATTGTTGTGAAAGCCAGTGTTGATCAATGGAGGGTATCAACAGGGGGGTATGTCGGCCATAATGGATAAACTCGAAACCATCGAATTGAAGCTTACCAAACTTGATATTATCGAACGGGACATACATGGCATTAAAAGTGATGTAGCGAAACTTGAACTCAAAGTTAATTCTTTCGATGAAGTTCGTGCAAAGGTGGACTCGTTAGAAACCAGCACCCAGTTTATCTCCAACTCTTTTGAGGATTGGAAAACAAAAATGCAGATAATGGAGAATGATGTCGCTTCGCTGAAAGGTGAGCTTGGTACTTTTGATGAACTGAAAGCTGAGAATTTGTCCCTGAAGGAATCTGTGATAGATCAGAGATGTAGGTCTATGAGAGACAATTTGATTTTTACGAACATTCCCGAAACTACATCAGATATCATTAGAGATGGTAACGGCAGACATGATGTAGAGGATACCGAGAGGGTGCTCAGGGATTTTATTGATAAGGAGCTGGATTTTGATAGCGAGAATTTGCAGTTCAAAAGGGTCCACAGAATAGGGAGGAGGAGGACGACGCCCCTACGCCCAGGTGAAGAGATAAAACCGCGCTCAATTATAGCCAAATTTCTTGTCACTAAAGAACGTGACGCTGTCAAAAGAAGCGCCAGAGAACTTAGAGGGAAGCCGTTCAGAATTGTAGAACAATTCCCACCTGAAATCAGCGACTACAGACGGGAAATCCTTATGCCTTTGCTTTACTCTGCCAGGAAAGAAGGTAAACGAGCCCATATGGTTGTTGATAAACTGTTTGTTGACAACCGCCTTCAGCACGTGCATGTGCCGCCCCCGTACAGAGCCTCAGAGCAACAGGCGGGCAGGTTTGTAAACACAGGATACGCCCGGCAATAGCGGGTTACCGGTGGACAGGGGCAAACACCTGCGGAGGTTCTTTCAACCGCAGATGGCCTTAGCACAGGCTCTCTAAGAGTTGACTCGGTAACATGTCGTTCCATCCCCAACTTTTCCGAAACTTTTACTGAAGCGGAAGATACGGACTCAGTGAATAATGCGACTGATCAGAACTCTGTGTTTCACGACAATAATGTAAGAACATTACACTCCAGTCCATGTTCTGGTGATATTAGTGACTCTAACCATAAACAGATTAACCAGGCTGCTAGCAGTAACATCACTAAGGTTAATGATCATACTGATACTGCTATATTGACCCCATCTAATATTGTTGTTAACCCAGCTACTACGTTAACACAAGCTATTTATACCCCAGGTACCGATGTGAATATCATACATAAGCATTTATCTTCTACCGACAATTTAGTGACAAAAACTGTTGTAACTACGAGTTCATATACTGAACCAGATGCACATTTCCACTCACACAGTGAGTTATGCAGTGAAGACAGTGTTAATTTTGATTCATTTTATAATGGTTTAAGTTTCCTTAGTGTTAATGTATGTGGTTTACGCAACAAGCTTGAATACCCTGACTTTGCCCAATTACTTCAAAACCGAGATATTATTTGTTTACAAGAAACCAAGACAGATGTATTAGACGATCTAACTATTGAAGGATATAAGCTATACATTCAGAGCCGGAAAACTGCTAGCAGACGATCCGGAGGTATAGCGCTTGCCGTCAGAGATAAATACTCACAATATATCTCTCCAGTGGATAACCAATGCGAATATATATGCTGGTTTAAGATGGCAAAAGAATTGTTTGATGTAGAGCAGGATATATTTATTGGAGTCACTTATCTACCACCTGAGGGTTCCAAATATGCAGGTGATAACTTATTCACACTCCTCGAACAATCTATACTGCAGTGTTTATCTCAATCAGAGTATGCTATCTTGATTGGTGATTTTAATGCTAGAACAGCAAATCTACCTGATTATTGCACAATAGACAGATTCATCATGGAAGAATTCGGTCTCGATGCAAATGAACTGAATAGTGAAATGAATCCTAGATTGTTTTTCGATAATCTAGATATACCTAACACTAGATACTCAATGGACAAAGGGAAAGTTAACAGTTATGGGAAAAGCCTTATTGATCTTTGCAAAGAATTGAATTTATTCATCTGCAACGGCCGACTAGGCAAAGATAAATACATAGGAAAAAACACCTCGAATGATAGGAGCGTAATTGACTATGTCATTTCATCCCCTAAATGTTTATCCTTGTTTACAAATTTCGAAGTTCTTGAGTTCTCTCCCCTGTTTTCTGATGTACACTCGCCAGTAACGTTTTCCCTTACTACAACTCCCGCAAGTAGAGTTGAAAGCGCTAAGCATGTAAACGATAACACCCAAGATACCTCTCAATCCAGAAATGTTATTAAACCAAAAAAGTACGATGGTAACAAGTCGCTGGATTTCAGAAATAACATTGATGTTCAAAAGTTAAATGATCTGTGTAATAAAGCTGATTTAGCACTGGAAAGTCATGGTGACCTGAAAACTGAGGTCAACTGTTTGGCCAATGAGTTCACGCACGTGCTTTGTAGCGCAGCGTGTAACACGTTCGGGACCAGAACTAACCGTACAACTGAACGACGACCTGCGAAGAAGAAAATAGCTAACAAACCGTGGTTTAATTTGGAATGCAAAGAAAAAAGAAAATTGTATCTTAAATCTAAACGACGTTATAAGAAATCACAAGATAAACTACACAAATCATACTATAAGTATCATGCTAACATTTACAACATAGTAAACTATTCAAGAATAAAGCAAGTGAAATGTTGAGAAATCATCAGAAGTACTCCCCCAAGGAATTTTGGAAAGTATTACACCCTGATAAAGATAACACAGTTAAAGGCTCTCGGCCCAGTCTCGAAGATTTTCATACATTCTTTAAAAATATAAACGAGACCTCCCATCCAGATGATGATACCCCCACAGAAGTCGAGTCTGTGTCATATGACAATGATTGTTTAAACTGTGACATTACTATTCAAGAAATCGAGAAAGCTGTTAAATCTCTTAAGAGAAATAAAAGTAGTGGTCTAGATTTAATTGAGAATGAATACCTTATAGATACATTTGATATTATGGGATCATTTTACGTCTCTTTCTTTAATTTGATATTAACATCTGGTCACATTCCTGAATCCTGGCTAACTGGTGTTATAAGACCCATTTATAAAAAGAAAGGTGACACAGGTGATCCAAACTCCTATCGTCCCATTACTATTCTCAGCTGTTTTGGAAAACTTTTTACTGCAGTTCTAAATAGGAGATTGAACATTTTCCTTGAATCAAATGAAATATTATCACAGGCCCAAGCAGGATTCAGGGAAAACTTCTCAACAATTGATAACATATTTGTACTGCATATTGTGTCTCAAATACTTAAGAACTCCAACAGGAAATTATACTGTGCATTTATTGACTTTACAAAAGCTTTTGATAATGTCTGGAGAGTTGGCTTATGGCAAAAACTGTTGACTTATAACATTGATGAAAAATTTCTTAATTTAGTAAGAAATATGTACAGTAATATAAAGTCATGTGTTGCAGTAGATGATACTCAATCTGAATATTTCTTTAGTTATCGTGGTGTTCGTCAAGGCGAAAATCTCTCACCTTTGTTGTTCTCTATTTTTCTTAATGACTTAGAAAATTATCTAAGTCGGCAAGGTTGCCAGGGTGTCACATTTGATAGCATTGATGTTGATTACACTGACTTGTGTATTAAGTTATTAATACTTTTATATGCTGATGATACGGTACTTTTGGGAGAAACTCCCCTTAAACTTCAATCTTCTCTAGATAACTTTTATAAATATTGTGAGTTATGGAAAATGGATGTAAACATTTCAAAAACTAAGATTGTTATATTTGGAAGTGGTGTAGCATCCAAATCAAAACTATCTTTCTGCTTCGGAGAGAAAAATATTGAAATATCAGACTCTTACACTTATCTCGGGATTACTTTTCATAGGAATAGAAGAATGATTTTTGCGATGAAAGATCTTGCAAACAGCGCAAGAAAAGCCATGTTTTCACTTATTAAAAGAGCCCGTAATATCAATTTACCATTAGATTCGCTTCTTAAAGCTTTTGATGTAATGATTTTACCAATTTTAACATATGGCTCTGAAATATGGGGTTACGAAAACTTAGATATTATTGAAAAGGTGCATCTAAAGTTCATGAAATTAGCAGCAGGTCTTCGGCCATCAACACCAAACTTTATGGTCTATGGCGAACTTGGAAGATTTCCCCTTAAAATACCTGTAGCTCTAAAAATGATCAAATTTTGGTATAAGCTCGAAACATTGGATGTTCCAACCAAATTCTCAACCAACCTCTACAGGCTATTAAGGCACAATGAATCGCTCAGTGTTCGTAACCCCTGGTTTAACTATATAAAGATGCTTTTTAACAATTGTGGATTAACGTGTATGTTCTCTGGACCTATGTATTACTCAATCAACGAAATTGTAGCACTAATAGACCGTACATTAAAGGACCAATTCTTACAGAGCTGGCAAAGTGATATCTCTGAAAGCTCTAAAGGATATTATTATCAATTTATTAAAGGCTCTTTCTCTTTTGAACCTTATCTCTTAATGCCTAAACCAATTTCATACCCTTTATTACTATTTAGAACAAGTAATCACTATCTACCTATTGAAACTGGCCGCTGGAAAGGCATCTCACGTGAAAATAGAAATTGCCCGCTCTGTAACTCTCCAGCAATAGCAGATGAATTTCACTACTTGTTTCGATGTTCAGCTTTCTCAGATAGAAGAAAACTGTATATACCAGAATATATATATATTTTCCCAAATATTCCCAAAATGAAAAATTTGTTATGTTCACAAAAACTCATAGTCGTAAAGAAATTGTCCAGATTTATAACAATTGTAAATACCGAACTGAAAAAACTGTACTGATATTGACCTTCACAATTTTGTATATGTTTGTTTTGTTTATATTACTATGCTCTTGTACCACCAGTGGTGGTGTATAGAGAATAAAGAATTTGAATTTGAATTTGACAATAAACAATGTGAGTAGTGTTACATGAAGCCGACTTTTTTAACATTGCTTTTAAAATATTCTTTAGATATGAGGTTGTAAACTATCACCACTTACTGGTTCTACAGTCCAGATCTTGGTTGCAGATGTCTGTATCACAACAACTGCCACACACAGCTGATTCACCCATGAAACTATCACACGGCGCCGGCTATACACATGAAAACAAGTGTCTTAATATGTGGCATGTGGCAAAAATATGAAACAATTCTCAACGTGATTTAAAAAGCATTATTTCCACTTCAGATTGTCATATTCACTCATCATCTTGCAATATTGGGATGTATTATAAGATAGATTTAAGGGCAATATCAGTGATGTTACATGGAGACCGTGGAGTTCGAGACAATAATGAAGACAATAATCGGCATGTCAGCCCTAACGGTTCCACCAGACCTACTCGATTTCCTAAAGAATAAGTTGAGTTCTACCCACCTACCATGTTCTCTTCACAATCCATGTCCACTGTAAGTATCCCGCTCTCGTTGCGTAGAACCTGAGAACATCGCTGGAAATAAACCGATTAAAAGTTGCTAGAATATCTGGTTCAAACTCACAATCTTGCTCTCCACAGAGTTTTCCCGAGTTGATAGATTCGAATAATCTGTTGTACATTAATTTAATGATGATAAACATAAGAACTCCATTAAAATTATTTTGAATATGAAGGAGGCTTATAATCTATCATTGTTATAATTTATTCGAATTTGAATAAGGATTTTTGAAAAAGTAATAGAATGCCTCAGTCGAGATATGGGCAAATGTTGTATCAGCTGCTTTTCTTGTTTAAGTAAAGTTATATAATTGATTATCTTTCTTCAAATATAAAATGTATGTCAGATTTTCCTGTGATATAGGACCCATTTCGTGCATTTGCTTCAAAAATCATAAATCAAAATGGTTCAAATGTTTCATGAAAAAGACCGGCATTTTCATGGAAAACTCACGGAAGTGTTGTGGGCGCATTCTACTTTGGTGTAGCAACGATCAACTTCATCAAGTTTTTGGTCATAGCACTGGAAGCATTGTCTTCGACCTATGGTAAACACACAACAATGAACAATGAAGGCTGGTGCAATTGTTGGCTTCATTGAAGGGAGTCATTGAGATATGGTTATCCGATTCGTGAACAGTAGAACACAAATAACCATTACAATCATAAGTATATAGTCATACATTTTTCAAATATATAGGCTAAAGTTTAAAAAAGGTAAAAAAAATACCATTAATTTGTAGTGACGAAACTAATTGTTCGACCGTTGATCAACTTGAAACAGCAGGAGACCTTCAAGTATGTGTATTTATTTGTATATTTATTTAGATTTCAGTCGGAAACAATTTACTTACCAAATGACAAGGACGATACGTAGGATTGAACTACAAAGAAAAATCCATTAACTTGGACAATTGAGTTCTTTAGTATAGCAATGTAATAGTTGGTTATTCTATGGAAATTGCGTAAAAGAGTTCAGTAACTCAAGCTTGTTCGTTTAGTCGAGAGTACCTTTAAGGCATAACACAGAGACGTTACTCGTTGAGAGCGTTAGACTGGAGTGATTTGATTGGGTCAAATACTAATCCATACCCTTAAGGCGAGAATTTGCTCATAGGTCAACCGGGAATGGTCAGATGCTTGTACAGAAAAAAAAACAGATAACAAACAATAATGCTTGGGTAACAAATCATTAATCTAGGAATTGGTCTTACATAAAAATGCGACCCATTTAAAGAGTGATGCGCGAATCGCGAATCGTAGCAGGGAGCGAATTGTACCAGTGCGTAGATTGTACCAGAGAGATAGAGACAGTGCATATGTAGAAATGGTTTATCTTACATAGAGGAAAAGCGTTGAATAAAAGTGAGTTTAAGGTTAAGCTTCCTTTTACAATTTTGACTTAACATCATGATAAAACAATAAACATATTTTATAAGTATGGCCTTATTTTAACAAAAGGTTTATGGTGACATGTTTTTTACAATTTTATTGTTATTTTGAAGTTTTCTTTTTTTTTCTTTCAAAATTTGATTACGTACTGTTAATATTTATGTCAATTTATCTTAAAATATGTTGGAAAAAATATGTATCTAGGTTAATATGAATAATAATATTTTTAAAAAACCTTGAGAAATTGTCAAAATTCAGTTGCAAAGGAGATAACTCTTACTCGATTTGCATGACCGTTTCCCCTTAAAATAGATTAGAGGGCAAAATGACAAACTATATATCTTTATCATAAAACAAATACTTTATCTCACAATTATAATACTTATAATAATTATAATAATGATTTTATTATCATATTTCTAGACAGTAATAAGGTTTCTAATGTGCATGATGAACACTGTTACTGAACTAAGGCTACAAGGCCTATCCGAATCTGACAACTACAGATGCTCAGAATCAATTCCCGTTTGACCTATGAGCAAATGCTCGCCTTAAAAGTATGGATAACTAAATATCAACTGTAAAGAACCCCCTTAAGGCATTGCTTGTTGTGTCTTTCTTCGATGTGAGTCCATTAAGTTAATTTAGTTTTATACCGAATAACTGATATATTTGCATCATCGATTGCAACAAATCAATACTACGTGTAGTTTTATTTGACATTTCCTTCCTCTTGTTATGAGATACTCGATATTCTTGTCTACAAAACATAATACTGTCAAACCGTAATATCCTTATTCGTGACGATACTCAGTCGAACAGGATTTGATGACTATATTACAGAAAACATGTTCACCCTTCTCTGCACACACGTCCGAGTTACAGTAGTCGTGTTCACAGCAGGAGGAGCAGACTTTGTGTCCAGACCGTGCTGGGAAACTCTCAGATGTACATGTCTGCAGGGAATATAATGTCCATGTTCTTCATCAACAGTAACGACATTGTACAATTGTATTCAGCTATGTAATTTTAGTTTCATTAACTACAAGAGCAAAATTGATATTTTCAATACATTAACATTTGACCTACCTGCGGGAGGTCAATTACTACCTTTCTGTTTCATTGAACAAATGACGGAAGGCAATATGTCCCCCTTTTATTTGTTTATATTTAAGTTCGTTAATATGTCCCCCTTTTATTTGTTTATATTTAAGTTCGTTATCACTTTGTATTCACTTTCATTTCTAAGAAGATATTTCTGTGACACACAAAAAATGGGTCAGCTATACCATGGTTATCAATATGATTCATCAGATTCATGTTATTTGGCTTACACTATATATGAATTGACATGACGCATAGGCTCGATATATAGTCTGCAAATTGTCAAGGTCTAAACAATGAGAAAAAGAGAATCGAAGTATTTGAAAATATGAAAAAAAGAAAAGGTAACATCTACTGTATCCAGGATACACACTTTACTAGCTATATAGAACAGAAGATCAAATTAGAATTGGGCGCATCAGAAGCTCGTTTCAGTTCTTTTACAAGTCAATCTAGAGGGGAAGCCATCCTATTCAGAGGTAATTTTGAATTTGAAATTCTCAAAGAAATAAAAGATAACAGTAATGGCAACTTCTTAATACTTAAGATAAAATCAGAGAAAGAGATACTAAGTATTACAAGTGTTTATGGTCCGAATGTAGATACACCAGAATTTTATCATGAAATAAAAACAAAAATACAGAGTTTAGATACTGAAACAAATATCATATGCGGAGACTTTAACCTAGTCCAAGATCAATCAAAAGATACTTTCAACTATTTACACATCAATAACCCCAAATCAAAGGAAGCTGTATTTGATATGATAGATGAACTGAATTTATATGATCCATGGCGCGAATCCAATCTAGATGTAAAAAGGTATACATGGAGAAAACCAAAACCACTGAAACAAGCACGTCTAGACTTCTTTCTCGTTAGTAGAAATATCGAAAAGTCCATCATTACTTCGAAAATAGAGCCAAGTTATAGATCGGATCATTCTATAATATCTATACAAACTGAGTTCACATCACTTGAAAAAGGAAAAGGTTTCTGGAAATTTAACAATAGTCTGTTGCACGATCCAGGTTACGTAAGCGAAGTAAAATGTATTATTAAGGATACTGTTTTACAATACCACTGTCGAGTCCAGGATGGAGATAAAGTACTAAAGATAAGTGAACAACTTTTTGTCGAAACACTACTATGCAATATAAGAGGCCACGCGATAAAATATTCATCTCAAAAAAAGAAAGAAAGACTTAAACTAGCAGATACATATAACGAAAGACTTAAAAACAATTAGTTTAAGCTGATATTGAAGAGACAAAAACAAAGTTGTTACAAGAAATAAACATAACAAAAGAACAACAAATTGAATTAAACAAATATAAAACAGATGGCATAATGTTGAGATCAAAAGCAAAATGGTATGAAATGGGTGAAAAACCGACCAAATTCTTTTTATCTCTAGAAAAGCAAAATTTCGTAAACAAAGCAATAACCAGACTAGATACCGATAAAGGACAAATAAATAAAACAAAGGATATAACCAATTATACGAAGAATTACTTCCAAAACCTATATACAAAGAAAAACGTAAAAGAGGTTGACCTCGAAATCCTATTCAAAGATAACGAAATCCCTAGATTATCTGTTAACGATGCACTTTCCCTTGAAGGGAAATTACAATACGAAGAAGTTCTAACAGCACTGAAAAATGAGAAAAGCCCAGGCCCTTCCGGTTTCAATTTTATAAATTCTTTTGGAAAGATGTAAATACATACCTAATAAATTCATTGAATGCAGCATATAGAGTCGGCGAACTCTCGGTAAGTCAAAAACCTTACAAAGGCCTTATAACATGCATCCCAAAAAAGGAAAAATCAAAAGAACATCTGAAAAACTTTAGACCTACCCTAAGATACTACCCACTATAATAAGCAAAGACCAAAAGGGTTTTATGAAAGGCAGATACATAGGAGAACGTACAAGGCTAATTAATGACATTTTACAGACTTTACAAGCAGACCAGGACTTTTGATAATGATTGATTTTGAAAAAGCATTTGATTCGGTAGATTGGTCTTTCATCGATAAATGTTTTGATTTCTTTCATTTCGGTCCTTCTATAAAAGGTTGGTCAAAAACATTCAACAATAACATAAATTCTAGTGTTCTCGTGAATGGGTTTCCTTCAGAATTCTTCCAAATTACACGAGGATGTAGACAAGGCGATCCTCTTTCGCCCTATATATTCCTCATTGCAGGAGAAATCCTGGCCAACATGTTGAGACATAATAAAAAGATAAAATGAATAACAATGAAAGGTATCGAATATCTACTAACACAGTTTGCTGATGATACCACTTTAATTCTAGATGGCACAGAAACATCGTTTAGAGAAACATTAAAAGTACTCGAATTATACGCATCATTCTCTGGACTCAAAATGAATATTGACAAAACCAAAAGTATCTGGATAGGCTCAAAACGATATTCAAGTTTGCAATATTGCAGAGAATACAACCTAGACTGGACTCAAAAACCCTTTGTACTATTAGGTATTCTATTTCAACATAACAAAGCAGAAATGGTAGAAAGAAACTACAAAGATAAACTAAAGGCAATTGAAAAAGAAATGAAGCTTTGGTCTCTGAGAGACCTTACACCTTTGGGAAGAATAACCATTCTAAAAAGTCTAATTCTACCAAAGCTTAACCATCTTTTCACTTCCCTTGCGAACCCAAGACAAGAAACAATAACAAATCTGCAACGCAAACGTTACTCCTTCATTTGGAAAGGCAAACCTGACAAAATAAAACGATGCTTAATGATAAAAACGTACCAGGAAGGTGGTTTGAAAATGCCTGCTTTACTTGAAACAATAGTCCCATAAAATATCATGGATCAGAAGATTATATGTACAGGATTCAAACTTAAAACATCTTATATATATACATCAAATGAAACGAGTATGTTAACTCCCGTTGAAATGGGACCAACCTATCTTAGGACGCAATATATTCCTAAACTCATTAGCCCATTCTGGAAAGATGTATTTGAAGCCTGGTCAGAGTTGCAAGAGAAAATTCAATATAATCAAGACCAACTTAGTAGACAATATATTTGGGCAAATGATAACATAACCATTGAAACTAAACCAGTAATATATGATCACTACCTACAGTTTAATATTAAGTTTATAAACGACTTTATAAAATACGACAATACATTTCTATTTTATAATGAATTCGTACAAATGTTCGGAGTCAAAACAAACTTTCTAGAATACGCAGGATTACTATCCTCAATGAAATCTTATTCCAAACGTTGTTGGCAAACAATTAGCAAACAGGGAAATTTACCCTTTATCCCTCCTAACTTGGAAATACTATATAGAACTAAAAAAGATGTAGCATATTTTATACCCAACTCACCAAAGAGACCGCAATTCAAAAGCAAAACTACCAAATTAAATGGGAAAAGGAATTAAAAATAGACATTTCACCAGATATGTGGAAGACATACAATTCAATACCTTTCCAAACATCTTATAGCATCAAGCATAGATGGTTCCAATACCGTGTTCTCCATAGAATCCTTACGACAAATAAAGACTTGTACAAATACAAACTAATAGAAACACCACTATGTACATATTGCAACGTTGAAATAGAATCAATTATCCATCTACTATATGAATGCAGATGTGTCAAGAGACTGTGGCAAGATCTAACGGAATGGATTGAGAAAGAAACTGACATCTGTCTAAACCTAAACGCACATACGGTCATTCTGGGATTCACAGAAAGGAGATATAATGTTCTAAATTTCATCATTACGTTAACAAAAGAATACATCTACCATCGAAAATTGGCAAACATAATACCGTCTATAAGCGGTCTGAAACCGAAATTAAGACTAAATTACCAATTCCATAAATCCAATGCTTATACATAGTGTAAATATGACTCATTTGTCTCATTCTGGTCATCCTGCCACAATCTATTCATGTAGAAGAATTTGCATGTCAAATGTTTTATAACATTTATTGTGATAATTCTATGAAATGAAAATGAAAAATGCTGTACCCTGTGAAAAGGAAATAAAGTGATAACAAAAATAAAAAAATGTTCTTCATCAATCACGAAAGCTCGATGTATTTTACTTTTAAATATCATAATTTTGTATGAAGAAAGGAAAAATTATTTGAATAAAGGGCGTGTATTTACTTTCATAATTCTACAAATTATAAATGTCAAACAGGAACTGTATCCTTATTAGAACGATATTTAGTCGAGCGTAATGACAATATTAAAGAAGTAATGTTTAACCCTTCTCGAAGAAACTTTTAACACAAGCATTTGTGCAGCTTTATAAATATTTAATCTTATTGCGTTTTAGTGCAGCACATTACTACATTACGTCTGTACACTCACCCTGTTGGGAACACAACCTCCATAATATCTTATTTCATTGGTGCCAGTGGTGTATGCCTCCATTGAGCAGAGCTGCAAGTAAATCACTGCTGAGTTAACTCTATTTAGCAGTTAGTTGATGTTCCATTTCCTATGTATATGTCATCTCTTATGTGATTATGTGCATCACATCTCAAATTCAAATCTGTATCTATGTAAAAATCACATGAGACCTTTTCCCCATAAAAAAAAAAATAAATGTCACTCAAACGATCAAACGACAAATATATTCATTCACGTCCCAATGGTCACTCCTTATTGTGACGAAGGGGCACCTGCTCGTGATATTCGCTCACAGAATATAGGTTAATTAACTTAACTGTACCTCTCCATCTGCACAGACTCGTACCTCCGTGCATTCTCTCACTGAAGAGGAACCATCGCAATAGAAACACATAGGTTGGTGTGCTGAAACAGGGTCAACAACGCTTGAAGCGTACGTAAATAATTCAGGATATAAATAACAAAACGTATACATTGTACAATTGAACATTTTTAAAACGCTTATAATGAAATATTCAAATCTTGGGTGCCATTTCTACAGGATGAAAGTATGCGAAATTGCTTAACGATGAAACTTCAATGTTTTAGGTAAGTTTCCATATACGAACAATATTACTAGTATGTTCGATTCAGTACGGGCTGTATGAGAGAGGTAGTGACGTAAGCTATAATACTGTACATGCTGTTTGGGGGGATGTTAACTGTTTATGATATTCACTTATGTGTAAAAAAAATTGTTATTCACTTCAGTTTCACCAAATGTAGTATCGTGTAGGGTAGACTATTTATTTACTTACGTGTCGTGATGGGCGGTTGGAGGGTTGTTAGAGTGGTAGCAGTACCTGGGGAGATTAACCAATGACAATTGTCAGTTGATAAGTCAATGATAATTGTCTCACCAAACTCACCAAATCATGCTGGCAGTGTGACGTTATGCAAATAAGTATGCGGTAAGGAAAGGGAATTTGTTTTTACTTAATCTATCTTTTTCATATAGTCATTTTGGATAGCACAAGAACTGTTATCATCATTTAACTGAGATAAGTGTATATGCTCATTATGTATAGTTGCAACTGACATGATGTTGCATGTGTATCGGGAAGTTGCGAAATCAGAACATTTTTTTTAAATTCAAGTAACAGATAAATTCGTGATTTCAAGTTGAAACGATGGTTTGGCACGACAATGATCATGAGGAACCATTCAAGAGATTGATTTCTTTATTCTTAACATTCGATTCCAACTGAATGTGTCTATCTATTTTAAAACATATTTAATTCATGTAAGAAAAGGATTGGGCACAAGTTATATGATAGCTAAACTCAATTTTCAAGTTTTATACAATATTATTCGTTACTATAAAATTTGCCTTTTCAAAATTTCGTTTTGCAATATCCCTAACTTGGTGTGTTTTCGACTTGATTTAGTTTGATTCATGAGCGGTTTCCAGATGTGCCTGGACGAACATATATGTTGGTCATGATATAAACCAATTAGCAAAAGAACGCCATCAACAAAAAACCACAGGGGCTTGTATCGCTGAAAACAAACAGTTCCTAGGTCCAATACTACGATGCGACATACCTATACTTATAAATAAAGAAAGGGATGCAACGCCAAATTTACCCCCTGTCCAATCAAGTCCAAATTTCAAAATGTTAACACACTTTGTACACCTAAAACACATTGTAGAATTAAAGCACAGTGATTACTCGTTCGATTAAAACAAACATCAACACAATCGGTCCATTATTCCTAAAGTTATGACGCTTCAAACACGATTTTTTACCTGTCAAACTCGAGTGGGCCAAAATGGTGTCTCAGCAATACATCGACAAAAATCGAGGAAAAAGCCGATATTTCATTCCTAGCAAAAGCAATCAATCTCGAAAAGAGTTTTCTACTATCACTTTACATCCCTGATGCATGTGTCATACTTGAATAGTTCGGGTATCTTACCGTAACAACTTTATTGCAACTTTAGTGTAACTACAGGCATTTCATCGCGCTACCTGCGCGTACCGAAACTGGTTCGTCCCAGGGTCGGTTTTGTATTGGTCGGTGTCCCCGTTTTGAGTGGAACCGGTTTTGGTACGAACTGATCCGGATCCTCCTCCAAAATGGCGCAGGTAGCGCGATGAAATGCCTGTAGTTACACTAAAGTTGCAATAAAGTTGTTACGGTATGATACCCGAACTATTCAAGTATGACACATGCATCAGGGATGTAAAGTGATAGTAGAAAACTCTTTTCGAGATTGATTGCTTTTGCTAGGAATGAAATATCGGATTTTTCCTCGATTTTTGTCGATGTATTGCTGAGACACCATTTTGGCCCACTCGAGTTTGACAGGTAAAAAAAACGTGTTTGAAGCGTCATAACTTTAGGAATAATGGACCGATTGTGTTGATGTTTGTTTTAATCGAACGAGTAATCACTGTGCTTTAATTCTACAATGTGTTTTAGGTGTACAAAGTGTGTTAACATTTTGAAATTTGGACTTGATTGGACAGGGGGTAAATTTGGCGTTGCATCCCTTTCTTTATTTATAAGTATAGGTATGTCGTACTGAGTATTGGACCTAGGAACTGTTTGTTTTCAGCGATACAAGCTCCTGTGCAAAAAACAATGTATTTAAATCCACACGAAATACAATCAAAGAATACAACTGAATTCAATTAAGTTTTTGAAACTTTATAGTTGTTAATTTTTCTGAAAAACACTTTCTAATACATGTTGCTTTTGGAATCTCCTTAATGAGGCGAGATAGGCGAGTCGAACAATGTTTTAAAAACTACTTACAGTAATAAATATGTGTAAAGACATAAACAAAATGAATACATCTTTATAAAACATAATCTAATCAAATACATTCCAAATCGATTTTCTCTGGCAACAACATTTCGTGTTTAGTCTGTTGGTAACTTGTTCAATTCTTTATTCAGATGTATGTAGCCATCGGCCCATAATACAATGTATTTATTCTACAGCCACCAAGAGGCTTCTTCGTAGCATATTTGCATGGTAAACATACATAGCCAAATTTCGTAATACATGCATGTTGTCGACAGACATCAAATTATTAAATTTATACAATGAGGGATGAGTGTAATAATGACGAGGAATATATAATATACGGAGATGGTCATAGGCAGAACAAATAAGAAGGAAATGATATTCATCTTCGATAACATCCTCCGTGCAAATGTGACAAAATCTAAGATGCCTTGGTTTATTGATATATCTACCAGTTTCAATATTTAATTGATGATAACTGCAACGAAATTGTGCAAGAGCAATACGGAATTTCTTGATATATATACAGCTTAGATATATCTCAGCACAAAATACATGTTTATAATATGAATATGAATTGTTAACGAGTATACAACATCATGTATTGTGGCCAGGATCGTAGAGATCTTGGTCACACAGCAGCTTGTAATGACGTGAGCCAATGTATTCGTATTCGTACCATTTGCTTTGCATATGTTTAGGTTGCAGAGATCTGTTTTACAACATACTCTGCACACTTGCATCATTGTGTACGACGTATAGGTCACTGTGTTGAAGCCTTGGCATGTCTGGAAAACAAAAAGCACAAAAAAGAGTTATAGATTAGGAATTACACGTCATATTCAAACCACATTAGGCCGCATTACACTGAACTGTGACCATTCTGTTTCGTCTAGTTCTAATCAAACTCCAGGTAAATACCGTATCGTGCAAGTGCTCCTGAGCTTTCTTCTGCGTTCTGAGAACAATTAGCATGTATATATTCGTTCTGTCGACAGGTAACACACTGGGCCAGAAATAGGACAGAAACACTGCTTGCCTTTGGTCAGCAACGGAACATATAGGCATCGCACATAAAAGTTATTGTTGCCAGAGCACTGGGTATAAAGTACCAGCAAAACACTTACCCTAGGGGTCACTTATAGATTGGGGATGCATAAACCATCTTTTCTTCCCCAGGCGGGGAAAGATATCTCGGGTTTTAAAACATAATGGTCATGGGAATTGTAGTTTTTCTAAATATAACTTGGTTGACGGAACTACTTTACGCCCATTCATGAATGGCTTACATGTCCTGCTTTTGCTAAATCACACAGATGAACAAATTCGAGCATACTTATTTAAAGTCACACGACAGTAAAACATATAAAATAGAAAATCAGATTAATTATATGTTTCCGAGGCCGTAATTACAAGGCGATACAGCATGCAAGAATCACCGGTTGAACTACCGTGACGTCAAGTCTTTATGATATCATTAACCATGTCGTCATTTAGTGACGTAATTACTTGCAACTGAGCCATTGCTAGTTCATGTTTGACTTATATAAGTTTCTCTCATTCTGCGATAATATTTACAATTTACACGAACTGTTCATTGTGTCCTAAATTCTTTTTGGGAACAAAGTTCAACAATTACATCAGTATCTTACTGAAAAAAACCGTTAGTTGCAAACTATTTACATATATAAGATGGGCGCATCTTGAAGATATGAGAAAGTTTATGAATGGGGTATGAATATACAATTTGTTTTTACAGTTTAATCTAAGACTGTAGTGTCGAGTCTTATATTTCTATTTTTACACAATGAAATGAACTTGGGAATGAAAAATAATAACCAATACGTTGCTTGCAATTACGAATTATCTGTCCCTCGTTATTTTTTATGTCAAAATCCTCGCTAAAGCTCGGAGTTTATCACAAAAATCAACTCGTGACAGCTAATCCGTAATTCCTCGCAACTCGTTGATTATTCTTATATTCATCGTCAGCTCAGGACAACCAGTGTGCATCTGTTCTGTGATCTTGGCAATGCTTTTGCGTTCCTTCTATGTTTAATGGGACTGCGCTGGGTCATCACGAAGCAGTAAGGTGATCATAAAACCATCATTAAAGGTACAGAATGGGAGTTCAGGTTATCCTTGATAAAGTTGCTTGATGAAAGTGTCCCCTGTATACCTACTCGGTCTGGGGTACATCCACCATACAGCGACGGATACCTTCCTTGTACGAGTCGCTCTTCGAAGTAGCACACCTGCAGCACATGGTAGTTAAAGATTTAACTCTAAAGGCAAAGTAAGACTAACCAATAAAAATAAATCCAGAGCAGATGGCTTATTAGCTCAACATGCTTTGGCAACATAAATTTCAACAAAGCCCCTTAAATTGTGCTCCTGATATCGCGCAAACCTTGCTTGATGATGACCATACGTCACTATAACTGATAATTGTTTATAGAAGCAACCCATATGTTATAGTACCAAATCATAACAAAACAGTGTAGTAAATAAATTGCTGTCAGATAACACAAGCTCATTGTCAGAGTCAAACTGACCAGGGTTTGTGCATGAGACGAACATGTTAAAGGGTTAAACAGGTTAAAATTATTAATGAAAAGAACTTCAGGGATGAATCGCCCTCATATGTTTTCAACGGATATAATTTTGAAAATCATATCTATGGGAATGTAGCATTGTTGTCCTGTCACAACGATATTTGGGGAATTAAGCATACTATCATCAAAGAAAGAACGACTATTTTCTCAAAATGTTAGCTCACTATATGATCAATAGTTTGAGAACAAAGGTCAAAAGAAGGATCTGTTTGAGGGATGGGTCGGGTGTCAGGCAAACATGTACAACTTTCAGTTAGATGTTATTTTTCAAGTGTAAGCTTCTTATGTCAAGTGGTTTCGGAGAATTTTTCAAAGGGTTATGGATAATGCCTGTCAGCCCATGGTTGAGAAGGGGACGAGGGTCAGTCAACTTTGGTTAAAGTACCTCACAACAACATTTCAGCTTTTGGATGGAGCAGTAGAAAGTCGAACATGTGAAAATTACACGGACGACGACAAACGGATGGACCCAGTTCTACCATTATTTTCATCTTATGCTCACAAGTCTGCTATAGCTGCAGGTCTGCAGGTTTTGTTGATGTATCAAAAACATATCGACCATTGATCTAACTCAGACCGTGGACAACGTACGTGATTGGTGTCAGTACATGTCTGTATGTAGCAGGACGTGAAGTCGTGGCTACCCGTACAGCGGTAGCATCTGAACGCCTGGTCACACAGGGTAGCTTAAATGATGATAAAAGAGACAGAGTCAAGATTTTTAAAGTTAACCAAGTTACATTTTTTTTGAATAGTTGCGATGTTAAAAGAGCATTCAAAACTGAAATTAATTTCTCGAATTGATAATATCAAAGGAAGAATTTTTTTTTTAAAACCATCAATGACAAGATTTTTTGCTTAAATTACAGTATAAAGTTGACCATCACAACGAAGAGTGGTAAAGGTGATGAAGAGGACATATTGGCGCGACAATAAACTTTTAACGGCATTCTTTTTGAGAATGTCTAGACTTAGAAAAGGAAAACTCCAAATAATAAGGGGTAACTATAAATCATTGAGACTTCGTTTAGATTCAAAAGTTAGACCATCCTCACCCTGAAGAGGTTATTCAAGTCATTTTGTCCCCCCTCACCTCTGTTACAATTGACCGATATTACCAAATATCCGACATGAATGCCGTCCTTATTTGTTATCCAATAAACATCGTCTGACATCTCCGACTGACCTCTGTCTCAGAACTATTAGCCTATTAAACAAGGTGAAGTACGTGTAGTCTTCAAGGGAACAGGTTGGTCGCTCAGAATTTTCAAACTTTCACAACTACCTTTGATTGCAACCAATCAGGTATTACTGGAAAACTAAATGATTGGATTAGAACGGAGATTACGGAGGAAGAATTGACTCGAGCGACATTTGTTGGGAGAAACTGTGTTAAAATGTGAATTAAGATAGTATTATCTAGCAGCTTACCTTTAAATATGAGCAGCAGTATGAAACCAAGAACTGAAGCAACAATAGACATTCAATGAAAATTATATATTCATCGTCATGTATTGTACATTAGATGAGATACATGTACGTAGTGCAAAATGGCTGTAAAGGGAAGGACGATTGGTCTTTCGCATATATTTAGATATATTGATTCATAGATACTTACTTCAGATTCCATTTAATGAAATAATAGATCTTTTATTGATTAAGACTCAATAAACAATGTTTCAAAAGTTAAAACGGCTAAAAAAATATTAAAAACCTACTGCAAACGGCTCAAATTGGAATGAAAGACGTATTTGGCTTTCAACATGATATCCTCAATTTGTAACATAATAACTAAAAGCACTGTTATAAAATATATAGACGCGAGACTGTAATATTCCACAGGTACCAGTGCATGCTTCTCGTATGTTTCTAGTTTGTGTTTCAGATCCATTTCTAGCTGATATTGCAGTTTGTACGCAAATAATGCAAGGTTACGTCTCTTCAGTCAGGCGTCTATATGCGTGTGATCCACACAGACAAAACACTGTCCTACATGAACATTGTCTCATTGAAAACGTTCACGATTGTGCAATTAAGTGTGCTGTAAAAAAGGAAATTTAAATTGACGCTCTGAGTGAATAATGCGAGTAAGGTTAAAAAAAAGTCAACAATATTTGCAAGTTTGTCCAAAATATCTGAGTCTCCTCACATTCCCAGTATACATGACAAACACTCTCATGTACTTCTTTACAGAAACAACATATACTATTATCAACTTTTTTCATTTTGAGTAATTCTCTTTTTGTGTAAATAATACCATGGAGGAATCTATATTGAAAATCTAAAAGTTTTGTATCTTGTAATCTTTTTTTGTATATTGTAAATATGTTTTTCCAATCAAAGTCTGTTTCAGGAAATAAAAGTTGCCATTTGTTACACATGTTAGGGCGTTTGTCCTTTGTATTAAGTATGTCATAAAGGAATCTACAACCTTTTGAAGTTTTTGCTATATTTAACTGGCATTCCGAAACATGTATGCATCTGATTGGGATGGAGGAACAAAGGTTTAGAGCATGTTTCCAAGATTCAGGTATAATATGAAGTAAGTAACTAAAATCCAAAAATGTACCTTTAATACCGTATTTCTCTTTTAAAGATTTTATTGATAAAAGACCAGTTTCATCACATATATCACTGATATTCACAATACCTTTCTCTGCCCAATTCTGTATAAAATGAAATGGATTTTTAAAATTGTGGTTAAATCAAAGTGGTTGGGATATAATATCTTTAATCTTGTTTGAGTCAACATAATGTTTCATGTGAAACCTTGTCCAGGCTTGAAGAACATCCTGCCAAAAAGGATTATCAATCTTAAAGACGGTTTCAGAATTAGCACCAAAATTAAAAATATGTTCAAATGGTATATTGCATGGATTATTTTTTTCTAAGTTTTTCAAGTAAAATCTTAATGTTGAAAGTTTCAATGCATCAATAAAAAATGTCTGTGTCAATGATTCTCAGTCCCCCTTCCTCAAAGTTGTGTTTCAGAGTACTTCTCTTTATTTTATCATTTTTATCATTCCAAATGAATTTATAAAATATTCTATTGAGGAAAGTAATAAAGTCTGTTGGAGGGTTGGGCAGAGAATTGAAAATATGAACTAATTTGGAGAATGCTAGAGTCTTTATTACTGTTATTTTACCAATTAAAGTTAAACGTCTTTTCCTCCATGATGCTAGGAGTCTATTAATGTCTTCCAGTCTCTTTTTGGTGTTGATATCCCATAGCTCTTCAAGATCTGGTGTAAATTTAATACCAAGTACATCAAATTCACCTGTTACCCATTCAATATTCATGTCTTTACATATCCTCTCATTAGATTTAGCTTTTGATCCAATCCAGATTGCTTTTGATTTGTCTAAATTAATTTTCAAACCAAACATTTCATAAAATCTATAAATTGTGTCTATTGTAGAGTACAAACTCTCTTCAGTTCCATCAAGAAATAGTTCTGTGTCATCAGCATATTGATCCAGTTTATATTCATTATTATTAATAACAATACCTTTAATATTTTCATTAGTTCTTGTCATACAGCCCAGAATCTCAGCCACAAAAAGAAACAGGTAAGGGGACAAAGGGTCCCCTTGTTTACAACCTCTTTCATTTGCAAAACATTCAGATAGATTACCATGTTGAATGACACAAGATGTTGTTTTATAAGTCAATATATTTATCCATCTAATCATTTCAGGGCCAAAGTCAAACTTTGAAGAACTAGATTGATAAAATCTTTAGAAACTGTGTCAAATGCCTTTTCAAAATCAATCAGAATTAACAGTCCAGGAATGTTCTGTTTCTTTGTTTCAAACATAATATCATATAAAAGTCTTGTGTTTTCACTTATAGTCCTACCCGGTATAAAACCAGTTTGATTAGAGTGGATTAATCATCTAAGGTAGTCTTTAATCTATCTGCTATACAGGAGCTGATTATCTTATAAATAGCATTGAGTAAAGTAATAGGCCTCCAGTTTTTAAGTAATGTTCTGTCTTTGTTGTTTTTTGGAATGCAGGTGATAACACCTCTGTTCATACTTAAGGACGTTGCATTCTTATTTGAAACATTCTGAATAAATCTATAAATCCATATTCTAAATTCTTTCCAAAAGAACTTGAAGAAATCTACAGGGAAACCATCAATGCCTGGGCTTTTGTTATTTTTCACGTTATGTAACACATTTCTTTTGGTCTTGATCACCACCCACAATAACTAGTTAATGCTTTAAAGATTCTATGCATTTGTTGTTGACAGGACCTTGTGAATTGATCGGAAAATGGATAATATACTGTATATCTTTCTTTTGACTTTATCAGCTGTACAAAATACAAGGTAGATTGCGACAATGAGTATGTGTTATAATTTATAGACTGTAAAATAATACATAATATAATTTATTTAACAGAATATTGCAGTTCAATTTAACATCACTGTTATCGTAAAATAGAAATACACATACTGTGTTTGAAAATTAGTGGCGAAGGGGTCAATCGCAGGAAATTGAGGATACTCATTATCTTAATGTAAACAAAGTACATAAAAGTATCCACACCCCTCTATACCAAAAGTCTATGTGGATACTTTTATATACTTTGTTTACATTAAGATAACGAGAATCCTCAATTTCCTGTGGGGCCAATAACGAAATTATATTAGTTCTAAATTATTCATGTACTTGCGTGTTCAGAGCGCAATTATAATGATGTTAAAGAATTTAATCTTCTAATCAGCAAATGCTAGTTAATTTTTAGACACAATTTTTATCTTATATTTATATTATATATATATATATATATCCTCCAGTGTAGGAGAGTACGTCGTGAATTCACAAAAGAAAGGAAAATTACGTATTTACATTTTAATTTTTAGTTAGTTAATTTTTAGACACACTTTTTATCTTATAGTGTTTCACTTTTTGTTAATTCTATTTTCTTTCTCGAAATAGGAATAAGCCACAAAACAAAAATATTCAAAAGACTAAATTAAGTTCGGTTGGAACTCGTCCTTCACCGTCGAACGTAATGCTGCAATGGCAAAAATGGTTGATCAGAGTTACGTCCCTTAGTAGACTCTCCGGTTGTGAGATCACATTCCATTGAACCCATATCCGCTGTCAATGTAAACAACTTGTGCGACTCATTGTTGCGATGTAAATAGATCTACTCTACAGTTTCAAGTGGTCGTTTTCGTCACAAATTGGGGGAGTAAAATGGCAGACAGACAGTATCACCTCAAATTCGACGGCTCAAAGGCACAAGCTGTTGATGCGTATCTCGAATACCGCAGGTACGACTTTACTGTAAAAAAAATTAAGTTAACAAGTAATTTGCATTTTAACTTTGAATGATTCAGTAAGTGCATGCGTGTTTGTATGGTGTAAAAATACACATCTTGTTTTCAATATAATTACCAGAGCTATTTTTCAAAATTGATAAACAGAAATCTGACAGTGAATAGTCTAAGATATCTTATAAATTAAAAATAAAATTTTAAAAAGTTATCCATTAGACTAGACAAAGTAATGTTTACTGTAATTATATACTGTGGTAAACCTAAACCGAGGCAAGCAAGAACATCTACTATTATTAGTAAATCTGCTATGATAGACAGATAACCATGTTTATTATATATAAAAAAAAGTTCTAATTAAGGCCTACCTTAGTTTACTGGATCAGACTTTTTTTGATAGACCATAATTATATGCAGTGTTTGAAATAGGACTGTAGCTCAAGTGGCAACTTACGATTTTAGCTGTCAAATTTGTGATTTTGTTAACCTAACTGTTTTCACGTACTCAAGTTTACTACTAGTAGGCCTAGAGGATATCTATTTCTAAGTGTATTTCCTGCACCCATACATAACTTGTTTTTGTCACAGTCTACTGAGTTTATACATTATCGCAGTAGGTTATTCTGGTTAAAGGCTGTTTACTGTTAGACAGCTTGCCTTATGCCATTGTTTACACAAGGGGTTCACCACACTCAACACTCCCTAACTGTTGAAAATAGCTAAACGTGAAATGCTTGATCTCTAACCGGTTGTCTCCATGACAAGAAATTAAATGACTTGTTTAATCAACTTGATTCTTATAGCATATCAGTACAAATACCATATTTCGTCTAAAATAGGTTTCCTTTCCTCCGACACTCCCATTAAACTATTCTCTATCATACACAAAATATTTTTGCCTTCTTTTGAGAGACGATAGTGTGAATGCATGATTTAATTCAAACCACAATCAAATGTATTAATTCATAGTTCTTTTAATAGAACTATCAGACCTTTATAATACTAAAACTAGTAATCAACATTTTAAGTTTAATTGCAGAAATTCTGCAGTTTGATCCAATGAATACACTGGTGATAATGGGTTATTTTTACTTTCAATTGGAAATTTTACTAACAATCACTCACTTTTCAAAGTCGAACTTTGCCTCATCGTATTGGCGACTATATCTGTTGGATGCTTTATTGTAATGATGTAGAGCAGAGGAAAACTGTAGCTACAGTATTTGCCATAAAAGGTTTTTGGACATCCTGGCATCATCATGATCTATGCCTTTTAATCTATCTATCAGTTCCTGGTTGCAAATATCTTTAAGAAGTCTTAGCTCTCAGTAAGATCTTCAATAGATAGCATCTTACTATCAGTAACATTTTAAAAGTGTCTATGACTGATTGTGTTTGCAGGATCGTGGGGGAGGATGACGGGGGTGTTATGTTCACTCCGGAGGAGTATGAGGAGTACAAGAAGAAAGTCGTACCTATGGTAACAATATTCATCAATGACTTTATTACATGAGAAAATATTTCTTTCATCTATCAGTGTCTGTATAAAATGATGACAGAATATTCTTATTCTTTTGATAACTGCATTTCCCATTTCTGTTGATGATTGAAATAAAATATACAATTAAAGTTGCATCCATTGTGTTTCATAAAATTTGATTTCGGTTTCAAAACATTCCAACACACCATATGTGCTGTTTACAGTACAAATAAATTGACACAGCTTGAATGTTTATCCCAAATCACAAAATATATCATAATTACTAGTTTTACATTAAAACCGAGTAACATCATTATGCATGTGAAGAAACCGAAACTGCACATGCACAGTAGTTATATGACATACTTAACATTATCAACCCAAATTTGTCATTTTGTCTGTTATAGATAAGAATCCAAAATGACATTTGACTCATTGGAGTGCGTCAATCGCGATGCATTGTCCGGTTTTCGATCAGAAATCACTACTTTTACCTTCATATCGTCAATATACTAAGTCGACTATCATCAAAATGGTAGTTTTTGTTAACAGTCGGTACTTCTCGATAAAGTTCATAACATTTGGAATATGTGATTCCCAACAACACAATTTATGTACCTTTAAGCATGCTTTAATTAATTAAACTTACTATATCTTTACATCTAATTTGTAGCGTATGAAGAATCGCCTGTTCACCAGTTGGACTGGACCAACAGGTATGGACTGTAAACAAGTTGGACCAGAAACACCTTGCTTCTGCAAACACAGGTGAGTAAGATACAATGCTGTTGTCATGGTTTGTAAAAGTGAATAGTTGACTACAATATACAGGGGTGGATACAAGGGTTTTGTTTGGAGGCGGTTCACCTAGTCTTTCACAACTGACCTACAAGATATTTTTAAAAAACATGTCAATTTGCCCATGAAACACATACCGTTACTTTGAACTCTTAAGAACACCACTGCACTTTCTCTCACAGGATCAAGCACTTGGTATGTAACTTCTTCTAGATGACTTCGAGTGTCAACCTTTAACTAGATTTCTGTCTTTAATTATGTTTCCAGACTTAATCTGATATTGTCTGAGCGCAAATGGCCCGCTAATGGCTGCAATACTGCCAAAACAGCGTTAAACATTAACTCACTCACTCACTGAGCGCAAATGGGCACCTTCATTGATGGATATATTT
Organism: Gibbula magus; assembly: GCA_936450465.1. NCBI lineage: Eukaryota > Metazoa > Mollusca > Gastropoda > Trochida > Trochidae > Gibbula > Gibbula magus. Next base: position 5,333,959 of record OW388304.1, read on the forward strand.
ATTTATTCATGTTTGCATGTACCATGATACACATCTAATGGTGAAGGTTCTCCCACCTGGTTTACATTAGTTTTGTCCAGCTGCAATGAAATGTATAAAAAACACAAGAACATGTGTTGGAATCACTCCCAGGTAAGGCAGATATTCAAACATATTACACTTCAAGGTACATGTATTTAAATGTTACCCAATGAATTACAAAACTGAACATTGAGTGAAGCACTAGTAAAATGTAACCTATTGGTCTGTTAGATATGCTATATCTCTGTATATCTCATTTGTGTTTGAATATTCAGAAGCTCTAATCAGTTTTTAAGGCACAATCACTGATAAATTTCCTTGACGATTATAATACCATTTGAATGTACCTTCAACTTGCATACATGGAAAATTATAGCAGACAAAAAGATTTGGGTTGGTAGTTTTTAATAGGTCATGTAACTGCTATACATGTGTATTGTATGTGTGATTTTGGCTTCTTCACATGTATACGACTGTTGATTAAATTTCATAAAAATATAATATATTTGGCATTGGGTGATGAATGAGCAAGCAGAGTGAGAGGATTTAAGTATACATTTGCACATGTGGTATTTTGCACATATCAAAGCCTAAATGTCATGAAAAACTGTTATCTTTGAGGAAAATAAATTTATATTTATTGCAGTATATTGTAAAACTTTGATTATACAAAGATAATTGAAAGAGGGCTCTTGTAAAAGCTTATTGAATACCAGGTCTGTAGGAAAAGTTCAGGAAACATTCATGTAGAAATTTATCATTTATTCTCTGCTCAGTACACTTAATGAAAGCTGAGTAGGTAAGGAAGAAGAGTAGGTTTCATGATCTGGCCTAAAGCGTCTAAATGTCTTCCTGTTAATACATCATAAGTGTTTTTCATCTCCAAAGAATCTACAAATTGAAAGTTTAAGACATATTTTGAACTAACTTGAGAGATTTTATGAGATGCTATAGACATGAAGTCTACAGTGGATTTTATTGACTTTATGAAATGTCCATCAAGAGTTATTAAACAGGAGACCTACATTCTCAACATATGACTTGATCTTTATTCTGGTAATTGACAGATTTATCGGTTGGTGAGAGGGAAGAGTGACAGGAGTGCAATATCACTGTCTGTGAAATCCTTTTTACATAATATTCTCAACTTTGAATTTTAAATGAGGGAACATTTGTTGTTGAAGTCAAGCCTTTTTCACACTATAGTTGAACAGAGAATGACCAGTAATAGAAAAACTTGAGCCAATCAGAGAATTCCAGCATATATCATTGTTAGTTTGCTGAAATATATTTCTCAAAACAACTTCAATGATGTTTATCTTTACTCCTGTTTTTAAAAGTTGTGAATCAGTTCAAATCCCCCCTTTTGTGTAAATTTGGTGAAACCTCGCCATTACAATATGTGACACCCCACTCCTTTTTGCTGTGGTTTAGAATCATCTCAGTGCTGTGTTAAACGAGGATGTTTGCATGGCTGTAAGTATCTTACGACTTTACTAAAATGAATGTTAAAATCTACTTCTTCCATAGAATGCACAGGGCTATAGTAATTAAATTTGTTGTATACATACCTTCACTATGGTGAATTATGAATTGTAAATTTGGTGACTAGGCAAGGCTTGTCAAGTTGATTATTTAATATGTTGGTATTATTGTAGAGAAAATGAATAATGTTATACCTGATGAGTTACAGAGCCAATGGATCTATGTTTCAGTCAAATGTTGCACCCTTTACATCTGTTGGTAGTACATATAATAGTTCATAACTTCAAGATAATAAAAATAATAATAGACCATTTATATAGCAAATATATCAGGCAGAGACAAACCTCGAATTATGTCCCTTACCCAGGGTGACATCACAAGTCTTTCAACTCATGTCTCTGTGTGGGGCAGGGAATGAAAGATATACTGCTAATTGGAAAATTTTGACAGCAATGCTGGATTCAATGGCACAAGTGGGCTCCCATAGTTTGTGTTATATGGATCACCCCATCCCCTACCCTCCTGTAAGCCATATGTTATGTACAGGTAAGACACTAAAGGGGGCGGCGCTTGTCCATGCGGGTTTGGAAGTAGTTATTTACTGTTGGGAATATGGATCCACTAAAGGATACAGGCGGCTACGGCTAATGGGTTAGCATTAGTAAAATAGCAAGAGGGGTACATGTACCCGCCAAACATCAGGTCTGATGAAGGGGAGCCAACGCTCCCCGAAACGTAACTAAAAGTATATCCTTGAAGTTGCCCTTCTGTTGTCAATATGTTTGGCGGGTACATGTACCCCTCTTTTTATGTACAGGTACAAGCAGCATGAGACAGACTTCGAGGTGATCCCGACGGAGCGCCCGATCGTGTTGAGATGTCGAGCTAAAGGCTGCAGGTGCGCCACCTACCACTACGTGCCCATGAACGGGGGACAAGCCGTCCGCTGCAGCTGCAAGCATCCCGCTGATGACCACTCCGAGAAGGCTCCCTTTGTCTGCAAGAAAGGTCTGGTTCAGAATCCCACTCTTGTTATGTAAAAGGCCTCACTAAAAACATTGACTTCAATTAGCCTTCAGGGATTTCAACAATTTTATTGTATAAATGTCGTCCTGGGATCCTGTAAAGTCTTAGCTAAGCACATATATTTTATTATCAGTACCTTTTAGATTATGAACAAAGATTTGCAAGAAGTCTCCAGAACTAGAATTTGCAAACATTACTCTCTGCCATGGTGGCCTACTAATATGACTGATTTAGCATATAGTGTATATCTGTATATAGGTTGAAATTAAGATCAATTCTTCTGAGAAGATTGATCTTAACAAGATTTACATGAAATATTTTTAATGACAATATTAATCCAATCAGGTGGGTGTACAAAGTGCACTGGATTCACGTCCCCCTTCACCTGTGGGTGTGGTTCCCCCGTCCATCAACACAAGATGATCGTGGAGACGGCCGACGAGAGGGAGGGGCGGGGACACCCAGTTGGACAAGCCACGCCCTACGCAGCTATGGGGGGCATCACTGGTTTCTCTTCACTGGCCGAGGGTTACATGAGACTTGATCAGAGCGGTGCAGGTCGGTTTAGTTTATATACCCAATTGTTTTTGTATTACTTAGCCAAAATATGGGTTAATACAGAGCTTGATAACTGTATAATTTTCTCAATTTGAAAACGTTACATAGTCTGCAGCAAAAGTTACCAGTTTACAGGGTGTCTTATTTTATACATTGTTATACATAAATTTGTTTCATATACCACACTATTGAGTGCAATGATTTCTTGGATGTTACTCAATTATTCAATCTATACAAATGGCCTGCTTCTCTCCAAACAACCAGTATGACTAGTTGTGCTTTACCATATGGAATTAAGTCTCCAGATGAAACTTTCAATGAGTAAACACTTAGTTTATAAAAGAAACATCAACAAGACTAAAGGGCACACTGAGCCTCTTGTCGTCCACATTCTGTTGTCAGTCATCCGCCATGTTCTCTGCAGGTGCCCCCGACAAGGAATTTCTAGAACAGGAGATTACCTCCCTTGACAACCCCTTCCTCCGAGCCAACGTCCATTCCATCAAGGCACACCAGATGGCCAAGAAGACCTCAGGTATGTAAGATAAGATAAGATAAGATAAGATAACACTTTATGTTAGATATACAGTCATCGCTATACTTTCTAATAATTACCAGATGTTGTTTTCTTAGAAATAGTAAATTTTGAAAAAAAAAATCGTATTTAATTAAAAAAATTCTTGTGAAAAGAAATGTTTATGTCTACAGCATTTATGTATACAATATAGAATATCAATTTTTGTCAAATGGAGTTTAATAATTACAGATTCTTCAGTATATCACACAACTTTAGAAACATACATTCTCTCTGGGTTCATTAGTTGACTGTCTATAAATCGATCCATCCATCATATTGCTAGGGATCACCGGCCCGGATGACAACGTATTTGATGACATCACAGAGCGCGTATCAGCCATGAGACGACCTGGAGAGGATGACATGGATTTCTTTGAACGGCGCTACCAGGAGAGGGTGGGTGCACATCTTTTATTTTGTGGAGTACAAAAAAACGGATAATAATTTTCATCATTTCTAAAAATACAAAGTAATGAATATGTGATAACTACAATAGACCCTAAGGTGTGTTCAAATTATTTCCCTCCAAGGCCTGACATGTTTAGTTGTGGCTGTAATAATGAACTGTAAGTAAGTGCAGTATCATAGTACTATATTCCTGGCAGTACTTTCAGGTTTCACAACAAGACATAGTTGCAATGATGGGAAGGGTTTCTTCTTCTTGAATTTTTTGGAAAAGATAAAATTATTGATATGTCTCTTTGCCTTGGAATGGAAGTATCCTTATCCTAAAAAGAATTTTTTTTTAAAATAGCCAAGGGTTTAAAGCTGTTTGCAGTGTCAAATGTTGTAATGATTAAAATAATATGGTTTGTGAGTCAATTGTACCTAATTGTGGTAAGGAATTAACAAAGTCATGTAATCTGAGCTCTTAGAACCATTTCTGGTGGCAATTAGACTTCCTCAGACCTTTCCATCCATGGTGTAAGGAATTTATTTTAATTTCAGTTAAAAGCTGAAAAGGCTGCCAAAACCAAACCAGTAGGCGATGTCAGGAGGCAAGGTCAGAGAAAAGCTATTGCAGCAAAACCTACCTCGACAGGTAAACCAGGAACAACCAGCGGTCGGAGTGGAACCCCAAGTGGTCGGAGTGGAACCCCAGGCAAATAGGCGAGAGTGGGCGAACAAAGTATGACTGTGCTATCACCATGGTTGTTAGCTGATGTGCATACAGTTCACGGAGTGTGACTGATAATTCTGCTTGTTTGTATATCTGTATACACACGCTTTGTTTCTGATAAAAGGATAACGATAGTTTATGCCAGTTAAACTTGTTCAATCTAATTGATTAGTTGTAGATTCTGCCTGTGTATGTATATCTGTATAGACAACTTTGCTCATTGCTATGCGTAGTGTCTTAACTTCTAGTCATGTGTGTTTCTTTAACAAAATATTATTTCAAATTTCAGACTGAATATATAACAAGTGCAATGATGTGTAAATTATTTGCTTTTAAATCATCATAATCCTCAATGCAAAGTTGTGTTTAATTTTGACCTTAAAATACATGTCAAACAAATGTCTCAAAATGTAACCCAAAATGCTTTAATCATTTATCAATCATTTGTCAGTACATGGATAACTAATTGTGGCATCAGAATATTCCCCAAAAAGGATTTTATAAATGAAAACCTGAATATGGTGTGCATTTACCCAAAATATCAACAGATATATTCTGTCTCTGCTGGAAATATATAACCAAAGACAAAGCATGCTTTATTTTGTGGATTCGACTGTGATATCAAATCAGTACCTAACATTGTTCTGAAATGTTAAAATTGTTGTTTTTTTTAGTAATATCTATATTGAATGAGCATATTTTGAATTAAAGTTTTATGTTTGTTGTATTTTGATCATTTTATGGTTTGTTACAGCTGAATCTCAAGTTGCATTGTTAATTGTCTCATTTTCATGTTATACTTGTTATTCGTAGTTTGACACTGCTGAAGATTTTAAGAGGTTTCCCTGTGATATTATAAAATCAAATAACAAATACCGTCCATATTTACTCAATAAAGTACAAAGTTGCTGGAGTTGGTTTCTGTTGTTTGTTTGAATACCAATTAATCGTAGAGATCAGCGTTCAACCTCTTTCCATTACACCAACATTATGAACTACAATGTAAATGTCAAATAGAAAAGAGGTGAAATTCGGATCCCTTAGGGATCAATGTTCCTTAAGACTAATGATTATGTCTTTTTATAACATGGTAGAAAATTATCATTTTCATAATAATTTTTATCTGTGGCATCATAAACAAAAAGTAATTCATTGTGGCCTTATGTAAACCATCACACATCATCATGTACTGCAAAAATTAAGGTTTAACTATCTTGTTCTTTATATTGATAAAACAGAAATCTTTCCAATTTCTTTATATAGTGGTAGAATTCCTAACGTTGGGTGTGTTCTAACCATCTTCATAAATAAAGAAGACCGAATCAGAGACAAATACCAAATATCAGATATTTTCGAAGGACATATGCTACTGAGAAAGACCCTTCAGAGTTAAATGCCAGGATCTTTAAAATCATTTGGTCGACATGGCCGCTGAAAGATGAGTTTTTATTGGTTAAAAAGTAGGGAAACAGTATGAGGTTCCCATTTGCCCCGCTAGGGGATTTTGCTGGAGCACTGGGGGAAGAGAATGCACCCTGAGATACTCATCTGAAATCTTGTTTATGGATAAAAAATGAGATTTATTTTTGAAGTGTCAGCAGTTTTTTTTTATATCAACAGGATCTACAGTTGACTTGTCCCTTACTCTGTTTGCAAGCACTGATGCTGTACACATATCCAGTATGATTATCATCATTATATGGCAACAATCTAGGTATCTTGTAGTCATCTGTTTTTCAATTTCCTATGAGACTGCAATGAGATGGTTTTGATAAGTATAGGGAGGTGTAGACTACTGATAAGACTTTAATTAGTTTTCCATGTGGTAAGAGATTACTAGATGACTAGATAGTGCATTTATCCCCAAGGAAAAAGGAAGCGTTTATGGTGTTCTGTGTGTTATTGTCCAAAATTTAATTGAACTGAGAGGTGACAGAAATAAACAGTTCAACAGTGTGTTTTGTTCGATGATATTATGGAAATGTAATTTTGTTTTTACAGTGTTATCTTATATTCAAAGTTCAGCCATGTTTTACTGTTTATTGATTTACTGCAGTAATACATTCAAATAAATCCTATACATAGCTTGTTTGACTAATGAGCATACATAAGTATTCCCTCAAGTGTGCTCTTGTACACAAACAAATAGTGGGAATAGTAAACACATCCTTTTCATAGCATCCTCTTCCTGTCTATTTCAACATCCATTTTACAACAACCATGAAACTTCTGCCTTCATGTACCACCTCAGTGTCTCTCTTCTACCACCTTCGTGCCTCTTGTTTACCACCTTGGTGTCTCTCTTCTACCACCTTCGTGCCTCTTGTTTACCACCTTGGTGTCTCTTTTCTACCACCTTCGTGCCTCTTGTTTACCACCTTGGTGTCTCTCTTCTACCACCTTCGTGCCTCTTGTTTACCACCTTGGTGTCTCTCTTCTACCACCTTCGTGCCTCTTGTTTACCACCTTGGTGTCTCTTTTCTACCACCTTCGTGCCTCTTGTTTACCACCTTGGTGTCTCTTTTCTACCACCTTCGTGCCTCTTGTTTACCACCTTGGTGTCTCTCTTCTACCACCTTCGTGCCTCTTGTTTACCACCTTGGCATCTCTCTTCTACCACCTTCGTGCCTCTTGTTTACCACCTTCGTGCCTCTTATTTACCACATTGGTGTCTCTCTTCTTCCACCTTCGTGCCTCTTGTTTACCACCTCAGTGTCTCTCTTCTACCACCTGGTGCCTCTTGTTTACTACCTTGGTGTCTCTCTTCTACCACCTTGGTGTCTCTCTTCTACCACCTTCGTGCCTCTTGTTTACCACCTTTGTGTCTCTCTTCTACCACCTTCGTGCCTCTTGTTTACCACCTTGGTGTCTCTCTTCTACCACCTTGGTGTCTCTCTTCTACCACCTTCGTGCCTCTTGTTTACCACCTTTGTGTCTCTCTTCTACCACCTTCGTGCCTCTTGGTTACCACCTTTGTGTCTCTTCTACCACCTTCGTGCCTCTTGTTTACCACCTTGGTGTCTCTCTTCTACCACCTTCGTGCGTCTTGTTTACAACCTTGGTGTCTCTCTTCTACCACCTTCGTGCCTCTTGTTTACCACCTTAGTGCCTCTTGTTTACCACCTCGGTGTCTCTCTTCTACCACCTTGGTGTCTCTCTTCTATCACCTTGGTGTCTCTCTTCTACCACCTCGTTGTCTCTCTTCTACCACCTTGGTGTCTCTCTTCTATCACCTTGGTGTCTCTCTTCTACCACCTTGGTGTCTCTCTTCTACCACCTTCGTGCCTCTTGTTTACCACCTTGGTGTCTCTTTTCTACCACCTTCGTGCCTCTTGTTTACCACCTTGGTGTCTCTTGTTTACCACCTTGGCATCTCTTTTCTACCACCTTCGTGCCTCTTGTTTACCACCTTGGTGTCTCTCTTCTACCACCTTGGTGTCTCTCTTCTACCACCTTCGTGCCTTTTGTTTACCACCTTTGTGTCTCTCTTCTACCACCTTCGTGCCTCTTGGTTACCACCTTTGTGTCTCTTCTACCACCTTCGTGCCTCTTGTTTACCACCTTGGTGTCTCTCTTCTACCACCTTCGTGCCTCTTGTTTACCACCTTAGTGCCTCTTGTTTACCACCTTGGTGTCTCTCTTCTACCACCTTGGTGTCTCTCTTCTACCACCTTAGTGTCTCTCTTCTACCACCTTGGTGACTCTCTTCTACCACCTCGTTGTCTCTCTTCTACCACCTTGGTGTCTCTCTTCTATCACCTTGGTGTCTCTCTTCTACCAAATTGGTGTCTCTCTTCTACCACCTTCGTGCCTCTTGTTAACCACCTTGGTGTCTCTTTTCTACCACCTTCGTGCCTCTTGTTTACCACCTTCGTGCCTCTTGTTTACCACATTGGTGTCTCTCTTCTACCATCTTCGTGCCTCTTGTTTACCACCTTCGTGCCTCTTATTTACCACATTGGTGCCTCTTGTTTACCACCTCAGTGTCTCTCTTCTACCACCTTGTGCCTCTTGTTTACCACCTTGGTGTCTCTCTTCTACCACCTTGGTGTCTCTCTTCTACCACCTTCGTGCCTCTTGTTTACCACCTTTGTGTCTCTCTTCTACCACCTTTGTGCCTCTTGTTTACCACCTTGGTGTCTCTCTCTACCACCTTCGTGCCTCTTGTTTACCACCTTCGTGCCTCTTGTTTACCACCTTGGTGTCTCTCTTCTACCACCTTGGTGTCTCTCTTCTACCACCTTCGTGCCTCTTGTTTACCACCTTGGTGTCTCTCTTCTACCACCTTCGTGTCTTTCTTCTACCACCTTGGTGTTTCTTTTCTACCACCTTCGTGCCTCTTGTTTACCACCTTCGTGCCTCTTGTTTACCACCTTCGTGCCTCTTGTTTACCACCTTGGTGTCTCTCTTCTACCACCTTGGTGTCTCTCTTCTACCACCTTGCTGTCTCTCTTCTACCATCTTGGTGTCTCTCTTCTACCACCTTCGTGCCTCTTGTTTACCACCTTGGTGTCTCTTTTCTACCACCTTCGTGCCTCTTGTTTACCACCTTGGTGTCTCTTTTCTACCACCTTCGTGCCTCTTGTTTACCACCTTGGTGTCTCTCTTCTACCAACTTCGTGCCTCTTGTTTACCACCTTGGCATCTCTCTTCTACCACCTTCGTGCCTCTTGTTTACCACCTTCGTGCCTCTTATTTACCACATTGGTGTCTCTCTTCTACCACCTTCGTGCCTCTTGTTTACCACCTCAGTGTCTCTCTTCTACCACCTGGTGCCTCTTGTTTACCACCTTGGTGTCTCTCTTCTACCACCTTCGTGCCTCTCTTCTACCACCTTCGTGCCTCTTGTTTACCACCTTTGTGTCTCTCTTCTACCACCTTCGTGCCTCTTGTTTACCACCTTGGTGTCTCTCTTCTACCACCTTGGTGTCTCTCTTCTACCACCTTCGTGCCTCTTGTTTACCACCTTTGTGTCTCTCTTCTACCACCTTCGTGCCTCTTGGTTACCACCTTTGTGTCTCTTCTACCACCTTCGTGCCTCTTGTTTACCACCTTGGTGTCTCTCTTCTACCACCTTCGTGCCTCTTGTTTACAACCTTGGTGTCTCTCTTCTACCACCTTCGTGCCTCTTGTTTACCACCTTAATGCCTCTTGTTTACCACCTCGGTGTCTCTCTTCTACCACCTTGGTGTCTCTCTTCTATCACCTTGGTGTCTCTCTTCTACCACCTCGTTGTCTCTCTTCTACCACCTTGGTGTCTCTCTTCTATCACCTTGGTGTCTCTCTTCTACCACCTTGGTATCTCTTTTCTACCACCTTCGTGCCTCTTGTTTACCACCTTGGTGTCTCTTTTCTACCACCTTCGTGCCTCTTGTTTACCACCTTGGTGTCTCTTGTTTACCACCTTGGCATCTCTTTTCTACCACCTTCGTGCCTCTTGTTTACCACCTTGGTGTCTCTCTTCTACCACCTTGGTGTCTCTTCTACCACCTCGTTGTCTCTCTTCTACCACCTTGGTGTCTCTCTTCTATCACCTTGGTGTCTCTCTTCTACCACCTTGGTGTCTCTCTTCTACCACCTTCGTGCCTCTTGTTTACCACCTTGGTGTCTCTTTTCTACCACCTTCGTGCCTCTTGTTTACCACCTTGGTGTCTCTTGTTTACCACCTTGGCATCTCTTTTCTACCACCTTCGTGCCTCTTGTTTACCACCTTGGTGTCTCTCTTCTACCACCTTGGTGTCTCTCTTCTACCACCTTCGTGCCTTTTGTTTACCACCTTTGTGTCTCTCTTCTACCACCTTCGTGCCTCTTGGTTACCACCTTTGTGTCTCTTCTACCACCTTCGTGCCTCTTGTTTACGACCTTGGTGTCTCTCTTCTACCACCTTCGTGCCTCTTGTTTACCACCTTAGTGCCTCTTGTTTACCACATTGGTGTCTCTCTTCTACCACCTTGGTGTCTCTCTTCTACCACCTTAGTGTCTCTCTTCTACCACCTTGGTGACTCTCTTCTACCACCTCGTTGTCTCTCTTCTACCACCTTGGTGTCTCTCTTCTATCACCTTCGTGTCTCTCTTCTACCACCTTGGTGTCTCTCTTCTACCACCTTCGTGCCTCTTGTTAACCACCTTGGTGTCTCTTTTCTACCACCTTCGTGCCTCTTGTTTACCACCTTCGTGCCTCTTGTTTACCACATTGGTGTCTCTCTTCTACCATCTTCGTGCCTCTTGTTTACCACCTTCGTGCCTCTTATTTACCACATTGGTGCCTCTTGTTTACCACCTCAGTGTCTCTCTTCTACCACCTTGTGCCTCTTGTTTACCACCTTGGTGTCTCTCTTCTACCACCTTCGTGCCTCTTGTTTACCACCTTTGTGTCTCTCTTCTACCACCTTTGTGCCTCTTGTTTACCACCTTGGTGTCTCTCTCTACCACCTTCGTGCCTCTTGTTTACCACCTTCGTGCCTCTTGTTTACCACCTTGGTGTCTCTCTTCTACCACCTTCGTGTCTCTCTTCTACCACCTTCGTGCCTCTTGTTTACCACCTTGGTGTCTCTCTTCTACCACCTTCGTGTCTTTCTTCTACCACCTTGGTGTTTCTTTTCTACCACCTTCGTGCCTCTTGTTTACCACCTTCGTGCCTCTTGTTTACCACCTTCGTGCCTCTTGTTTACCACCTTGGTGTCTCTCTTCTACCACCTTGGTGTCTCTCTTCTACCACCTCGCTGTCTCTCTTCTACCATCTTGGTGTCTCTCTTCTACCACCTTCGTGCCTCTTGTTTACCACCTTGGTGTCTCTCTTCTACCACCTTCGTGCCTCTTGTTTACCACATTTGTGTCTCTCTTCTACCACCTGTGTGCCTCTTGTTTACCACCTTGGTGCCTCTTGTTTACCACCTTCGTGCCTCTTGTTTACCACCTCAGTGTCTCTCTTCTACCACCTTGTGCCTCTTGTTTACCACCTTGGTGTCTCTCTTCTACCACCTTGGTGTCTCTCTTCTACCACCTTCGTGCCTCTTGTTTACCACCTTCGTGCCTCTTGTTTACCACCTTGGTGTCTCTCTTCTACCACCTTCGTGCCTCTTGTTTACCACCTTGGTGTCTCTCTTCTACCACCTTGGTGTCTTTCTTCTACCACCTTGGTGTCTCTCTTCTACCACCTGTGTGCCTCTTGTTTACCACCTTCGTGCCTCTTGTTTACCACCTTCGTGCCTCTTGTTTACCACCTTCGTGCCTCTTGTTTACCACCTTGGTGTCTCTCTTCTACCACCTTGGTGTCTCTCTTCTACCACCTTCGTGCCTCTCTTCTACCACCTTGGTGTCTCTCTTCTACCACCTTTGTGCCTCTTGTTTACCACCTTGGTGTCTCTCTTCTACCACCTTCGTGCCTCTTGTTTACCACCTTCGTGCCTCTTGTTTACCACCTTCGTGCCTCTTGTTTACCACCTTGGTGTCTCTCTTCTACCACCTTGGTGTCTCTCTTCTACCACCTTGGTGTCTCTCTTCTACCACCTTCGTGCCTCTTGTTTACCACCTTCGTGCCTCTTGTTTACCACCTTGGTGTCTCTCTTCTACCACCTTGGTGTCTCTCTTCTACCACCTTGGTGTCTCTCTTCTACCACCTTCGTGCCTCTTGTTAACCACCTTGGTGTCTCTCTTCTACCACCTTCGTGTCTTTCTTCTACCACCTTGGCATCTCTCTTCTACCACCTTCGTGCCTCTTGTTTACCACCTTGGTGTCTCTCTTCTACCACCTTGGTGTCTCTCTTCTACCACCTTCGTGTCTTTCTTCTACCATCTCAGTGTCTCACTAGTACCACCTTCGTGTCTCTCTTCTACCACCTTCGTGTCTTTCTTCTATTATCTCAGTGTCTCACTAGTACCACTTTGGTGCATGTCTTTTACCAAATTGGTGCCCCTCATTTGCCACGGTGATGCCTCTCTCTTGTACAACCTTGATGCCTCTTTTGTACAACCTTGATGCCTCTTTTGTACAACCTTGATGCCTCTTTTGTACAACCTTGATGCCTCTTTTTTACAACCTTGATGCCTCTTTTGTACAACCTTATGGCCTCTTTTGTACAACCTTGATGCCTCTTTTAAAACTAGGTGCCTCTCTTGTAATACCTTGGTGCCACTCTTTAACCACCCAGTTGCACATCTTGTACCACAATCACGCAATGTGATATACCTTCTCACTTGCAAACAATGCAAAAACAATATGTAACTAAAAGCAGTTCAAAATCAGAGTGTCAGAACAGTTTGCTGACATCAGTCACAAGCGCGACAAAACTGTTAAACTTCAATTCAATTCCATGAACCTAGGCAACAATAACCTCAAATATGAGATTATAGCTCATATAACTCCGGGAAGAACTATCAGCTACCACAGCCAGGAGAAGAGCCCTGGAACCCTCTTCAGTCACTTTCATAAACCAAGCTGCTGAACAAAATTTTGTTTAACTATGCAAGATTTTATACGTAAAATCATCATTTTTGGAAAAATTCAATTTGGCACTATTTCTTAACAGAACACATTATGGATACTATTTTTAGACAAGATGTAGAGAAGTCATTTTTACACTACATATACATACAAGGGACAGATATGTAACATGCCAGAAACAGTTTTGGCGTACAACAAACAAGACAAGGGGTCAACATTTGAACATTTAGATCAATAAAATATTAATTAAACATAATGTCGGGAAAATGTCGACAGTAATAGAAAATATTGGTCAATGTGAAGATAGGAATTATGTTTTTTTTCCCTAAATGAAAAATGACAATTTTATAAAACAATATAATTTTTTGAGTTTGGGATTTTTGGACCCCGGTGTTATATAGATCCTTGCCATATTTGCTCCTGTCCTGTTAGTATCATATTTAAGTATATGATACAGAAATGATTTTTCTACATCTAAACAAAGATTCATAACTTTTGCAGGCATATTTAAGGAATAAATCAAACTTAAATGAACACAGAATTACATGATATTTGCACTGAGTTGGGGGAACATTTAAACAAACTTTTGTTCAGCAGCTGTGAAGCAGTTGTGTTTTTCCATGGCAATGTCTGAACCATGTACTGATGTACTCGTTTGAATGACTTTTGAAAACAGTCAACCTTCTTCTGAGCTTTTAAATGTGTCTTTACTAACAAGGGGTCATCTTTCTGTGTAATGAGGTATACGCGATGAAAACTGTCATTGAACCATCTCACTGAAAAGCTTGGTATGGATGGTCACACAGTTTCATTCGTTTAGTTTAGAAAGAAGCATTGGTAAACAAACAATATCAATATCTCGCTCGCCGATCACGTCCAAATATCATGTTGCAAGTATGTGTCCATTGTGAAATTTGATGTGTATTTATATTGTAGCCAATTATTTTGCAAACACACGAGTTCGCTGAAAACAATATTTGCTTTGAGACGTTAGTGTTGACCTGGCTTGTATAGAGTGAATCATCTATCATCAAGACACAGATCTATGACAAAACACAAGAAACTATTATACATGTAGTTAGTGGTTTTAACGTGTTTTAATTTATGTTGATGACTACTTTCAATTTTTATTAATAATGATAAAGTAAACATATAATGCGCATATTCCAGTCATAAAAGACTGTTCAATACACTATAAGACAATGGTAGAGTCTGTCCAAGAATATAAAGGTTAGGTGGATTAAGGAAGGTTTTGAGTCTTAACGAAGGTTGGGCCGAGTTTAAGGTCAGATGAAAGAATATTCCACAGCACTGGGACAAAGTCTGAAAACTGGAGCCAAAGGACGTGAGTCTTTATGATGGAACAACTAATAGGTTACTGTCAGTCTAGCATAATTGTGGAGCGGGCACATATGCCTAGGGTTAGTATTTTAGTAGTCAGGGCTGCCGGTGTCAAGACATCTAGATCTGCAAGCAATGCAGATCAATTTAAATTATATCCTTGCTTTGATAGAGAGCCAGCGGTGACGCATCTCTGAGAACAGTTGACATGAGCATACACTGTCTTTGGCTGATGATTTTTGCTGTAATTTGGACCATTTGAAGTCGTGATGGCTGTTTCTCACTGACTCCCTGAAGCCGATAAGTTCAGAAATCCCGCCTTGATGTTATGTGACCATGGACAATGGTTTTTGTTGCCTGAGTTGGTGTCGTTTATTTCGATTGGCCCTCTTCACATATTTAAAGGCATAAATAATACATAAAAACAATGAACAGTAAAACATTCAATTGGATATGCTACAATTAAAAACGTTAAATACAATTAGTTAAAAATATAACTTAAATATGATCTTTTATGAGTTTAGGCCAGACTAAGGTTTCCGTTAAAAAGACTGTAGCAAAAAACAATGGGACTGCGTGAACTCGCTTTTATATTTCGTCAAATTGATAATTCTGTATTCATGACCAGGTACATTGGGGGTGATATTGAGTTATTTCACGATTGTTAGTAGATGGGAATGTCGACTAGTGCATTGGTGGTAAATTCAGTTTATGGTAGTATTTCACCCGCTCTTTATAACTCTCTCATAGAGAACTGTTCTCTAACTGTACAACAAAATTGCCGAGCTTCTGGTGTAAATAGAACACGATGCCGCTGCATGCGATTGCGCACAATCAATTACATTGGTATGCAAAAATGGAATGGCACAGTACTGACGCCACTATGAAATACCGTACACGTGTACATCTCAGTTTGCTTCCGGAAGCTTCATTGTTAGTGTATGTGCGAACACAGTGAGTGATTGTCTCTTGCTCTTCACACTGATCTACGATACTCGACACGTTACTGTGAAGACATCTTGATCTTCAATAGCAGCTTAGCGCAACAGTGAGATGAAACCGTTAGTACAAACGTTGAGCAGGGATAAAGACTAACAACCTTTTATTTCCGCCTTGGTGTTAACAATTACTCTCTGCATGTGTATGCATATGTAATTTGTTTCAGTATGATTACATAGATTTAGATGTAAGAAAGTAAAGATCGAAAAAGTTATGATTTTTTAAATATCAACTGCCAAAACATCGCTGACATTTAAAAACACCAATGGCAAAGTCTCTAGATAAGAATTTTCGATTGTTTGAAAAACGATATTTTTAAATTTGAAGAAAGAGTAGAAATATATACCCGGAAACGTCGTTGTTCATACAGATTATAATGAGCAAAGGTATTCTGAAACGTCGTGTTATGTAGACTAATTGTAAGAAGTACGAATTGTAAGAAGTACGAAGTACGAATGTAAGGATATACTCTGAAACGTCGTGCTGTTATTCACACAGATTAGAAAATGTAAGGGTATTCGCTGAAACGTCGTGTTGTTATTCACACAGATAAGAAAGTGTAAGGATATTCGCTGAAACGTCGTGCTGTTATTCACGCAGATTAGAAAGTGTAAGAATGTTCGCTGAAACGTAGTGTTGTTATTCACACAGATTAGAAAGTGTAAGGTATTCGCTGAAACGTCGTGATGTTATTAACACAGATTAGAAAATGTAAGGATATTCGCTGAAACGTCGTGTTGTTATTCACACAGATTGGAAAGTGTAAGGATATTCACTGAAACGTCGTGCTGTTATTCACACAAATTGGAAAGTGTAAGGATATTCGCTGAAACGTCGTGCTGTTATTCACACAGATTAGAAAATGTAAGGATATTCGCTGAAACGTCGTGTTGTTATTCACACAGATTGGAAAGTGTAAGGATATTCACTGAAACGTCGTGCTGTTATTCACACAAATTGGAAAGTGTAAGGATATTCGCTGAAACGTCGTGATGTTATTCACACAGATTAGAAAATGTAAGGATATTCGCTGAAACGTGTTGTTATTCACACAGATTAGAAAGTGTAAGGATATTCACTGAAACGTCGTGTTGTTATTCACACTGATTAGAAAGTGTAAGGATATTCGCTGAAACGTCGTGTTGTTATTCACACAGATAAGAAAGTGTAAGGATGTTCGCTGAAACGTCGTGTTGTTATTCACACAGATAAGAAAATGTAAGGATATTCGCTGAAACGTCGAGTTGCTATTCACACAGATTAGAAAGTGTAAGGATATTCGCTGAAACGTCGTGTTGTTATCTCACAGATAAGAAAGTGTAAGGATGTTCGCTGAAACGTCGTGTTGTTATTCACACAGATTAGAAAGTGTAAGGATATTCGCTGAAACGTATTGTTGTTATTCACACAGATAAGAAAGTGTAAGGATATTCACTGAAACGTCGTGTTGTTATTCACACAGATTAGAAAGTGTAAGGGTATTCGCTGAAACGCCGTGTTGTTATTCACACAGATAAGAAAGTGTAAGGATATTCGCTGAAACGTCGTGTTGTTATTCACACAGATTAGAAAGTGTAAGGATATTCGCTGAAACGTAGTGTTGTTATTCACACAGATAAGAAAGTGTAAGGATATTCGCTGAAACGTCTTTATTTTGATGAAGGAGTAAAAGTATACAATTGCGACGTTTCGATATAGATCCTTATTCCGTTATCAACTTCTTTATTTGATAATGGCCACGTTTTGGTACAGATCCTTATCCTGATACATGCTTGATAACGGTATAATGATATATACCGTCGTCATTGTAAAATAAAGAAGTTGATCATCCATGAATATGCTTGTCTCCTTTATAACCAACTTCTAGAATGCCTCTAACTAAGACGTACAAAGTACTCGGAAGAAGGGATAACAACACGATTCGTATTTGTTATTCACACAGGAAAGTGAATAGAAGGATCAAATAATCACGAACATGACACTATTGATACGAGTATGTGCCTCGCATATTTCGTTTATTTCCTTTACAATGAACATATATTTCCTTTTCGGGCGATATAATTTGAGAAATAGATTTTTGGGGCACATATTATGTACATAGGGGCATGTATTGTCTAAAACTACCGAGTAAAAAGGAGTTAAAAAAACGGAGTCGACAATCAAGTCCCGTATACTTGTTAATAATATAAGGAGCTTAACCGTCGACTACATATGCGTATAGTTGCTAGTTTTCGACATGGCCCTGTCTCTATATATGTAATTCTCCAAAGCCCGTAAAGGACATCGGCCAAGAAATATATATGACGTTTATTATTTCCCTATACTGTATAGAAAACAATTGACCTCAAACAACCTTTGTGGTCTGAACACTTTAAAAAAGGAAGGAGGAAAAGAGCAAATGTTTCGAAAGTTGCATTCCGAACATAATGTGGAATACAATCACGAGAACGTCTACACATTTCGTTGTAAATATAAGCTCCGAGCACCTGTTTGCAATGTTCGGAGTTTAGAGCCGATTCTGACATCTCAGTGAATAAACATCAAATATTTGATTGCATGGAATTTAAAGGTATTCCAAACGGCAATCCCTTAATATGTAAACAGGTCCACGAAATCGGCGCGGAGCTCCTTACATCACAAATAGTCTATCCAAATATCGCCTATTGATGTCAACTGCAGGCGAGGTTTCAGTTTTTGTCAATCATTCGCTGCAAGAAGTTTCACAGTTTTATTGGGACTTCAATCGGAGCAAAGTTAAATGTTGTCTATCAATAAATGCCTTATTTACTAACTTTTTTGCTCACATCATTAATAATGTCGGGTAGTATTATTCTGGTGGTAAAGCTGTATAATGTGTGTTACTTTTACAAACAAGAAGTATTTGTTGAACCGCTATCGACATCGACTTGGTGTCCTTTCATTTCCTCGGTGGACTTCTTAAATAAAAGGATTACATAAATTTTGACCCAAAAAAACTGTTGAATTGAAAACATTTATTTCAAAATGAATAATGTTCAAGACTGGCCAATCTAAATAAATTTAGATCGATAACCCAATATACCCGTTGATCTAAATTTATTTAGATTGAAGACTGGCATAAGTCAGTTAGAAAACTGGACATGTACTTGGATTGAGAAGTCAACTGTTGCTATAAACGGCATACTTGAAGACGGGGACATGCCCGGTGAGTATTAACGTCATTACGTCATTACAATGGTACCATTGTTTAAGGAATCCCCTTTTTGTCTAGCCTATTCTTCTCCCTCATAAAGCTGTGCGTTATACTATCATGTGCAGTATGCTATAACAATTATGGTTCAAAAATGCATAGTTGGCATAAAATAATCACGGTCATGACATGGTATAAAAGAAGACATAGCGGATACAGTATATCCACCCAAAGGTTAAAAAAAAAGAACATTGGTTTCATAAACACTTAGAAGGTGGTCTTTTGACAGATTATTTTGCATTTGATGTTTACGCTTGCGTCTATAACGGCTGTTTGCATGCGTAATACTATGGAAACACATGACACGGTGGTACTAAAACAAAATATTCTAGAAATTACGCCATTTACTTTCTATTTCTTCTTATCTACTACTTTAAATAAACTGCTTTATTCATAATTTAAAAAAATCATTGAATAAACATTGCATGAACATATCGTTTTGTAGAAAACGAAATTAAAACATAAATGCGTCTGTAAATTACTTCAACAATCAAGCATGACTGTGTCATAGCGCCAGGCATCATCCAGTGTTGAAGCTGGATACGATGTTGACACACCGTGCTTACTGTTTGCATACACCGTCCATCTAAACAAGCGGTATTGTCACTGGGGAACACTCAGTGGTCAAGTGATCGTGACCACCAATCTTCTCAGAGGTAAATTACCGTAATCATAATAAGTGAGGACACACTAATCCACACGGATTGAATGTTCAAGACGCTACCCACCTTATTATCCGACTCAAGCTGCCAGTTAT
This sequence comes from Gibbula magus, assembly GCA_936450465.1. Taxonomy (NCBI): domain Eukaryota; kingdom Metazoa; phylum Mollusca; class Gastropoda; order Trochida; family Trochidae; genus Gibbula; species Gibbula magus. Next base: position 5,353,515 of record OW388304.1, read on the forward strand.
GACGCCTAAATTAAGTATGCCTCTCACATCACATATAAATATACTCGGTAAACAAACACATTTTTAATAATGTCTCATAACCATGGTGACATTATAAGTTTCATAACCCGTGCGGCAGTGCAGAGAAAGGTTTCAAGCCTTCAAACCACTCGGTCACCCACTCGGTGATAAACCGCGCTTAACTCTGCTGAACCTCTGACAGTAGAGCTATACAGACTAGGAGCGGCTGCTGATCACTTATAGGATGAAACAGTTGTCTTTTCCCTCCATTGCCATCCTCGGTTACGCAAAGTTTTATATATGCTTCGTTTCTCTCCACTATATGATATAGCGGAGGGAAACAGAGCATATATAAACCCTGGGTAACCGAGGATGTCCATTGCGAGACCAATATAAACTTAATCTTGATCAACTCCACCGTTAGAGGTAAACGTATCAAATTATGATAGGTTTACCTCTAATATTCGTTCACTTAACAATTCCACAAACTATTGAAACCAAGTCACTCCTTTCGGGTGATTTTTCCTTCTCCGGTGTTATGTTGAAAGTTATAAAAATGCTAAAACGCATATGACATTGCAAACCCAAGTAAACGAAAACTAAAATACGCTTCAGTTTGAAATTTCACAGTTTTAGTGTTTCACCATGGAAAAAACATAATTTCATTGACATTCTCCCTAAATGTGACACACGTGTATTGAAACGGTTTATTTGAACATTTACAGGATTTGCGTCGTCTTGTTATACCCAGTAACCTGTTCACCTGTATTCTGAGAAGAAACCAACCATGCCTCAGAGCTTGCGAGCGGATAGCTATGCGAAGGACACATTATAGCGCTGAAGGGCTCGCTTGATGTATAGTAACCTTAATTCTGAGGAGAAACCGACCATGCCTCAGAGCTTACGAGCGGATAGCTATGCGAAGGGCTCTTTACAGCGCTGAAGGGCTCGCTTGATGAACAGCTTCATAAGCAAGTATGGACAGATAGAGGTTACTACCAATAAATCACAAGGCTGACCCAAATCAACGAAATTACCTGAGTTGTTTTATGTCAGGGTAGAATGACCCTGTCTGAAAACAGCTATCGATGTCAATCCCTGGACTATGTGATGTTACACTGGAATACTTGTTACAATTGTAATGCTAAGCTGTCTACATAATCGTTCTTATCATGTCTTAACAGTGACTATTTCATTTCTATTTAAGTCCCATTTTTTGTTCATAGATACACATATCCCTTATGCAGGTGAATGTCGTTACAAAACAAGTAGGACATTAGAATATTTGTCGAAATGTTTTATCGGAATAAAGACGCTGTAAGAAGTAGGCTATATTTTTTCTCACAAGTATTTCATAATGTCATCTTATGGTAGAGGTGTAACGACACACGCCATCTTTTCAGTTTTAATCTGAGTATAAATTGATTTTATTTTCCGTTCTCAAAAGAGATAATAAATGGTCTTATGTCCGTGCAAAATGAAACATTTATCTTATCATTTCTTTACATTGTAATTCTATTTTAGATTGAAATGAAGGTCCTTATTTAATAAAGAATGATTAATATCCTTAGATAAGTCAGCATGTTATCGCCTACGTTTAAACCATATATATACACTTACCTACTCGTGTTTGTACCTGGTAACATTATGAGTCGTGTGGTTTAAGGCGTGTTAAAGAGAATGACGATCTCATTTAAATCAGATCGAACCCGTACCTTGTTGAATTCTTGAGCGCAGCGAGGTACGAGTGTTCTGTTCGGTCGAATTTTAATGAGAATGAGGGTACACGCAGAGCATTATTTGTAAAGGAAATTCCAGGATAGATTCTCAATTATGCATGTAGTCATCTGTGATATTGCAGTCAATCTGAATATACAAAGACAATTAATATGGATAACAACTTCTTTATTCTAAGAATGCGACGTTTTGATACAGATTCCTGTATAGTTTTCAAGCAGGAACAAAATACAGAGCTACTGTGTTAAGCTTACAGCTGAATACAGACAGTGACAGACAGAGTGACAGAAATAAAATGATATTAAAGTGTCACAAATTACACATGTACATGAATGTAAAATTCCTAGATATATAAATAACTAAATGTTTAACATTATGTGGCTTATGAAACACAGCCAAAAACGTATCAAATTTATATATATACAACCTAAAAGTGATAAGTGAAGGTTAAATTAAAGCAATATGGGTAAAAATGGGTAAAAAGTATAAAGAGAAACTTAGCCGAAATTTAATTGTATTACCCGCTTTAACCGATTTCACCATTTTCGTATTGCGATCTAGTCTTCTTTCGTCACATAAGTGATTGACATAATATGCCTAACGTGACGTCATTACGACAGACACTTGCAATGATTGAAATGTACATGTGAGTGAGTAATAGTCACGTGACCATCCCCTCGGTCACACTGACCCACCTTGACTAAGCGCAAATGTCACATTTCAAGAAGTGCGAAATTAAAAGGAAAAAGATTGCCTTTTAAAACGGCGGTTAGTACAGAATTGCAATGGAATAACAACGAGTTAAGAAATTCCGAACAAATACTCGGATGTGTAATCTCCAAGGCTTGATTGGTGTCGGGGATGCAAGTTACCGTAACATTGGTAGGCAACATGCCTTACCTTATTTTCATTAAATTCAGGAAAACAACTCAGAATTGTATGCATAATGAATGATTTTGTCTTTATATCAAGAACATATTTGGAACCACCAGCATATCATTCTCTTTCCACAGAGGTTACTCCCTTCAAATTTCCGATCCTAACCTCTGTTATATTAGGCCACATAACTCGGTTCCAACTAAATTCCCTAGCGGGGGAAAGGGGAACCTCAAACTGTATCCCTGCTTCTTATCCAATAACTCATTACTTATATACGGATGGTAAATACAAATAAGCGATCATCTTCTGAATGGTAATGAATTATACAATGTTTCATCGAACTTAAGTTGCAAAGTATTGTTAATAGCTAAATAATACTCCTGATAAAAAAAGAGGACTAAAACGAATGCACATGATTCGTTGAAGTCATGCGAGTCCATTTCTCATCGAGCGGTCACTTTAATGTGTTCACATTACAATGGCCGCTCGAAGGTAGTTCAAGTCATCTGACTGATGCAGCGATATCTAACTCAGTTAATAGTTTTAAATATGGTACAATGATGAATGGTCAACCATCTTGCTGTCTGAAATCTCACGAGACCTGCAAATCTACATCTCAAACTGAAGATCTAGAGTTCAACACCACTGTTCTTTAAACGTCGCTCTATTTTCTTGGAATACGGAGAAACCGTTTTCTATGGATACGGCTTATCGGGTGATGTAATGAGATGTTTTATCCATTAACGTACCAATATATTGTATAAACTGTAATAATGAAAGGCAAATTTGAGAAAACCTAATGTGCAAAACAGTGCTACCGCGCCTTTAACTGTGCTCACATGAACCGGTCAAGTAATCCGACCTGTTCTCACCAGAGTGCGACAGCTGTTGTTGTTTTTGTTTATATCAGTTCGATGAAAAGCATCGCACGTTAGTAAACAACGGAGAGAATTTACGAAGAATATATGATTCTATATTGTTTTCTCTCATTACTTTTCAGAAATAGACAGTTGTTAAAACACTTTTTTAAAGTTTGTTAAATTATTAATAACGATCGTGAGTGTATTTTTTAAGTAGGTTAATGGTTATTGGTAAATTTGCGTCCGTCATCTTAAATGTCAGAGCAGGGACTCTCAAATTAGACTATCTATATAGATCCCCTGCATGGTTAGAGGCTGGAGTTAGGGCCTCGCTGTTTATAGAAGTGAATTAAAACTGGTCAAGTTGAGAATCTCTGGTTTCAGACATTTTACCGAGCAAGAGCTAGACTCCTACAAACATTAATTTCATATTGAAAATCGAACTTTATAGTGATGAGAGAGAATGCCTTCCCATTCGAATTATTTCCGCGGGAAGACGAGGGTGAGCAGAATAGACGAGTCAGCGTTATTCGTCGTGTCTGTAAAAAATGTCCAGATTGTTAGCGTTTATATCGATTTCCAGTTTTCGTCTCCTTTACATAGTTGGTGGAGTAGGTCAGGTGTTCCACGTCGGATATAACCATTCCTTGGTTCGAATTTCTGTAATTGTTACGAGGTTCAGGGGCTCTCTAATTATAGAGTCTCGATCTGTGCGGATGTAGAAATGATGAAATGCATGGTTGAATGTTTTTATTCTCAAATGAATCATGCAACATGGAACTCAAGTTTAAAAATTACTATATACTGTTTAATTAAATTGTTTAAAACACAGGAGCTCGAGATTTTATCAAATAGAGTCTTACATAATTTGAGGGTATGTAACCATATACCCATCTAACATCGAGGCTTCCAACATTATAGCTTTCAAAATTGAGTGGTATTCATTGTCGGCAAACGAGGAGTTGAAAATGAATAAATAACACGAGGACAGAGAGATTCGGATTTGGTAGTTAAATATCAAACTTTACACCTGTACTTCTTAAAGAGATTATAAATTTGAAAATGTAAGATTAACTATGCAGGAGATAAACAAACTAACCGGTCTCCTCGTGTTCAGAGATAATATCGTGGACGGAAATTAACAACTGCAAACAACGTTGACTGAAATCGACTAACCACGTGACGTTATCAGCGCTACATGCACGTGCATGTCGTGCATTAACAGCATCGCGTGACGAACGTTACCACGAGCTCGTTAAATTAACAGGTGCGCGTTTGACGTTGCTTTACGTTACAGGCTTAAGTCATTTTCAATTTTACTCCAGTTTGTATTCACTGTAGGCCCTATAACCCGTTGGCAGATAATTGCATTTTTCAGTAGCGATAGCAAACATCCTAATAAACATTCAAGATAGTAACAGAGATGTTGTCGTCGGCTTCACGTGATCAGCGTAAAAAGAATCGAGTGAATGGGCGCGCTCGGCCTTCTTGATCTTCCCGCCAATCGATAGCTAATCGATACAAACATCTGTCGTCTACCTGAAAGTGAATCGGGCGTTTCCTTTAACACTACACAGATTGGGAAATGTCATTCTGAATCTGAGAGGAAATTAATTGATTATCTAATGAGAACACGCCTGTTTTACACCAATGACAACTTGAGTTAGGAATGCACAACTTGAAAAGAGAGCGCGGGCTATCAACAAGTGACGTTACACGGGACTCGCCGCACGCTTGAAGGAGTTCGCTCCCTTCAGCGCCTCTTGCAATTGAAACTACTTTCTTCACGCCTTGTGATGTTCGTGTTTATTATAATATATGACGCATTTTTTTAAGGAAATTGACACAGATGTGTGATTATTCCTTGATGATTGCACGAGAGGCTTCAATGCTTGAGGTTATCATGCGTAGTTCCTTTGCGTAAATGAGATGTAATTTGTTACAAGCGCCCCGGCCTCTCATAAATGAAAAACGTTCCAATTGCACAGCATATTTTTGTGTATAAAATCTTCATCTTTATTATGGTACCCAAAGGTGGAGAGCACAACTCGTCTTTCACACAACAAACAGCTACAAAAAGAAGAAAAAATATTTAAAGGATATTTTAAGTTGGTGGAAAGAAAATATGCCAATAGGGCCCCAGCAGAGGACGCATCTAAACAACATAGAACTATAAATTTGAAACTAAAAGTAGAGGTAAAGTCGCTAAACATACTTAATGTCAATACATCAATACCCTGTGAGAAAATGTGAACGTTTAACCAGCCAATCATACAGGAGATGTCATTCCGATAGTATGAACGTTACCGTATGAACAGGCAACTGGTAGGCCTACAAGACGGGTGCCCTTAGTTCACTGATGAACGCACATTTTAATGACATGAGAATATTTGTAAAGATTTATATTCTGGTATAATAAAATACACTTTTAAAAACATATTCCCCCGAAAATAATATTGAAAGCCGTGTTTAATTACTAATTACGCGACATAACAACAGCACCGACTGTTGCCTGTGCGCGTATGCATATTTGCCGGTAGCCTTCGGCAGGTTTAGGCTGTGACGTCAGAGATGCTCTACGGCCCGCCGTAGTCCTAAGCGCAGTGAAAGGGAAAGCATTAGTGTGAATGAAGAATCGGTTGAATACGTAGAATTCGGGTAGTTTCGGACTTGATATGGTATATGGTGCAACGTGGGGGGTGCAGTAATTCATCAAAGCCTGGACAGAAGTTTAATTTTTTTAAATTTCCAAGCGAAAAGACGGACGAAGCGCGGCGAAATGTTTGGATAGTGTCAAGAGGAAAGTAGGACCGAAAACCGTCGGAATCTGTCTCCCTATGTTCAGAGCATTTTGAACAATTTTATTATACAGTTTTATAAATAAGTAATAGTCTTAGAGTACTGGTAATTAACAGTCCTTTATCAGGATATAACTTATAAATGCCTTCTTATGGGATGTGTCATCCTCGGTTACCCAAGGTTTTATATATGCTCCATTACACTCCAGCGGTAACCGAGGATGGGGATGTGTAGGCCGTGCTCTGACTGTGAAACTTAGTACACAGTTGTATAATTATTCGTCATTGGCTAATAAATGTACTAAACTGACGGGTAAAAGAAAGTATAACACTCACTTGTTTTCGATTAATTCAATATTTTAAAAACATGAGATGCATTTGATTATGATACGATACAATAACACCTTTCGGCAGTAGTTTGAATGACTTAATTGGTGACTGTTTTATTTTTAAACTAAACTATCATTTTTTAAAGTAGACAGACAGGGGTAAGAAATGAAATTTACATCAACATGACCCCTACCAAGTTCAAAATGTTGTAAATGTGTGCAGGATGAAGCACATTTATTGATTTTCACACAGAGTATGTGTTCTTTGTCGATGAACTGTTGTGTTTTATCAAAATTAATTTGGGGGAATTTCAAATTTTAAATTTTAAATTTTAATTTAACAAATTTCAAACCGTAGAGGTATTCTTTGACTGATTTAATGTTTTTGGACTAATTTCACAAACTAGTCCGTTTTTTAATACGACGTTGAAAACTCGAGATATTTACTTAGTATACATATGATAAATACAACTGAGCCATATACTTTCTTTTGTCCGTCAGTGTATATAAATTTCAATTTAATATGGCCACCGTGGCAGCTAAAATGGATTGTCAAACACCAAAAATATGCCCTGGTATAATGATTTGCTAAACTATAGTAATATTCAATGCTTAAAGGATATCTATCGCTTATATTACACCCCACCACCCCCACTTACTAAATTCTAAATCTTGCCCCCAACTTTTGTTGGATTCTGTTTTTCTGATATATTTTACTAAAGAATGCATAAATAAATATAAAATTATTCATTCTGGTATGGTTACATTCGGTTAATGATTGTATCTATCTGTAAATAGTTGATAAATCTAAACAGGTAACACTACGTTATTACAGGCTTCTAATATCACGAGTTCCCTATTATCGTGTTAGTCCGGTTTTCGTGACATGGACATTAAATCTTAATAATAATAAAGTATCAATACATTTTTGTAGCAAACATGATTTGAAAAACGAGAATCAAGATCGTACATTGTGTCCTGTGTAACTGGTTACTTCAGCGGTAATATACGAATAAAGGGAGTGTAATTTGTAGTAACGGATTTGAATAAATTATCATCATATAAGTTGTTGACACGCATGTTATCTACGTGTAGACAATAACTAGGTAATGTACGGCATAATCAACTACTAATTGTGAAAGTGTAATGTTACAGTTTGCCAGTCCCATACGAATCTGTATTTCCAACTCTCTCACGGTTGACATCCGACAGTTCATCTTCACTTGATTCCTGGTGTTCCGCTCAATGTTGATTCACAGTCGGTTCACACTGATAAGGACGGATGTTATTTATGTCAGATGGTTGAAAATCAACGCTGCCATCGCTATCCGAGGAAGCCATATCAAAACTACGAATGTTGAAAAATGTATACTGCATATTGGTTGCCAGCGTGGGTAAGAGCATCTTTGACGTCATATCACGTGACTGCTGCCAGCCTGATTAACTCTCGGGGATTTCCGGAAAACGACTCGCACAGAAAACGTTTTTTCAACGTTTCTACATAAAATGTAGCATTTTAATATTTTTTTGGACATACTTTGTCTTAAACAATACTGTTGAACATGTTAAAACAAAGTTTTTCTCTAATATTCTCCTCAAAACCCATACGCAATGTGGTTAACATCGGAGGAGAGAGTTTCATTAAGTTGGATAACTTGCACCCAATCCTCTCTCTTGAATAAATATGTTTAAATCAAAAGGAATATGAAGACAATTTCAACTAGCTCCGCGGAATCATGAACACAATCACAAATGTAAACATATTTCATTCCTGATTTTAAGTTCCAAGACAAATTTGAACTAAAATATAAAAAAAAGAGATATAGACTGAGCAATGTACTTAACAAAATTGGTCTCGGGTCGTTTCATGACCCCTCGGTCCGGTTTTCAGCTAGACCTCGTCTCTCTGTCAGAGGACAAAATGGTACAACATGACCATAGTGCCTATAACAGCATAGCATGGCTTCCATTGGTGGACACTGGTTATCTTGTCTTGTATAAAATAAAATAAAACTTTACGACAGCGTGCGACCTAATTATGCCTGCAAGCACGCGTGGTTTTGTCGATGCTCATGGTAAAACTTACAGAAGCCAAAAGGTTATCAGACCGGACCCAAAGTACCCACGTCACAATGCTGCGGGGTGGGCCTTATTATACTGGATAATTCTCTTCCCATAGAGGTTACTTCTGCGTATTTTTACGACATAAAATGTCAGGGAGTAAACTGTGGGTAGAGAATGACCAAGTCAGTTTTATAGTGAATGCAGCTTCTAGAGCTTCGTGTCGAATACCCATACATGTGGTAAGGCCTGATATATAGTGGCTTGAGATCCTCATATACAACATCCAAGCTTTCACGTACCATTACACCCGCTAGTCAGACTCGTGGCATTTCTTATTTCAAAATAGCTACCACACCTATCGATTTAAACATGTCCTGAAAAGCGAGTTTCGATCGATTTCAGGCGACGAATTGGCATTCCTTTAACACTGCTGACAATGCTATGACGTCACAAAGTTGATGACGTAACAATGTTATGCTACCATAATGCTGATGACGTCACATCGTATGATCTTACTGAGATCACTTCTGAAGAAGCTATAAATAGCAGTTTTGCATTTCAAATATGTTCTTCTTTTCTTTTGTTAATAATTGTTGAAGAATGAATTTAGATGATAAATAAAATCTCACCCTCGTGTCTTATAATATCAAATATATCTACACTCGTTGATTGAAGTAAAATAACTCGTGTTGATATATTTGGTATCATAATTAAGTTAAGTCACTTGGGCGAGATTCTTTATTTGTACGTTGACACATTTTATATGTTTTTAGTTCATCTTATCTTTCCTTGTCCGGAACCCATGACCACAAACCAGGACAGTCCAGTCCTTGAGTTAGGAATGCACAACTTGAAAAGAGAGCGCGGGCTATCAACAAGTGACGTTACACGGGACTCGCCGCACGCTTGAAGGAGTTCGCTCCCTTCAGCGCCTCTTGCAATTGAAACTACTTTCTTCACGCCTTGTGATGTTCGTGTTTATTATAATATATGACGCATTTTTTTAAGGAAATTGACACAGATGTGTGATTATTCCTTGATGATTGCACGAGAGGCTTCAATGCTTGAGGTTATCATGCGTAGTTCCTTTGCGTAAATGAGATGTAATTTGTTACAAGCGCCCCGGCCTCTCATAAATGAAAAACGTTCCAATTGCACAGCATATTTTTGTGTATAAAATCTTCATCTTTATTATGGTACCCAAAGGTGGAGAGCACAACTCGTCTTTCACACAACAAACAGCTACAAAAAGAAGAAAAAATATTTAAAGGATATTTTAAGTTGGTGGAAAGAAAATATGCCAATAGGGCCCCAGCAGAGGACGCATCTAAACAACATAGAACTATAAATTTGAAACTAAAAGTAGAGGTAAAGTCGCTAAACATACTTAATGTCAATACATCAATACCCTGTGAGAAAATGTGAACGTTTAACCAGCCAATCATACAGGAGATGTCATTCCGATAGTATGAACGTTACCGTATGAACAGGCAACTGGTAGGCCTACAAGACGGGTGCCCTTAGTTCACTGATGAACGCACATTTTAATGACATGAGAATATTTGTAAAGATTTATATTCTGGTATAATAAAATACACTTTTAAAAACATATTCCCCCGAAAATAATATTGAAAGCCGTGTTTAATTACTAATTACGCGACATAACAACAGCACCGACTGTTGCCTGTGCGCGTATGCATATTTGCCGGTAGCCTTCGGCAGGTTTAGGCTGTGACGTCAGAGATGCTCTACGGCCCGCCGTAGTCCTAAGCGCAGTGAAAGGGAAAGCATTAGTGTGAATGAAGAATCGGTTGAATACGTAGAATTCGGGTAGTTTCGGACTTGATATGGTATATGGTGCAACGTGGGGGGTGCAGTAATTCATCAAAGCCTGGACAGAAGTTTAATTTTTTTAAATTTCCAAGCGAAAAGACGGACGAAGCGCGGCGAAATGTTTGGATAGTGTCAAGAGGAAAGTAGGACCGAAAACCGTCGGAATCTGTCTCCCTATGTTCAGAGCATTTTGAACAATTTTATTATACAGTTTTATAAATAAGTAATAGTCTTAGAGTACTGGTAATTAACAGTCCTTTATCAGGATATAACTTATAAATGCCTTCTTATGGGATGTGTCATCCTCGGTTACCCAAGGTTTTATATATGCTCCATTACACTCCAGCGGTAACCGAGGATGGGGATGTGTAGGCCGTGCTCTGACTGTGAAACTTAGTACACAGTTGTATAATTATTCGTCATTGGCTAATAAATGTACTAAACTGACGGGTAAAAGAAAGTATAACACTCACTTGTTTTCGATTAATTCAATATTTTAAAAACATGAGATGCATTTGATTATGATACGATACAATAACACCTTTCGGCAGTAGTTTGAATGACTTAATTGGTGACTGTTTTATTTTTAAACTAAACTATCATTTTTTAAAGTAGACAGACAGGGGTAAGAAATGAAATTTACATCAACATGACCCCTACCAAGTTCAAAATGTTGTAAATGTGTGCAGGATGAAGCACATTTATTGATTTTCACACAGAGTATGTGTTCTTTGTCGATGAACTGTTGTGTTTTATCAAAATTAATTTGGGGGAATTTCAAATTTTAAATTTTAAATTTTAATTTAACAAATTTCAAACCGTAGAGGTATTCTTTGACTGATTTAATGTTTTTGGACTAATTTCACAAACTAGTCCGTTTTTTAATACGACGTTGAAAACTCGAGATATTTACTTAGTATACATATGATAAATACAACTGAGCCATATACTTTCTTTTGTCCGTCAGTGTATATAAATTTCAATTTAATATGGCCACCGTGGCAGCTAAAATGGATTGTCAAACACCAAAAATATGCCCTGGTATAATGATTTGCTAAACTATAGTAATATTCAATGCTTAAAGGATATCTATCGCTTATATTACACCCCACCACCCCCACTTACTAAATTCTAAATCTTGCCCCCAACTTTTGTTGGATTCTGTTTTTCTGATATATTTTACTAAAGAATGCATAAATAAATATAAAATTATTCATTCTGGTATGGTTACATTCGGTTAATGATTGTATCTATCTGTAAATAGTTGATAAATCTAAACAGGTAACACTACGTTATTACAGGCTTCTAATATCACGAGTTCCCTATTATCGTGTTAGTCCGGTTTTCGTGACATGGACATTAAATCTTAATAATAATAAGTATCAATACATTTTTGTAGCAAACATGATTTGAAAAACGAGAATCAAGATCGTACATTGTGTCCTGTGTAACTGGTTACTTCAGCGGTAATATACGAATAAAGGGAGTGTAATTTGTAGTAACGGATTTGAATAAATTATCATCATATAAGTTGTTGACACGCATGTTATCTACGTGTAGACAATAACTAGGTAATGTACGGCATAATCAACTACTAATTGTGAAAGTGTAATGTTACAGTTTGCCAGTCCCATACGAATCTGTATTTCCAACTCTCTCACGGTTGACATCCGACAGTTCATCTTCACTTGATTCCTGGTGTTCCGCTCAATGTTGATTCACAGTCGGTTCACACTGATAAGGACGGATGTTATTTATGTCAGATGGTTGAAAATCAACGCTGCCATCGCTATCCGAGGAAGCCATATCAAAACTACGAATGTTGAAAAATGTATACTGCATATTGGTTGCCAGCGTGGGTAAGAGCATCTTTGACGTCATATCACGTGACTGCTGCCAGCCTGATTAACTCTCGGGGATTTCCGGAAAACGACTCGCACAGAAAACGTTTTTTCAACGTTTCTACATAAAATGTAGCATTTTAATATTTTTTTGGACATACTTTGTCTTAAACAATACTGTTGAACATGTTAAAACAAAGTTTTTCTCTAATATTCTCCTCAAAACCCATACGCAATGTGGTTAACATCGGAGGAGAGAGTTTCATTAAGTTGGATAACTTGCACCCAATCCTCTCTCTTGAATAAATATGTTTAAATCAAAAGGAATATGAAGACAATTTCAACTAGCTCCGCGGAATCATGAACACAATCACAAATGTAAACATATTTCATTCCTGATTTTAAGTTCCAAGACAAATTTGAACTAAAATATAAAAAAAAGAGATATAGACTGAGCAATGTACTTAACAAAATTGGTCTCGGGTCGTTTCATGACCCCTCGGTCCGGTTTTCAGCTAGACCTCGTCTCTCTGTCAGAGGACAAAATGGTACAACATGACCATAGTGCCTATAACAGCATAGCATGGCTTCCATTGGTGGACACTGGTTATCTTGTCTTGTATAAAATAAAATAAAACTTTACGACAGCGTGCGACCTAATTATGCCTGCAAGCACGCGTGGTTTTGTCGATGCTCATGGTAAAACTTACAGAAGCCAAAAGGTTATCAGACCGGACCCAAAGTACCCACGTCACAATGCTGCGGGGTGGGCCTTATTATACTGGATAATTCTCTTCCCATAGAGGTTACTTCTGCGTATTTTTACGACATAAAATGTCAGGGAGTAAACTGTGGGTAGAGAATGACCAAGTCAGTTTTATAGTGAATGCAGCTTCTAGAGCTTCGTGTCGAATACCCATACATGTGGTAAGGCCTGATATATAGTGGCTTGAGATCCTCATATACAACATCCAAGCTTTCACGTACCATTACACCCGCTAGTCAGACTCATGGCATTTCTTATTTCAAAATAGCTACCACACCTATCGATTTAAACATGTCCTGAAAAGCGAGTTTCGATCGATTTCAGGCGACGAATTGGCATTCCTTTAACACTGCTGACAATGCTATGACGTCACAAAGTTGATGACGTAACAATGTTATGCTACCATAATGCTGATGACGTCACATCGTATGATCTTACTGAGTTCACTTCTGAAGAAGCTATAAATAGCAGTTTTGCATTTCAAATATGTTCTTCTTTTCTTTTGTTAATAATTGTTGAAGAATGAATTTAGATGATAAATAAAATCTCACCCTCGTGTCTTATAATATCAAATATATCTACACTCGTTGATTGAAGTAAAATAACTCGTGTTGATATATTTGGTATCATAATTAAGTTAAGTCACTTGGGCGAGATTCTTTATTTGTACGTTGACACATTTTATATGTTTTTAGTTCATCTTATCTTTCCTTGTCCGGAACCCATGACCACAAACCAGGACAGTCCAGTCATCTACATTCTCATCTCACGTTCTTTAGAACAGGCAGGATTTGAAGACAAACATTCCGACGTCCGAAAAAAAAAAAAAAAAAAAATTTCGTCAAAATTAGACACGCCAATTGACATGCACACCATTTGTAACCAACAAATCTGTTGCAAATATTTGCAATTCAGATTTAATTAATCAAACAAGTATTCTCATCACATCAATAACTGCCCATGTGATGTAAGTATATTTATTAGCTATCAGTATACAGCTCGCACTGCTTGACAATTAGACCTTGAGCACGGCGTTAGATTTTTACGGGCGTTTGTGTAACAGGTGCGCGCTCACATAAAGCTATGACGAGTCGTGAGGAGAGCAGTATCTCAGAGGATCCGATTCACTCGCGGGCCAACACATGTAAACAAAAGCCGCGGTACAATGCAGCCCGTTTCGTTACTCTTTCGAACAACTCGGCGGGGGCCTTCTAATAGCCATGTCACCGGTTAACACTGATTTAACTTCGTTCTGACAGATTTCACATTTTCTTCAACGACAATGAGTGACCATGGTAGTTTTAAGGAGTGCTTTGTGAAGGGTGGAAATTAACACGGGAGCTGTCACTCACTCGATGCTGCAGATGCGGTTGAAGAGATGTAGATGGAGACTGATGCTGACTCGCAGAGGCGGGGGATTCTAACTTGGGATTGTGGAATGATACGAAAAATTGTGAAATATGGAAATATTACGTTTTATCTGTGGATGTTTACCCCTATTATGTCTCATCAAAGGCCAGCAGCAGTTTGAAACCGGTTCCTTTACTTCATCCATTACCTCCTCAGGTACGTATTAAATAGCCTAGACCTACCTACATCACCGGAATATATTTTCTTCTTTCAAAGAAATATATAGATTTAAAACCTTTGATTTTATTTTCTTGAATTTCAAACCATGTCGCTAAAATTATTTTATAAATAATAATTGTATACATCGAAAAATCAAATTTTTCCTCATCTTTTTAGTATTTTTTATATAAAATTAATACTGTTAAGTCAAGCAAATTATATTGTTCTCTTTTATGAAAAGGTCTTGATCCATAATTTATAAAGAGTATGGATATACCAAACCTCAAACGAAATCAATACTTTCTGCATTAGAAGCTAGGACAGGTAAAATCTAGTGATTGATTTGATATGCCACATTCGTCAAGTGTATTTCACTTGTATGTTCGAACAGACAATTAACATTTTATTAACCCAATCAGTTATATGTATACATACTATTAATATAATTGAAATAATAAAATATCTGCAGAACCATTAAACACAGAAACATGTGGCCAGTGTTCTCTAGGGGACATGCCTCGTATGTCGTCTGCTAGCCTAGAGCAGAGAAGATTTCTTGGTTCCACTGTTCGCTAATCTCTTGACCAACTAAACCCCTGACTGGTCCTAATCTCTCACT
Organism: Gibbula magus; assembly: GCA_936450465.1. Lineage (NCBI taxonomy): Eukaryota > Metazoa > Mollusca > Gastropoda > Trochida > Trochidae > Gibbula > Gibbula magus. Next base: position 5,368,810 of record OW388304.1, read on the forward strand.
CATCTAGTGGTCAAGTGCCCTGCCTCCATTGTGCGAGATTGTCCACTTCAAAGGAGGAGAATGAAATGTTCTGAAACAAGTACAAAAATATTGGTTATTGGAAACGGATAAAATTGTCGACTGATTTGAAAAATTATTTCTATTTGATTAAGCGATATAGTGTAATGTAATGTTATTAAATATGTATTATTTATAAAAAACGGCATTTTTGGGAATTGTATTTTAAAATTTATGAGAAAGAAATCTCTAAACTTATTGTGGACATCTGAGGGTGGTATATGTTTTCTGAAAACAGGCAACATTTAGAGAAGGATTTGATATATTTTCTAAATTGTTGGAATTTCAATCTCATTTTGTTACATTGTCAATCTGTTACATTACAATGTAAATTTAAAGTTGAGATCGTTAAAAACTATATTTTGAGAAAAAAAATTCCAGTTTCAAAAGTGATACTTTTATGCAGATTTTTTCTCTCTAATCTATCTTTAAATAGTTATAAAATTGTAATTTAAATTTCTTCTTTATTTAACATTTAGTCTTATCTTAATGTCAAAACTAGACATGCTGCGTATGAAATGTATAAGTGACATGTATCTATGTCACTAGATTTTAGTCTTGTGTCTTCTATGAAAGGACACACAAATAATCTATGTATGGCATGAGTTATACCGTTGGCGAACAAGTCTTTAAGATAAATGACAATTTTATGGTTCTTTTTCATATGGAAATGTAGGTCATATGAAAGAAATAGCTCTAAGTACAAATTTACTTCTATTATAAGGTACCCAGATAATAGATAAGGATGGAAAAAACATAACATTTTATGCTGTGTTCATTTTGGCCATATTAAAGAAAAATAAACAAAATTTTACCTATAAATGAATGGAAAAGGTTTTGTCTTCTTCAGGGAACTTCAGATACAAACAATTAATTTTTATCTTTTTATATGGTTAACTGTAATCTCTTCCTATATACTGCTGTTTAATACGAGAGAAGTATATAGAATCTGTGGTCGGGCCGGTCCCCTAGATGAGTTTGTATAAATACATATTTACTTGTAATGACACTGTTACAATGCAACAAAAATATCCTGCTTATATATTCTTGTAGGAACATGATAAAAAGAGATAATGTCGCCATTAAGATCCTATATTTTGAATTATTTACATGAAATGATATATATCACAGTGTGACACTTTGAAATACTAAATCAAAAGTGGCATACACAGAGTTTATAATGGACTCTCAGCATGTTGATCAAATATGATTCTGTTTGATTACTATTGTATACTGGTAAGGATTGGAAAGGCCAAGCTGTTACTATCTATTGTATACACATGGACCTTTCCCAGTGCAAATATCTAGCCTCGCTCACCGTCACTTCTATGTAATTATTTACTCTTTTATTATAATTGTTCCTTTAGTTCAATTCAGACTTGAAGATTGACAAGTAGAATGATGAGATTTACAACTTCCTTGTACCCATTTAAATATGAAGGTTAAAATGGCGACAAGTATTATAAAGAAAGGCAAATTTTTAAAACATTCTTTTCAAAGACTAGATTTTAAAAACATGAATTAATCGTTTACATATTATATAAGATAGAGTGTTAAGTTAATTTTGATTTTCGTATTAGCTCATCAGGCCTGAAGGCACAATGGGCTTATGGCATGGCATCCGTCCGTAAACTTTTTTTACTTCTTCTCAAGAACCAATGACTCTAAAGAGCTGAAATTTTATGTGCAGATTCCTTGGCCAATGGGGATTTTAAATACCCAAAATAGGGTCACAGGGGTCACATCCTTAAAAACCTATTAATTTCATCTTCTCCTTCTGTTCCAAAAGGTCTAGAGAGATGAAAAATTGTGAACCGACTCCTTTGCCAATGGAGATTCTAAATTGTAGATTTTATGACCCTGTGACCCCAAATAGGGTCACATCCTTAAAACCTGTTCTTCTCCAGTACCAAAAGGTCTAGAGAGCTGAAATGTTGTGTACATACTCCTTGGCCAATAGGGATTCCAAATTGTAGTAGATTTGGTGACCCAATGACCCCAAATGTCAGGGGTCATGACCTAAAAACCTATTTAACCCAAATATAAATTGTACATTCTCAACCTACATGTATGATGTATAATTTGAATCCTGATGATCTACAGAGCCCATCGCTCTATTTGTTTTACAAGGTTTTATATTGTATGCTTCTCAAATAGTTCATATTATTCTGAAATGTCTGATAAAAGGTATCGGGCAATAAGACATAAAACAGGTATAGATTTGGACTCTTTAACGATTTAAGATGCAATTCTATAATTATTCACAGGAATAAATACTTGAATATTAAGAAACTCTTTACAGTTCTCGAGGTGAAGTTGACAGCAGAATAGTTGATATTATTTTAAAACAAATGACATTATTAATGTGGTGCTAACTCCAGCCTCCCCAGTTTTCCTCACTAACAATATGTAGCTTTGTGTTTTCAGGTCATGTAAGGTGACTGAGTATTGTTTCTCTGAACAATTGCTTTGAAAAGATTTTTTAACTTACACTATAGTAGGAGATTGAAACTTTGATTAAAACTTTGAGAAACTTTCTCAGCATTCTATTGCTTCTAACATTTTGAAATGATTCGTCATTCTCTTTCTCTACCAAAATGAAGAATCTACTAACTAGTTGATCAGTTGACGCTTGCAAATGAACTGGCAGAATATTTTCATCATAACCTTTCCGTTCACACTAAAACCCTGTAAACCTTTTAAAGATGGTTATCTAATTTGAACTATTGCTATTGACAGTTTAAAACCTTTTATAAACCGTATCAAACTTGACTTCTCTGCAGCACATCACACCAGGATGATCATAAAACCATGGCAACAGTTTAAAATAGTTACATTTAAAGCTTGTTCCTGTGGCTCCATGGTAACACAGAGATATTTAAGATGGTTTTCACATATCAAACTTTAGGTTGTAATGCATGGATTAACTTGTAAGATTTTAATTATTTGAAGTCTCACGCATTCTTGTATCCATGTCAATAAGTCACTACTGTTGTCACAAGATTGTAATACTGATTACTGACCAATAACCACCATAACATCATATCCAAGCATCCTGTTTAAATTAAAGTGACTCATTTTGACGTTCTATCTCTATTAATTTGAACTATCGCAAAATATTGTTGTATGACAGTGAAGATGTAAAGCGCAGAGGAATATAATTTCGAATTCATTTGAGGTTATAGTCGGTTTTGTAACATTGTTATCAAATGAGTTTCTGGGTCGAATGTTACAAAAAAGAGAACAGATGATATCATCACATTGCAAGATGGCAATATCAAGAATATTTATTATATGACAAGCAGTGAAATACTGGGATTTATCAGTGAAATAAACTGTGTATCAAGCTACAGTGAAAATAACTTATATTTTCACTGCGAACGGTGACTGATATAATTTGACGTCATAAAACAATAGTCCCACGCGGCGAATTGGCTTATGACGTCACAGTGTTACTGTGGTGACGGGCTGTTCCTAGCGGCTGCTCGGCGTGAAAACGACCCTTATCGGACGTAATTACATGGATAACGTCATATAATAAATAGAATATCCATCAATTCTTGACAAATACCATGTTTATCTCATCTCGTGAGGTAGAAAAGTTTTTTAAATGAAAATATAACCTTTCTACCTCACTCGATGAGATAAACATGGTATTAGTCAAGAAAAGACAGATATCCTCTATAAAGTAACATTAACTGCGCTGAGGGTAGTTTACATAAACAAATATCTCGTTATGATCTACTTTCTGTTTCTGAATACGTCAGCTCAAACTAACATTGATACAAAATACACAAGATAACTATTTGTCACATGATAAAAAATGGCATTGTTATTTCACGCAGTTATCCGTAAAAACAGAGAAAACTAATTTTGGGGTTTCATTGGGTTTTATTAATCAAATTAATCACTTCATATAATTTGACAGAGTAATCGCTGACCATGATATAACAGTATATATGTATCCATGGCAACAAGATCTTTCTTTACATTCCCAATTGCACATGCAGAAACCCCAGTTTGAGTCACTCTATTTAAAGAGTTTCCATTAGAATATGCACTTGGCAATTAGTTGTCACCATGGTAACAGAGAGACTAAGAACGCATTAAACAATTACAGGTATGACATATATCCTTTCTTGAATCATGCTCGATTGTTAAATTTATTATTGTCAGAACAATTCTGTATCATTACATATCAAAGTATTCGTAACCACGGTAACAAGAAGATACCAAAGCACTCCCTACATTCAGATGTGCAACAATCGGTAACCAACAAGATAACAATACATCAACAGAACCATCATACAAGCATGTGTGATGTCAGAGAACATCCACGTCTCGGACACGCTACCGTGAAATTACTCGAGTCACGCAACTTCCTGAAATAGACATTAAGTCCTATTTTCACTTCATTTGGGAAAATTGTATTAAAAGGAGATGCATCTGTTTCTGTCTTGGACTTTATTGGGGATGTTTTTCAGATTACATGAGGATCTTCTACAATGCATCTTGCTCATTATGTTTTAATTGATTGTTGAATAATTAATGTTCATCCTTGGTATATTAACACTATGTGACTCAGTCGAGGTGGGTTGCTTGCCTCTCGCTGGTCTCGATGGTGTTCGGTGATATCACCCACCGGCACACTCTGAGGCATGAGAAATTTTGTAATCTAGATTGACTTGATCTTGATTTCTGTAAAAATAATTAGGTTGGTTATATATTTATATGTTTTGGAATATATCTGATATTATGATTTTGACCAACACAATCTTGTCCATTTTAATTTGTGTAATTTATGCCTGTGAATTAAATTTAATTTAATTTTATAAAGAAACAAATGATTGAATTTATAGTCTTAACAATCTTTTTTTGGAAATTTTGTTTTAAGACAAAAAATTGGCTTCTAATTTTCCATTGGTTATGAAAGGTATATATAAAGAGGGTAGAATATGTTTGTGGAAGGGAGTTTTCTTCATGAAGAAAGGGCAGTATAGTGGCTAGTGCGTTATGCTTTCGGATAGATGTTCCATGCTCAAATCCTTTTTGGGACTCAGCAACCTTATGAGCTGAATAGAACGGTTCTACATGCAGTAGGACTGGTGCAATGCTATGTATTATAGTTCAGTACAGTGCCACCTGGCATGGTTCAGTAAGTCCAGCCGGTGTCCTGGGGTTTCACTGCCATCGGTACCCACAATATTACAGGCTTTCTACCTGCAATAGTCAATATTTTATATAAATTTTTCATTTCATGCATTACATGATTATTCTATCAGGACTGTATAAAGAGATTTCCATTGACAATATATGTTTTTACAGAGGCAATATTGAGACCTTTATAAAGATTTAATTTTAATTGTCAGAAAGATATTTAGAAAGCTGTAAAGTTCGTTTGTAGCAATGACCTCTGTCAGATAACTACTCATCCTTTTAATATTTGACAAATTGACCGTTGACACCTAACTTTATCAGATTCCATGAAGTCAAATGTCTGGAATTCCCTTGTTTACAGATCCAGATTGCTCGTACATTAGCCTTGGTGCTGTGCTTGTTCTTGTCAGCTTCCTTGATTTAACTGTAAACTGCAGGGTCAAGAGTGTTTAGTCAAAGATTTCAGATGCTGAGAATAAACATAAGAGTATAATACCTATTGATTTTAAATATCATGTCTCTCAAAATAAATTAAACTTCTGTCCTGTTTAACGTTTATGTTTCCACAATTGTTTAGTAACAAATATGATTGCAGAAATACGTCAATTTTTAGTTTTCTTGCAAATTATGACACTCCTGCAGCAGTCATTGAACACCAATGAAAAGACAATGCAGTGTTTAAAGAACACCAGTGATAACACAATGCCTTGTTTAAGGAACAATATAATACTACTAAGTAATTATAGAGGAAACAATGTTGTCACAGGTAACACAATGTTTCTTTTTTCAATAGTTCTTGCTAGAGACAAACATTTATATTGAGTACAATGTTTCTTAATGTGTTATTTGAATGTGTTTCTCCACACCCACTGTATATGATATGACATATATCACACTCTTACTCATCCTTATGTGTACAGGTCATTTCAGTTAAGGCATAAAATGCAATATTTATATTCAATCAACAACTAAATGCAAATGTTTATATTTCAAAGATTAGACGGTTATCAGTAAAAATTAAAATGACCATTTAACCATTTAACCTTCTGTTTGTATACAACTTGAAATGGAATTGTTAAAAATCTCTATATTTATTTTATAACAATTGAGTCCAACAATGTGACATTATGTATTACAATAGATGTGACACTTTGTTAGTGTAACCTGAGCCAGTATTTGTTAAGTAAGAATTAGGCACAAATGAAATATCAATACGCAGGTCTTACAAAAAGCTGTTATAGCTCAATGACTGAAGGACATGCAGATTCACCTAAGCAGAGCAGCTATCTGATCTGTGGGTCTACACCCGGCTGCTTTATTGCTGTCAATGGGAGATCTTACTAGGTAGAATAGAGATCTTAGAGCCTTATCTTGGTACAAAACAACTAGTCCTTGGATGATTTACGATTATGTTCTCTTCATGTGTTGTTGCCTACCTACCATGATACTGATAGTCCTGCTTGTATTCATTGGTCGCGTATCACATGGACACCACTGTGAGATAAGATTGAAGATTAAATGTAGGACATTACAAGTTACCCAACATATTTTCTTATCCAATTAATTGTGTCAATTTAAATAGTACAACAAAATCATTTTTAGCTCATCAGGCCTGAAAGGCCCGATGGGCTTATGTCATGGCATGGTGTCCGGCGTCCGTCCATCCGTCCGTCCGTCCATCCGTAAACTTTTCGCTTTTTCGACTTCTTCTCCAGAACCAATGACTCCACAGAGCTGAAATTTTATGTGCAGACTCCTTGGCCAATGGGGATTCTAAATTGTAGATTTGGTGACCCCATGACCCCAAATGGGGTCACAGGGGTCACATCCTTAAAAACCTATTTTCATCTTCTTCTCCAGTTCCAAAAGGTCTAGAGAGCTGAAAAGTTGTGTGCAGACTCCTTGGCCAATGGGGATTCTAAATTGTAGATTTTGTGACCCTGTGACACCAAATGGGGTCACAGGGGTCACATCCTTAAAAACCTATTTTCATCTTCTTCTCCAGTTCCAAAAGGTCTAGAGAGCTGAAAAGTTGTGTGCAGACTCCCAGGCCAATGGGGATTCTAAATGGTGACCCTGTGGTGGCCCAAATAAGGGCCTCAAGCCATGACCTAAAAATCTATTTCAGTCTTCATCATTAAACAATATAAACCCTGATGAGCTACAGAGCCCATGGCTCTATTTTTTAATTATGATCAGTGTCCTGTTTGAAAAAATATTCCTTTGGATTTTGAAGTCTTTAAACCCTTACCTCACATATGTATCTGGTACTTGAGATATGTTCTTGTCATTATGGTACAAAAACCAATATATGTTGTGACTCATACATAGCGCGGACATGTCTATTGATTAACAAAATATCCTTACCAAGAAATCAATTTACGTAACAAGATATAAATATTTGATGAAAATATAAAATTAACCTTAAAGTCAATATTCACCTTATAACTGTGTGATACATACGCACATTTTATATTGCTCCATTCCCTGTCCAAAGTATAGTTTAATCTCACCATGTAATACTATGGGTAAAGTCATCACCCTCTCCGCCCACCCATTCATAATCATTTTGTTTCCGGAGCAGCGAAAGCCGTTTATGATATCTTCCTGGAACTTTGCATGTGTATTACCCACTAAATGAAGTGGTGCCTTTTGATATTTTCAGATTTCTGAAAAAAAATGTCCCCGTTTCCATAGAAGCGTGTTAGATTTGGACTTTGTTCAGAGATAGGTCTGTTTCCGGAGCAGAACTTTAAAACTCTTCATCATATCTGAAACTCTGAAGTAGCAGATATAGAATTATCTGCCAAAGATGTGTTTTACTAATTATGTGGGACTGGTGGGATATGTCATCTTCTGTTGACTCTTGTTTGGGCCTAACAGAGTGTTTTTCTCACCAGAAACCTTTCAGGCAATATTTTAATTCATAATAAAAATCTGAAAGAATCTTAACTTTATATGTTAAATCAATTTCCTCCAAATGAATCATGAAAATAAAATGTTCAAACTTAAAATGGCAAACCGGAGAGAAAATCAGGATTGCATTCTTACTCTTGTGAAAAACTTTTAAATGCAAAGTGTCAAACTTTTGATAAAAGGCGACAGTTTTGATTGACATTACCAGGTCCTCTACTGCATATATCTGCACAGGTGACGTATTATTCCTTCAGTGACACATTAAATAGCATTACGGGGCCTATAATAATACTCATCATAACCATTGCTCACATTTTCGTGTGGGAAAATTACAAGACTGCACTGAGAAAACTGGTTGTTGACTTTTTGTTGACAGACTATACAATTGAGGTTTTAAAAATGTAGGTTCATGTTATTTACATAACAAGAGTATCTGTTTTTGTAACATAATTTTTCAGTGCAGCTCCCATGCATGCAATATGCTGGTAAATATATATCCTTATACATAATACAAGTATCTTGGGTGGTCCTTTCCAGTTCTCTTCCCATAGTTGGAGAAAAGTGTACCAATATTTAGTGGTATGTTAGAGATTCTGTGTTCACTTGTGTTGTATTGAACATGTGACATTAGAGTATTTATTGTTTTAGCTCTCAATATTGTAACAAAATCGATAACAAATACATATCAGAAGAATATGTTTATTCAAACTATTCTTTTTTCTTTCTTTATACTAATGGTTAAAGCAGATGTCTCAATGAAATTATTTTTGAATTCAAATAAAATAATGCAATTGTATAGAGATAGTTGTTTATTTTAATGAAACATTCAATTTTTATGTAAATTATCTCCATTATTGTTTGGACACAAAAAACGTTGTTTTGTTTGCTAAATTTATGTATCCCATTTTGTTATTTCCTTACATTCCACCTGATGAAGGAGTGAGTATATACTCTGAAATGTCATGTATTTCACATTAAAGAAATCGTTTTCCAGAATAATTTTCCTGCTCTCGTGTTTTATTGTTTTACTGATCTGCCCTGTTTAGGGTCCTTATATTTCCCAGAAAAACTTGATATTAGAGTTTGTATACATTCATATTGAATCCTGTTAAATAACGAAATATCCATAATTTTTTCTGAATATTTATGTCCGTTTCTCAAACCTCCAGGTATGCCTTGTAATGTTAATCATAAAGGTATGCTTGTATAAACTGTCCCGGTGTGTTGTGTATTGGTGAAGTCACCTGGTTGTGGTAGTATCAAGGCTGAATGAATTCCCAGGTGAAAATAAACAAATTGTCTGACTTTTCACCTCAACCAATAAGTATGGTATGTTTTGTGTTGTCAACATTTTGTGCATATTGTCCCGAGGCTAAGTCTTTATGCGATGAGTTGAGAAACTAAACACGTAGACAAATTCTTATTTAGTTTGACAACACCTTGGAGATTTCCGCAGATGTTTAGTTCAAATAAATAAAGAGAAACTAAGCTATGTTGCTGTGAGTATTGTATCTCCTTGTGACAGGGAGATCAGGACTATAATGCACTCTCAGGTGTTGCATGATTTTAACACATCTACTATATGGCACGGTTCATTTTGGTCTCAGCTGCAAGTTTATGCCTGAAGTATTTATCGATCGATTTATCTAGAAATTTTCAATTAGGGGTGTAGGTCCATCAATATTGATATTTGGGGACTAAATTGTGATGAAGTTAGTTTGAGTAAAGGAGCAGTAGGAGAGGACAGGGGTTTGGGTGGCATCCATCCGTCTATAGAGGTAAGGGAGGGATCTAACAGATCCATGGGATATAGGAATTTGGAACTTGTAACTTTTGATGGTTTAAATAAAGGTCATCCTCGGTTACCCATGGTTTTAAATGTGCTCCTTTACTCTCCACTATATCACCCATGGGAAACTTTATCAGAGAAAACTGTACTTAAATTACCCAACCTAAAGGTGTGTTTTCATATTTTTCATTCACACTTAATTGAATTGATTAAATAATGGTGGTACAACTTTGCTTTATACATGTCATATCAAATTTGATAATTGTTGCATATTATATTCAGATCTTAATAAATATATGTTATATATAGTAAGTCTTTCAAAGTTTCGCAAGTCTCAGCCTTAGATTGATGTTCTATGATGCTTAGTATGTTCTGAGTAGTTTGATGTGCAAGATTCAGGTACATAGTATAACATGCATCGAGATTACATCAGTGTGTGAAGTAAGCCAGAAAAGTTACTTTCCTGAGAAAATCAACAAGTTACCAAACCGGACCAGTTACCAGGTAACAAGCTGTCGGACCAGCCTTGTATTTATACACTTACTGTCTATACATAATAATAAATTAAAGAACATAACTGACAGGATATCTCCAAGCAGGTTACTTACCTGTTTTATCTACCTAATTTACAATATGCCTACAAACATTGTAAATAATCTAGTCGATTTTCACGTCAATATTTTGCCAAAATGAATTATAACGATATTTTCATAACCACCACATGACATTATTGACCTCAGGTATTTTGTTTCACTAATTCATCTGTTTTGTTATTTTGTGTATATTTAAATAATGAAAGTCATAATGACAATTTGATCTACTAACGTGACATTATGATGATATCATCTACTATCATGACATTTATGACAATTTGAAATACTATCGTGACATTATGACAATTTGAAATACTATCGTGACATAATGACAATTTGAAATACTATCGTGACATTATGACAATTTGAAATATTATCGTGACATTATGACAATTTGAAATATTATCGTGACATTATGACAATTTGAAATACTATCGTGACATTATGACAATTTGAAATACTATCGTGACATTGTGACAATTTGAAATACTATCGTGAGATTGTGACAATTTGAAATACTATCGTGACATTATGACAATTTGAAATACTATCGTGACATTGTGACAATTTGAAATACTATCGTGACATTGTGACAATTTGAAATACTATCGTGACATTGTGACAATTTGAAATACTATCATGACATTTATGACAATTTGAAATACTATCGTGACATTATGACAGTTTGAAATACTATTGTGACATTGTGACAATTTGAAATACTATCGTGACATTATGACAATTTGAAATACTATCATGACATTGTGACAATTTGAAATACTATCGTGAGATTGTGACAATTTGAAATACTATCGTGACATTGTGACAATTTGAAATACTATCATGACATTGTGACAATTTGAAATACTATCGTGACATTGTGACAATTTGAAATACTATCGTGACATTGTGACAATTTGTAATACTATCGTGATATTATGACAGTATGACTTACCTAGGTGTCATATTACAGTTTGTACTGTTACCTATGAAAATGGCAGTACTGCTATGACATTTGACCTGTATCAATTGGCATCATAGCAAGTTGACCTTCTAACATGACATCATGACAATACGAGCTATAAGGATGAAATTATGTCAATTCAAACGTCTTTATTGACATGAAAATTTAACTTGAATTTGACAGTTAGACATTGTGACAATTTCTTCCAAAGAACTTTATTATGCCTTTCTTTATGACAAAATTGACCTGCTTTGATGACAATATGATCTTATGTCATGAATTTATGAAAAATGACCTGCTCAGATGTCAATATGATCTTATGTCATGAATTTATGAAAAATGACCTGCTCAGATGTCAATATGATCTTATGTCATGAATTTATGAAAAATGACCTGCTCAGATGTCAATATGATCTTATGTCATGAATTTATGAAAAATGACCTGCTCAGATGTCAATATGATCTTATGTCATGAATTTATGAAAAATGACCTGCTCAGATGTCAATATGATCTTATGTCATGAATTTATGAAAAATGACCTGCTCAGATGTCAATATGATCTTATGTCATGAATTTATGAAAAATGACCTGCTCAGATGTCAATATGATCTTATGTCATGAATTTATGAAAAATGACCTGCTCAGATGTCAATATGATCTTATGTCATGAATTTATGAAAAATGACCTGCTCAGATGTCAATATGATCTTATGTCATGAATTTATGAAAAATGACCTGCTCAGATGTCAATATGATCTTATGTCATGAATTTATGAAAAATGACCTGCTCAGATGTCAATATGATCTTCTGTCATGAATTTATGAAAAATGACCTGCTCAGATGTCAATATGATCTTATGTCATGAATTTATGAAAAATGACCTGCTCAGATGTCAATATGATCTTATGTCATGAATTTATGAAAAATGACCTGCTCAGATGTCAATATGATCTTATGTCATGACTTTATGACAAATGACCTGCTCAGATGTCAATATGATCTTATGTCATGACTTTGAGACAAATGACCTGCTCAGATGGCAATATGATCTTATGTCATGACTTTGAGACAAATGACCTGCTCAGATGGTAATATGATCTTATGTCATGAATTTATGAAAAATGACCTGCTCAGATGGCAATATGATCTTATGTCATGACTTTGAGACAAATGACCTGCTCAGATGGCAATATGATCTCATGTCATGACTTTGAGACAAATGACCTGCTCAGATGTCAATATGATCGTATGTCATGACTTTGAGACAAATGACCTGCTCAGATGTCAATATGATCTTATGTCATGACTTTGAGACAAATGACCTGCTCAGATGTCAATATGATCTTATGTCATGACTTTGAGACAAATGACCTGCTCAGATGGCAATATGATCTTATGTCATGACTTTATGACACATGACCTGCTCAGATGGCAATATGATCTTATGTCATGACTTTATGACACATGACCTGCTCAGATGGCAATATGATCTTATGTCATGACTTTGAGACAAATGACCTGCTCAGATGGCAATATGATCTTATGTCATGACTTTGAGACAAATGACCTGCTCAGATGGTAATATGACCTGCTGCTGTGACACTACAAAGTGAACTTAAATGATAAGCACTTCCAAGCTGCTGATGAAAGGAGTCGACCCTCTAAGAGGATTGGAGCAGGTGCCCCGTGGCCTGATGTAGCTACAGCGCTCCAGCTTACTGGCTCAGGATCCCTAGGAGTCAGGGTTATGATGTTAATCCTCCTTGTGAGGATTGTCTAAACTGATGCTGTTGTAACAGCTTCCCTTTGTGTCTGTTATATGAGAGTCTTTAATATCAGCGAGCGTGACTTCACGATTCAAATCATCAAGTATTTCAAGCCTAGAGTCATGTTTGTTCAATACTTATAGAATGTGACATTTGCAATATTTGCACAACTCAAAATACAAGATATTTCTTGCATAAAAACTTTTGATTTCTTTTAAGATTTTGCTTTGTTTTATGTTAGTCATGACAATATTATTACTTGCCAACTTAAGTTTTCCTTCCATTATAGGTTAGTTGTCTTATTTGTCTTATTTTATTAATAGGTAACCTAATTTAGTAAATATGTCCCAGTAACTTCAAAATGTCGAAAAGAGTACAATCGTACCTTCAACAAAAGCTGTACTCTTATATTTGTTAGAATTCTTGACAGTTTTGTATTTCTGAACACAAGCCAAGATAAACATGGCGAAGCATGTATCATTAATTGGCAAGGATTTCAATGCTAGTTTACATATGTTACAAGTGCCTTTGAAAAGAAGTGTTGGAGAAATGTCAATTTTAGACCTTTTCCAAAATGTTGACTTAAGAGACACCACGGATTGCATTAAACTTCAGAAGGTGAAGACAGACCTAATCATGTTGTTAGCATGAAACCTGGTCGACTTTCAAGAGTTGTCTTTTCACTTGTCAGTTCATGTACACATCTTGTGGTTTTGTTAAACAGATGTATAAAGATTTGCTTTGCTAAATACAATAGATCTTGGCTACAGCAATGTACTAATTATCAACTTGAATCAGACATAATTGGTCTCTATTTAAAGGAACTAAAAATTTAAGTCAAATTTGTTAAAAGAATGTTTTTAGTGAAAGAAACAAACCCATCATTATATTATTCTAATTAAAAAGTTACAAAAATCATTCTGGAATTAAGTCTTACTTAATTTTCAAGATTCAGAAGAAGAAGACGTTTATTTTGGTATTTTGAAGATACATAGACATGCTGTAATTGTTGCTTTATAATTTCCTCATGTTTGTGTGAAACAACTGGAATAATTATGATTTTCACTTCTTTAAATTTACAAGTTCCCATCTACAGAATTACTCTCCAAATGCAAATATCATAATAACCTCCTCTCACATTTCTCACTCATGCTGCAAAAGCTGTCCTACATATCAGAAATGAAGTTGTCACCTAAAGGGTTGAGAAAGAATGACTTATTATAAGTGGAGCGGCAGCGTATAGGTTTTACTCGAGTCAGGATGTGGTTAAGATGGAAGATGGTGACATAAAAACCCATATGTAATGATCCTGTACACATATTGGCGAGCTTGAAGTGAAGTGCATCGGTACACATGCTGCTGTTTGACTCAGGCCGATCTTCACCCCTGCTATGTGAACTTGAAAGAAACTTTTTCTTTTTTGTTCAACAGTTACATGCAGGTTGTGTAATAAGCCAAGCAAGTTAAGCCGTTTTTTGTCGTGTGATGATCTCCAGCCTCTTCTCTCCTCAAGGAGCCAGGTCCCGCACACGTTTCATGTTGTATATTCTCATTGGGGTGCAGCAGTTCGTATGTCGATGGAGAGGCAAAGTTTGTCCTGAAAACACTGCTCGCTAGGATCAATGTCTCCACATTTGAAGAGTCGTCCCGATCTCCCCCGTACCTTTCCCAGACCACATACCTCCCTGAAGGGTTGCCCCTTGAAGTGCCTCCGTTTCATCACGTTGTTTTCAAAATACTTGTTGAAAAGTAACGCTGTTATATTTAGGATCACACTACAGTATCTGATATATTACAGATATTTGTACAAATTTCCCGGTGGCTGAAAGGGTAAATTGTTGCGACAGTCAGTGCTTGCAATAGGTGCCTGACTCTGAGGGTGTTGGTTCGAATCGTTCAAGTGACTTGACCCACACAAAAAAGCACAAGAATTTGTACTATTGCAGATACATTTTTTCATCCAAATGACACAAATTGAAAATTGGTTGAAAAGGTTAATTAGAATTTGATACTCATATTTCAGAGTTTTGCATCTATGTCATATTTTCAAAGCCTAAGACTCTGTTTAAGCTTGAGATTTCTGCTTTAAGGGAGTGACAGTTAAGCTATAAACATTTTTGCTGTCATGTAATTTTCACAACAGATACAGAAGCTAGAAAGGCAAATAGACAATTATGTTTCAACCGTTTATAAACATGAACAGAGTTAAACTTGGCAGTATGAGATTTCAAGTAAGGGATTTTCAGAAGATCAATTTTAGATCTGTTGTCTTTATTTTGTTTGATTTTGAGGATAAAGTTGGTTGATAAGTATTCTATGTCATATTGATTGATTGGAAAAAAGAAATGTAGGCGTTCAGTGGGAGCAAGTTCACTTCATTCTGCAGATTTTGTGAGTAAATGTTGTTTCCTTCCTGGCCTTTGAAGACAGAAATGTGTGAGATAGTGAGGAGCCGTGCATTGACTAATGATAGATTGACGTCATTTTGTTCGTCTTTGTGTTAAGATTTAAAATAAAAAGGTTTGTATTGATAACGGCCTGAGGTTGTTAAAAGCAAGATCAATTTGTTTTAAATGCAGTGTTTTTTTAATGCTTGATCCAGTTAAAAATTATTTTATTTCTAAATAACTGATCTTACTTTACTAGTTATTATGATGTATGATTTTAAAAATATGTTTCATTATGAAACTTTCATAATATGTATTTTCACTTGCTGAGAAAGTGCAAGTTAAACTGGTTTGCATGTCTGAGATGAATGACTGCTTTAATTGTTTAGCTTGAACTTTCTGCTTTGTTGATAAATGAATGAGCTAATACTAAAACTCCCTGCCTCATTTACGAAAATCAAATATATATATATATATATATATATATATATATATATATATATATATATATATATATATATATATATAATACACATAAAGTTCACAATCGGAAGATTGTCTAACTCTCAGGTAGTAAATATGGAAAAAATAATGGATTTAGAAGTAGAAATCATCCATTTTAATTGAGAGCGCTTTCAGCTACACAGCCTCTTCAGGCCATACATAACGGATAATATTATTTGTTTCATGAATAAAAAGTGATAATTTAAAAGTGATATATTGTATAAAAGTGATAATTTTTATTACCCATTATGTATGGCCTGAAGAGGCTGTGTAGCTGAAAGCGCTCGCCGTTAAAATGGATGATTTCTACTTCTAAGTCCATTATTTTTTCCATATATTATATTATGTATATGAGTGTAGTACTCTCATCAACATCTGTTGTGTTATTTGATATATTGAATATACTTTTCAATATCAGAGCTATATGTATGTAAGTATTGATATTATTTCATATGTTGGATGTATACTATGCAAATATAAACACTTATATTCCCCCAGTAGGGAAATATGGCAAACCGCTTCTGTTCCTGAAGTAGAACTGAAATAGTACTAAACTTGACAATACATGGTAGGCTTTAAGTTCAGCATGACTCCTGATCCAATCAAAAAATAAATTTGTTTCCTTAGAATTTCTTTGAAGAGGTATATTCATCTTGATATTTCGTATTCAAAAATATGATGCTTGATAACGGTATAAGGATCTATACCGAAACGTCGCCATTGTGGAATAAAGAAGTTGAACATCCATAAATTCCTTGTCTTTCTATTACACCGACTTCTAGAATGCCTCTCAAACAGTTTGATCTCAAGAATATTTAAAAAAATGTAAAGTCAAATTATGTCAATGGTCTTATTATTAAGGAAAATATGGAAACTTCAATCCGTGTGCAACAAATTGAAATATATTTTTAAAAGAATGAATATATAAGTTGATGTAACATCGTTCAGATAGTAAAAGGAAAATATGGAAGGAATTTCTCAATGTCTGTAGGCAGTGGTCATAAATAGAAGATTGATTAGACTGTATGTGTTAATTAGATCAGATGATGTATATTGACAAGGGAGGATTAATTACATCAATGAGCCAATCTTTCTTATGAACACACTGTATCAACTACTGGCAAGTCCATGGATTTCAAGTACACAGGGTTGTCAGCTCCGTCGCAGTGTTCTCATTCCATACCAATCTTTCTCATCCTACAGTTGATATATTAATTAATATTTAAATATACCTAAAATGTTACACTTCTTCTAGGCATATTGTCTGAGAAGTTTATTCATGAAACAAAATTTGATGTAAAATTAAAAACATACCGTAAATCTTTATTTTGGATATATTATTCAAATTCAAATGATACTGATTTAACCCTTCCAAATAATTCACTGCAGTTCTAGATATAAGTAGTCTTATGCAGTCTTGAGGTAACATCTCCATCAAAGCTTGTAAAATGTTGAAGAAATTTGTTAAATCTTGAAGAAAATTACACATAGGTAGGAATTTTAAAATAAAAAATGGAAAACAAAATCGGTAAAAGTTTAATAAATGCTCCTTAGAATATTGAACAAAACTGTTAAGATATTAAAGCAAGCTCTACAGTGCAAGACTCATGTCAGGTTTGACAAAATTAGATTTCAGTCTTCATCTGAACCTGAACTCATCACTTCACATTTTCCGATCACCAAGGTGTTAACCCTATCATCTTGGCTAGTTTATCCATTAAATGGACTTCTATAAGGCGTTTTCCAAAAAGAAAGACAAACTTTAAAACTCTCAAACATGAAGCGAGTGCATGTTTGTGTTTCAAACTGATGCACTTTCAGTAAGATTGAATCCATTACGTGCTTGGCATGTTAGTTTTTAAAAATAGCCTTTAAAAATATTTCTTTGAAATGAAAATTTTTCTCTTTTGGAAACAATAGCTTTACTTGTCGGGTCATATATATATATGATGAAATATTAAAAGTAATATTATTTTCAGTCTGTGCAAAGAAGAACCTTGCAAAACAAACTTATATTATACTAATAGATTAAAAAAACTTTTGGTGATACATATCCTGTGTGCCGTCAGCCTGGATATTGGTACATCTTCTACTAAGATCAAAGTATAAACATTGACTGCTTATATGTCAGCAATATATTTGCCTTTGACCTTTTGAAACATACACATTTTTTTAAGAAGTTTGAACATTAAATCTATATTTTGCACTTACATTTTATAAAAAAAAGTTGACATATTTCATTTCAATCGATCTAGTATTGAATCTCGAGAAAATCAAATTAATAAAGAATTCTGGATTAGATATTGTATTTTATTTGGTTAGGTATTGTATGTAAGAACCACTATTGTTGCAGTTACTATTGTTCACTGTTGATACTATTGGTTTTTCTTCAGGTACCGTGCACAAGTTATAAATGATTAATTAATTTGTTATTATGTTACTTAATTAGTCCATGACGGTTTCATTACAGAATACAAGCTTGATATTGTCTGTCAACGAATGTCAACAATAACGTACATTGATTATATATATGTTGATTGTATCTTTCTTTTATCTTTTGTGGACACACATGAGAGACATTTACTTACAGTTGGTGAACTTAGGTCATAGTTCATTCTTATCTCTTTTATGTTTGTTTTTATCATATGATTTATAGTTTTGATGCAATATTTATTATTTAAGTTAATATTGTTAATAAGATGATTGACTATGGTTATATTCTGTCATTTGGTTATTTGTAATGTAGCTGTTTGCACATTGTGAATATCAGAATTTGATCAATGTGCTTAAGTAGTTTTTATATATTTTTTTGAATTTTCACCATTTAAAACAGTGCATTGAATTTAAATAATTGACTACTTATTTTACATAATTTTGATCACGATAAGTGCTTGATATAAAAATTCTGTACATAGATAAAGAAAAGATATACAGGTATATTCTGTATATAGAAAGAGAATTTTATGAAAACTAATTTACTCTGATAATAAACATTTTTCTCCTTTTTATGTTTTTCTGTAAACCATCTGTGAGACATTTACAATGTCATTGATTTTTTTTATATGAATCAATTATGAGAAATTCAGATAACCTACTAAGTAAATTGGTTGATACATTAACAATGTCTAAAAATGAACTTTGGACATGATTTTCAGGGACAGAATTATCAATTGGAATGTGTAATTTGAAATGTCAATACCTTTACAATACCATATTGATTCTGAACATTAGGAGATAAAATGTTCTAAATGTAACATTTTCATCTGGCTGCTTATTCTATGGTGACATGATAGACAGTTTCTCTGCCTGGCCCTATTTCATGAAGAATGTTCCCCAATAAACAAATAAACATATCCAAAGTCAAAATTTCATATTTTATTTTCCTACATCTGAAAATAAGATGGTATTAGATTCAGTAACAAGATCATAGTGATAAGTCCTAATTAGTTTCCGATTCCGTCCATATGGAGTGTTTTCACTACACACCAATACAGTCTGGTTGCCACCGGGGAAAGCACCAACGTGGTATATCCTCACTCCGGCTAACTATGTGGGAATGACTTCCACCACTATCTTGCTTCTTGTCTCCCAGTCAACCGGAGTCGTGTGCCTCGCGTAATGAATATTAAATATTCAAGATCTAATTTTCTTACGATGAGCAGTCCCCTACACGTTAATCATTTGCTCAGGTAACGATGCGGCCCAATTAAACACCTGTCACCTGGTGTACCAGTTGCAATTGGAACATGGAGATAGTGTTTGTGGTAAACAAAGGTCGGGACGGAGAATGAGCATGTAGTGGAATCTTGTTATGTTGTTTAACTCATCTTCCGTCAGGCACTAGCTTCCCAACTTATATTTTCAGATGATTTATTGAAAACCTTCAGAAGTAATAATTTTTCAAATGAAAAGTTAATTAATGAAACAATTGCTTAATAATGTAGGGTTTATTAGATATATCCTTATTTCTTATATTTTCTAAATACCGGTACATTGTTGTATTCATTTATCAAATTGTTTTATTTGACTTTTTACTTGATTTCATATGTTTACAGTAAAATGGGTTTTTTTTAGAGACTTTGAGACATTTTATATAGATGTTCATTTTATGCTTACAATTTTGATTCTTTTAAAAAATTATTTCTTTGAATGAAATTTCTGCATTTTGTGGTAGCTAGCTGCATCCTTCAAGACTGACAAAAGCTCTAACTTGTAATTTGGGTATGATTAACGATAGGATGTTTTCTTTTATTCTCGTAAGTGGTGGTAGAATGACTTGACATTAAAAAATTGTGATTACATTTGTAGGTGGGGCTTAGAACTTTTGAATGACCCTTCTTGCAGAATTCAAATTAGACTGTTGGGAAGAAGAGGTGTGCTTAAACTTATTTTTCTACATACGGGGATGTGTTTACTGATGCTTTCCTCACAACTATGAAGGAGTCTGATTGTTATTATTGCACCTTAAGTAAAGTAGGAAAGAATTCTGTCGTGTATTCATCTAAAACTTCCTTTCCCACACTCAAGACACATTTATTAAAATTCCACTGATTACTACCTCGAGAGACCTGCCTGACAGTTGTCTTAATAATCTGATCACTCAGAGAAGTAAGTGTTGTATACATTGTTGATTGTATTTCTGACTAATGGTAGTTTGGCTCTGTCGGTGTGACACTATCTGAATCAACTCCCGTGATTATTGTGATTATTGTGATAACTGCTGTAACACGATCACCCTTGTATTACCAGGACAAGAATCTTCACCTTTGTGAAAAACTGTTATTTACTTTGTTCATAAAAATGTCAAATCTTTTTTTTAAAATCTTCTGTAATTAACTACCAGATGACTTCTTGATCATATCTTGTGAATTACAGAGAGCTTTACAGGCATCTTCAGGTATTTAGAAGAATAAGAATTGAACATGAGTCAGTCCACACCAAATCAAGTGCAACTACCACTGTCCTAACGCTACTCCTGAGGCCTCATTATCTAAATGAGAAAATATATTTGGTAATATCAGGTATAAACCTCTCCACGTCACACCGAACACAGTAACCACTATCCAACCCAAACAATGAGAGTACTGATGAAAGTGGTGACCCGTGATTAGATACATGAAAGAAAAAGGATTTGCTCTGGAACATATCAATCAGAAAGCAAGTGCACCAACCGTTGTCCCACCCTATTAGGAGATGTATGTGAGCATTTAGATCCTGATGTAACAAATTTACTGATATTTATACCGGTAAGAGATAACATTTTAAACCCTGAACTTCAAGCCAATCATATGGTCTAGTGTTCCAATCTCGAATTTCGACCTTAGGATTCGAACCTCTTCATCAAAAGGTGTTAGAAACTAACCATAGCCCTAATCTGCTTAATTGACAGAGTAAGCTATTCCTATTTACAGGGAAAAGGATTAGGCCTCCTTACCTCAAACCAAATACACCTACAATTGTCACAAACTCACGCAAAATGTGAAAGGGAAAACCACTGCCCAGAGCTGCCTCCTTGTACAAGTAATGTGTACACATGACACGTTCTATATATTATTGTACACCAGTGTTGCAAATTGTACACTTTCACAGTGAAAAGATGAAAACAAAAATCTTTATTTAATTAAATTCTGTATGAATAATGAAGTAATAAACTGTTACATATTGCAATTTGAACTGTTTAATACAGAATAATTTCAGGTAAACAAAACAAGAAATTATATATTTAATAATTCTAGGTCAAACAGAGCATAGTATATTGAATAACAGAATAATTTCAGGTAAACAAAACAAGAAATTATATATTTATTAATTCTAGGTCAAACCAGAGCATAGTACAGGTATATTGAACTTTGGTCTAATACTTCATTGTTTTTGTACACACAAAACTTACAAAGTACTCCTATTGTAATATGTCTACATGTAAGGTGAACGGAGGGTAGAGAGTTTTGCCGTCCCCAAATCTGAGTTGACGCTCATCAGAGCTCATCCTCTGATGAGAAAGTGTTACCTGTTCCAGTTGACAGAGTGGTTCACCAGGTATTTACAAGGTAAGGTATTTACCTGAGCAATCAATACCTGCCCAGGTTCGTCTCTGTTCAGGTCAGGCAGTCCCCAGCCCACCTGTCCATGTTCAATACACTCAGGTATCAGTCCCCCGCACAAGCTGCCCTCTAGCTTTCTACTTCATGATTGCAGTGTAACAGCTTCTGGGGATTTTCAGATTAATTCTCCTGGGAATGAGTTGGCTTCATGGCTTATTTTTGTGTAAATATGTAGTAGTCCATGCATCATAGACTTGCTATATCCTTAAAATTGAGTTTAAGATGTATCTTCATGAACATCTAGACGTGAATTGCTAAATCATCATCAACATCTTCATCAACATCATAATCATCATCAACAGTATCATCATCATCATCATCATCATCATCATCATAATTGTCAACATCAAATCATCATCATATCAACATCATCATCATCATATCAACATCATCATCATCATATCAACGTCATCATCATCATATCAACGTCATCATCATCATATCAACGTCATCATCATATCAACGTCATCATCATATCAACGTCATCATCATCATATCAACGTCATCATCATATCAACGTCATCATCATATCAACGTCATCATCATCATATCAACGTCATCATCATATCAACATCATCATCATCATATCAACATCATCATCATATCAACGTCATCAATGCTCATCATCATCATATCAACGTCATCATCATCATATCAACATCATCATCATCATATCAACATCATCATCATCATATCAACATCATCATCATCATATCAACGTCATCATCAGTAACATCAAATCAGCTGATATATCAATGTACGAGTGTCGTAGACACAACTATGACGTTTTTTTAATTATGGAACTCATGAAATTAAGAAATATATGTTAGAATCTACTTTCAAGCATAACCTGGCTGACCGTTTTCGTCCCATATCAAACGCAACTTCATAGACAAAGTGTTACATTCTGACAATGTTTATGACATCACTTTACTCATCCTCGGTTACCCAGGGTTTTAAATATGCTCCATTACTCTCCACTATATCACCCATGGGAAACCTTATCAGGGGAATCTGTTCTCAAATTACCCGCCCTTGGCCCTTGGCGTGAGCTACGCAGCTTGAACCTTTGTTTACTTGATGCTAAGTGAACAAAACAAAGGTTTTGTAAATATACCGTGTAAACTTACATATCTTTGGCAAAAGGGGGGAGGGGGTAGACTAACATATAGTCCCTGAAAAAAAGATTTTTTTTACTGATATTTTATTTTTCAATATTTGATAGGAAATAAAAATGGGAGACCTGAACAATACTTAAAGGCAACTAGACTGGCCAACATTTCTTAAGACTTATGAAGGCTCCATTAAATTTTTATACCCCCGCTACGAAGTAGTCGGGGGTATATAGCGCTCAGCGCGTCCGTCCGTCCGTCCGTGCGCATCTATGGTCACACTTTTGGTTCCGCTCATAACTCAAATACTACTTGTTCAATTGTTATGAAACTTTATACATGTACACTTTATGGTCCCTAGATGTGCCTTTTCTATGTTTCACTCAGATTCCATGATTATTTTTCAGATTTTCCACTTTTAAGCGTCTTTGTGTGCGCGTCTATGGTCACACTTTTGGTTCCGCTCATAACTCAAATACTACTTGTTTCCAAGAAGGTATTAACACCTCATATACATAGCTTCTTTCTTATAAATCTGGTAAATGATTTTGACATGTTCACATTCAAGGTCAAAGGTCAAGGTCATGAGTGCTTTAATTACTACAATAATCCTTGTAAACATGATAACTTCAAACGTTTTTGTGCTGTCAGGCTCTTATTTGGTATATATCAACTATGGAGATAGACCAAGATTTGAAAAAGTTTTCGCTAAAATCTGTCAAAGGTCAAGGTCACAGCAAGGTCACAACTTAAGCATGCTATTGTGAATATGCCTTATGTTAACAATGAACACTTTGAGTCATTGCATGATTGTTATACACAATGAAAAGTAATCAGTGATGGTGTGACCTTGAAGGTCTAAGGTCAAGGTCAAGGTCATGAGATATTGGTTCAGGCCATGTTAATCCTTTGATCTAATTTTGAAATCAGAAATAGGTTTT
Organism: Gibbula magus; assembly: GCA_936450465.1. Lineage (NCBI taxonomy): Eukaryota > Metazoa > Mollusca > Gastropoda > Trochida > Trochidae > Gibbula > Gibbula magus. Next base: position 5,393,099 of record OW388304.1, read on the forward strand.
AAGAACAAACTTGTGAAAAGTGACCCCAGTGATGATTCAACTTGTTAGAATAACTTGAATAATGAACAAATTTTGGTCCAAAAAAAATCCCATTTTATTTATGCTGAGGAGAAGGCGGACAAGGGAAAGGCGAGACCCAAAGTTTCGGAGCTGCTCTGCTTTTGCGGTGTCCCGCAAACGCTCTTCTAGTTGTTCAAATGTTACGAAACCACTTTGACTTTTACTTCTAAAACATGCTTAGAGGTGTAATACTTACTCTGCTTTAATAATATATGTTATGGTCTTTTCATACAAAAGTTTAAACATTGATACCCTTTTGCTATTTTCAAACATTTCTCTTTGACCAATGTTAATGTAAAAGCGGGGGTATCATGAGTGAGCTTTGCTCACTAATTCTCTTGTTGCTCTAGGGTCTGGATGACTGACTAGGGAGGGAGGTGCACCACTGTTTTGAGGATGGTTTCAGTGGTCATTTTTTAAATTTTCATCTGGATCCACCCCTACAGATCTTTAAATGAAGAATAAGGGTTGCATAATTCTACTTATTTTCAAAGGTGTTAAAAATCATAGATAAATATGTTTTTTCTACCATGAAATAGTCAAGAATGACAACCGTGACACATTAGAAAGCTTAACTTTAAAAAAAGGTGTTATTATATTCTTGCCAGGCACATTTATCACATTGGTGAGAACAGCTGTAAGTTAACCACTATATTTACCCCCAAATAACGTGTTATTATTATCATAACTTCACATCCCAAAGATGATTACGAAGCTAATATTACCTCCGAGACAGACAAAGAACAATAGGCTAGAGGACTCATTGCTACACTATGCTGTGAGACTTGCTAACCCTTCACATTGGGTTTCAGAAAAAATATGAAAAAGAAAAGAATTTTCAAAAACTTGTTAAGATCATGAAAATGGAATTATCAGGTTGTGTCTAACCTTCAACACTAACCAGTAGGAATCCTTAAGTACATTGTCAAAAGTATCATAAAAAATTAATCTTTTTTTTTTCGAAACACATGTTTTGACCACAAACATTTGAAGTATGAGTTTGAGTGTGTGTTTATAATAATAATAATAGCATACTTTCACCACTTATTTATCCATTTAATAGTTTGCTCAAAGTGAGTGAATTGAAGTTAATTACAAGTTAAACATCAACTTTAACTTTAAGTGTGCAAAATTAACATGCATATCTCTTTCTTATCCAAAATATTATTTTTCAACAACATGGTTTAATTGAATGGATTCAAATTACGGCAAAACATTTATTAAGAGTGTCATTTATTCACCTTAAAAACCCCATTTAAATCCATCATTTTAACAGCTGCAAAAACATCAGCTTTACAGGGCAGACATATTGATCATCCAGTCATCACACCTGTTGTATAAATTCATGTTTAAAAAGGAAGAATTCATCAGAGCGATAGAAGGAAGGGAAATGTAGTTCAGACTCGGACTGGCCAGACAGCTGAAGACCTTGATGAAAGCAAACACAGACACATACCAGATTAAAGGATCTGCTTGTTAGTTTAGATGTGTTGGACAAGAGCCTTAAACAGTGGACATCTGTCCATTGGTCAGTGGGACGAACTATGCCTTTGCTGTTGACCATTTAAGATTTCAAGAGATTGGGATGTGAATGAGAAAACTTTTTGGAGGATTTTAGTTTTGTTCAAAATTATCAAATAATGACCGAGGATAATGGTAGGGATGCAGGCAGATTTGGACTGTAGGCATAATGAGATTGTAGACATATTGAGATTGTAGGCAGAATGACACTGTAGGCGGAATGGGACATGGCAGAATAAGACAGTAGGCAGCAATTATTATAGAAAAGTCAGAGACATTTAAAAAGAAAAACAACAAGCAGCGTAACTATTCATCAGTGATAACATTGTGAAAAACCTTTTTACCATGTGACAAAAACAGGATTCAGAATTATTAATAATTATTTGTTACTGAAGTGGATTTCTAACGATAGATATGTTTTATTACAAATAAGTTTTAAAAACATTTGACTTAATAACCAGTTTCTGTGGTATTGTCCCTTCAAACAGTTGACTATCAGACATGTGCTGACTGGTAGCATTGGAATGACCTGTTAATACCCAGGTCGTCTAAGGTGTTCATTGTGGGCCGACGAGCTCCCAGGTACAAATCTCAGGTATCTGTTACCTGGGACTAGCGAATACCAAATAACAGGTAACAGTTTACTGTGTATTGGATATGTCCAAACACAGCACTAAGGCATCTGTGGAATTAGGAGCAAGTTTGTTTGGAGAAGAATTCTACCATTTCTGATATTGTGTGAACTGTTAGACTTTCCGTGTAAGAGCTGTTGGTCTCTGGTGATATAACTCGAAGCATGAAAAACATTATTTTGTTGAACTTAATAATTATACAAAAGATTGGCAACAAATTTGAAGTTTGTTTGCAGTACGGGATGAGGAATTTCATTCACAAAAGAATGTGTTTACATGTTAACATTGCCCCTTTGAACTAGAATCTTTAGTTATTGTTGGATAACTGAGGCGTATTCATGTGTATATTATTTATAAATAAACCCCTGTTTTGCTGTTAAACAGTGGCTAATTTCGTTACATCTGTTGATTTAGTGGATTCAACCATACAAGTACATGTATTATTGAGAATCTTAATATTTCTGCTTTTCTTTATTTTTATTTTAACATTTATAGTGCACTTTAATTTCTGATAATAAATTATTGTCCTGGAATTTGTTATCTTAAGATTTATTTTAAATCTGTTTAAATTTCTAATATTTGACAGGATTTGTTGTTTGGCGCTGTGAGAACACAGAAAATAATAAAGTATGTTTAGAATGTGATGTTAGAATACAAGATCTTTCATTTAATCAACCAGATTTATATCGACATGATGGCTTTGATGAAGTTTAAAATCAAACTATTTTCAGTAATTATTATGACTTAGATAATCAATGACATTTTCCCAACTGTAACAAAAACTAAAAACCTTTTATCTTTTGACATATTGATATGAAATGATTAAAAGTTTAATGCCATTTAAAGGTTATTTTCTTTATATCACAACACTGGTATTGTTGCTTTGAGATTGCCATCAGTCCACAACATATCGGCAATATCTGCATACAAATCGTACATACATCCCTTTGCCATATTTCTAGCGAAAACCTTGACCTTCTACTTGATTGAACCCCTGATGGCAACATGTAATAACAATGCACTCATATCGCACCTAGGTTCCAGGTTAAGCCTCTTATACATTGCCAGGACTGGGTGTGGACATAAAGTTATTTGTTGAATAAGAATGTTCCAAAACATCCCTAAAACAAAGGCTCATGGGAAAATATTCAAATCTGACCAACAACACAATTCAGTTGTAGATGCTTTTTCTCTTAGGAAGATATTTGCTGATTTTCTGATTGCTTATACAATATTAAATTATCAGTCATTTGTTAAAGATTGCCAATCACAAAACAACTTAATGTTGTGTTTTTTACTTTGTTAAACATCATGAAGCGAGTCATTGTATTTAAATAGATTCAAAAATGTACACTCACATCTGATTGGACTATTTGTTTAATGGATTGCCTAATGGCTGCTGGAGCCAGGAGTCTGTGGGTAAATGCAACAGTGCCTACTAGGCACTCTTTCTATTCCTATAGACTTAGTCATAGTCTCCCTCTTGTGAGAGGATGCAGGTTGTATAAATGTGGCTAAGAAAACTATTTACTAAATTTTAGTATTTGATAAAATGATATCTTCTCAAGTAATAAGCATTAACAGATTTCTATTTTCTTTCAGATGAAACATCCGGACAATCATCAAATAGAGGAAACTATGTCACATCTACAACAGTGTTTGATCTTCAACCGTCATCCACGACCACCATAGCCAACCAAAGCCTTCAACCGTCATCCACGACCACCATAGTCAACCAAAGCCTTCAATCTCAATTATTCTTGGACACCAGTTTAACAGACTTTGCATCTGGTCAATCAGACTTAACAACAAACAATGGTCCTTCATCAGTTCAAGGAAGAACTTCAGACCTTCCATCACAATATTCAAGCACTCTTGCTCGGGAGAACACAAATCTGAATATCATTTCAAGCATAGATGATCACAATGATGTTACTTCAACTATTGAATCTAATATATCACCGTCACAATCCATACAAGACAGTGCCACTGGTTCCCCAGCTGTGGAGGCAAATGTACAGACTACAGAAGCTTTGTCAGAACTTGAACCATCGTCTGCAGATGGTTCCATGACACCAGTTGGTTCATCCAGTTTTGTGCAAAATGTGGTCACAACGTCTTTCAGTGACAGACAGGCAAATGTTATACAGACGAGCAGTGCTAGTGAACAATATACTACATCGTTTGATTCTGTGCAACCTTCAAATGATATCTCTTTAGATTCATTGACAAGTTCTATTCTTGAAGTTGATTCCAGAACACTAGAATTGAGTGAATCTGCTTCGCAAAGTGCTCAGTTTGAAATCTCAAGTGCCTCCCTAGAGACTTTCCTCACATCAACAAACCAAGAAATAATAGAAGCATCATCATCAGTGTCACAGAGCATATCAGATTTGAGATCTGAGGATAGTTCATTGTCAACAGCTCTTGCTTTGGAACCATCTTCAGATGTATATTTTAGTACAAGTATTTTGGATACATTTACCCAAGAAACGTCCAGTGCTGGTGGTCCTCAAGAAGCTTCTTCTTCTGCCCAACGGATCTTCAAGACCTCCAGAGATGACTCCGTGTCTTCTGATGCATTCCAATCAGCCACTCCCTCCATTTCACAAGCAACATATCAAACCCAGATTCCAGCCACTGTTACATCATCTCCTATGCAAAGTACAGATGTGGTTAGTGAGAGTTCAAGTGTTGTGTTCACCCAAGTCCAATCAGAGTCCTCAGATTCATTCAGTGAACAAACCTCTGTGCAGGTCACAAGAGAAAACACTGGGTTGCTCACTTCACAAAGTGAGGATAGTATAGTTTTTGAATCAACATATTTTATAGAGTCAAGTGCACAATCAAAGGATTTTTCGGGACAAACTGTGGTAACATATTCTTCTGTAAGTGCCTCTTATTACCTTTCAAGTGAAAGTTTAGATATATATCCTTCTGCGTCTGCAGTTGTATCAATGGTCACATCAGAACCTGTTCAATCTGATAAACTTTCATCAACATCAATAGCTGACATTTATATTCCAGATAGTGCAAGTGAGATATTTTCATCTAGTGCTCACCAACAAATATCAAGTGATTTCTATTCAAGAATCCAGTTGGATTCACTGACATCTAGCACCAAACAGACTGAATCATTTTATGAATTCAGTGAATCCTCTGATTATTCTCAATCTCCATCAGGTGTTAGATCAGAATTAGTAGTAATCAGTGAGGTTTCTTCAACTCGGTTAACATCTTCAGAATTAATGTTTGAAAGTTCAACTCCTTCGCTCCCTGACCAAGCATCAGTTGATCAAACAGAATCTCTCCAAGGGATCACTGAAAGCCAGACATCTCCTGGAATATATGTGACCGAGTCCCCTTCAGAGTCATTCCCCATCCAATCCACTGATGTCCTCTCGGTGGCCTTTGAGTCAAGCTCTCTGAACCTGTCAGCCTCCTCCCAAACATCTGATTCTGTGTCCTTGGATTCTAGCCAGAAAGAATCAGCATCCTTCGAAGTGTATGAAACCGATACCATCTTCACCTACACACTGTCGGTGACAGGAAGTACTTCTTCCAAGCTCTCTATCTCGGATTCAAGTTTCGGATCATCAGATTATGTATTTGGATCTGAGGTGTTCTCAACAGTTACACCAGCATACCCGGAACTATCATCAGATAGTCAATCTGCGCTAGATTCCAGCTTATACTCATCAGAAACACTGTCAGTCCAGGAATCAATCATTTACCCATTCAGTGAGTCTTCTGAGGTGTCCCGCACTGTGGATATATTTCAATCTGTTTCTTCAGTAGAAAGTGTTTACACAGAAATTGAATCAAGATCATCTTCTTTTGCTTTGGAATCCACTTCATTGGGATCTGAATCAAGCTTGCCTCTATATGGATCAGAATCTGGACTCAGTGAGAGCTCTGTAGGTCAATCAGAATCATCTTACCTGGTGTATCCAACAAGTAGATTATCATCTGAAGAGTCAGGCAGCTTAACAATGGAGACTGTTCTCTATCCACCATCAACGATTGGAAACATCTCATCTAGTGAACTTGTGTTTGAGTCTTTCGTATCTGATGCATCACCAACAATCGTTTCAGAGCAGCCGAGTTCAACAACTGAGTTCAGGCCAAAAACCACAGAATCATATTTAGACTCATTCACAGTTATCTCTGTTTCTGATGCTTTGTTTCCTAGCTCCAGTTCTGAAACAGTAAACCCATCTTTGTCATCTTTTGAGGATTCATTGCTAACAGCAGTTGGTTCCTCTACGTATGGACCCACATACCCTTCCGGAACAGTAAGTGGAATTCAGTCATCCTCATTGGATGTGTCATTACCATCTTCAGTCTTCTATGACATGAGTTCTGAAGTGTATGGAAGCAGCTCAGTTTCTCCAGAAGTTAATTCCTCCTTCGTTGACATCACCTCCCCAAGCTCGATTCTCTTTTCCCAGACACTAATAGCAACTGACAGTGTTGTCATAAGTCTCAGCAGTTCTCTAGTTATCTACCCTAATTCATCCACTAGGGATATATACATTCCAACTGAATCATCAACAGGCTATTCTGACATTTTTGTATCAGAAACAATGACATCATTATCATATCTGGATTCAGAAAGCTCAGAATTGGCTACTCCTCTCCCAACTAGTTTATCCGTTGAAAGTTCATTCTCTGCCCCTGAATTTGATTGGTTCACAAGCAGCCTGTCCGAGCCAATCATCACTCCTCTAGTAAGCACCACATCTCCAGAAGGAAGTAGCTTCTACCCAATACCGTCATTTGGAACAATAGATTCCTCATACTCAGTGACTGAACATGCGTCATACACAAGTTTTTCAGAGGTTTATGCACAGACCAGTGGAGGAGCTGTGACTTCAGTGTACTATTCTGATGTGACTTCTCTGATATTTTCAAGTCGATCTGATTCTGAGGTACCTGTTCTGCCAACTTTTGAACTTTCATCCTCAGACCTGAGGTCAACATCTTCAGCCTTTGAATCAGTATCGTTTGAGAGTAGGACAATGTTAGACTCGTCTTACTTTACTGATCTGTCATCGATACCTGATATGACATCCTTGCTGACTTCTGAAACCAGTGCTATCTCTGTGTCATCTGAAAGTGTGTTTGAGTCCCTGTTGTCGTCACTTGTGCCTGTTGAATCAACTGAGGGGATCTCTTCTTCAGACATCACTCTGCCAAGTTTTCTACACAGTGAAACTGTTTCTTCACAAGATGTCTCAACACTTATGCCCAGTTTTGTGAGTGAATCCCTATCAACAGAAATTTCAGCTATAGTGCCTACTTTTCCTTCATCGAAACAATTCTCATCTTCAACACAGGCCTCAATTGTTGTTCCTAGTTTTGATTCAAGTGAAATAATTTCAACTGATGTCACAGTTTCAGTTCAAACTTTTGAATCTTCAGATTCACTATCAACAAAGTTTGTGCCTAGTTTTGTATCATTTAGTGACTTCCTGTCAACTGAAATCACAGGTTTTGTGCCAAGTTTGTCATCAAAAGAGTCCTTAATTACTGAAAGCTCAACTGTTGTTCCAAGCTTTGCATTCTCAAGTGAATCTATGTCCGCAGAAATCACAGAAAGTGTGTTTAGTTTTGCATTCTCAAGTGAAATTTTATCAACAATAATATCACATAGTGTGCCTAGCTTTGCACTTCCAAGTGAAACTATGTCTTCAGGAATCACTGATTTTGTGCCTAGTTTTCTGTCAACAGAGTCTTTAATAACTGAAAGCTCAACTGTTGTACCAAGCTTTGCATTTTCAAGTGAAACTTTGTCAACTGGACTCTCAAGTGTTGTGCCTAGTTTTGAATTTTCAAGTGAAATTCTTTCATCAGGAATCTCTTTTGCACCCACTTTTCCATCAGAAGAGGTCAACTCTACACAGCTATCCACATTGTTGCCAAGCTCTGCCCCAGTGCTTGTACCAAGCTTTGCCTCAAGAGACTCTGCTTCAACTGCACTACTGAGTTCAGCCATGACGGAATCTGTGTCTATAGTTATTGTCCCTAGCTTTACTACAAGCATGGACATCTCTTCAGAGACAGCTGTCACCAAGCCTAGTCTGTCAAGTGAACCCATGACAACAGCAGGGGTTCCATTCCCAACAGAATCCTTCGCATCTTCAGAAATCTCTTCAGGAATTCAAAGCATTCCATTCCAAACTGAATCCTTAGCATCTTCAGAAATATCAGTTTCCCAATCAGCAGTGGATACCGCCAGTTCTATAGTAGAAACCATGACACTGTTGCCTGAATCCAGTTCCATGACATCTGCTTCTCTTCTGTCACCAACACCGACCGAAGTGCCGTTGTCCTCTGAAGTTTCATCATTAATGACATCCTCTGTGTTGTCAACAGTAACACCATCACCACCTCCTTCCACGACACCTACGATTAACACCGGTGATGAAAACTACTGGGTCGTCACAGGTCAGTTTCCAAATTATATGGATTAAATTTAAACTTGAGATTTTGTTTTATGATGTAATAAACGTTGACAAAATAGGGCTAAATGAAGCAAATGTTACACTTTCAACTTCATAACTACTATTGTACATAAATATTCACTTTTAGACTGGATCATTTATATAATTATGTTATAACCTGAAAACATACCAAGCTTTTGATCTCAACATTCCTTTGAACATTATGTTTATTTCATCACAGTGAAGTTTTAACTGTTAATTCAAATTTGTTGAACTAAAGCTTTTAAAAAAAATTCATACAAGTCTCAATATTTTAAAATAAAATACTCCTCCTCTCAAGATATTAAAAGTGATGAAAAAATCCAAACATTTCAATAATAATTTCACATCATGATCAACAATATTTATCTGTCAGTCATTGTACCCGAGCAATGAAATGATCTTAACGCAACTGTTTGAATATTTCTCCAGTCATCAAGGTACGACGCTCTGAAGATGTTACTACTGACAGTTTCAAGTACAACATTCAGACTAAACTGGCGCTGGTGTATCAACAAGCCTTCGTGAGGGAAGTTCTTATAAAGAATGGGACATATGAACCTCTGAAACGACGGAAACGTTATGCTACCTCACCCGATGGAACCGTTAAGATGGAGGTGGGTGTTTTACCCTTACTTACCTTACCATTAATTATTCACAATAACAAACCTCTGGGTTTCATGATAAATGTGACAATATACAACATTATAAATGTCTCTTGAAGATCACTACGTATTTCTCTCTGAATTTTAAAACTAGAAGAAGAAGGTTTTAATCCCTCGCCACACTTAAACTGTGAAGCAAGCAATTTTGCATCTGTACTTACGTAAATATATATGAATTGGTTACAATAATGGTCTGTTTGAAAGCAGCTATTAGAAAATCTTTATAAAATTCAATATTTTAGTTTTTCCAACAGAAAATTAAAAAATCAATTGAGATCTTCTCTGCTGGAGGCTACATATGCGGCCCATGAGATTTTGATATATTGACATGTCAATATCTTTTGACCCTTTGACATAACATACTACAAATTGTGGGGGATGAAGTTCTGTAAATCACTTTCCGATTCACAAATCAATGTGCTTTCATTATCCCTATGAAATATATGGTATTTCCCTTCATGATAAATTTTAAATATTTAACATATTTCAATCACACGTACAACTGTATTTTTTGTCAAAATTTTCACATCAATTTTGCATAATAGATCTACATTAAAGCGAGATAGTTGATTAGGATAATGTGCTGTGATGGTGGTAAAAGGGAGGTAACACTTGAATCACTAGTAAAATCTCCTGGTTCAACTGATTGTTGATGACTGACTTCAACAGTTTATGTTTTGGCAATATTTCATCCATTAGCAGCACAATTATTGAAACTGTACCAGCAAATACTGAAATATTTAGTTATAACATTATGGCAGTAGTTATAATAATAAACCGACCTTGCAGATTGTGAGTGTAGAGAGACAGAGCGGGTCGAGTAACACGGACGTGACGTACCTGGCGGAGAGAGACGGTGCCTTGGTCCCGGCAGACAAGATGGTCGACACACTTGGTCTCCTTGACGATCAGGAGGTAGCGCTAGGTCTCGGATATGTTGTCTCTACAAAAGCAGAACGTAAGATGGCTTAACAGAATTTCTTCTACATAAAAAAAACTTTGTTTGTTTTCGCACAGTTTGAATGTGATATACATGATTTGTTAATGCCAGCAAAGTTAAACATATATGTCGAGGATATGATATGAATATGTTTACCATATGAATTAATATTTCCAGTGTTCGAGGGATATAACAATTTTAGGGCACACGATTTCTAAAATATATAATATATCACCACAAATATAATGTTCTGTTTATTAATTGTTCTGAAATTGGGTATAATAACCAAAATCTACCTCCATAAGTACGCTGGGTACTCGTCATGGTCGCATAAAGAACACAATGTTGTAGGAAAAACATGATGTATCATGACAAGGTGTTAGGTCATCCGAGAAAATTGTATGAGAAATATGAACCAATATAATTATCCCCCGTCACAACGAAGTTGTCGGGGGATATTGAAATGACATCTGTCCGTCCGTGTGTCCGGGTTTCATTTCCAGACCAGAACTCAATAACTGTGAAACACAGCTCAATGAAACTTTATATGGGGAACAGTCATCATCTCCCATTTCCATAGAAACATACTTAAAATAATGTTTCCGGACCAGAACTAAAAAAATTGTAAGGCCCAACTCAATGAAACTTGGTATCTGGAACTGTCATCATGTGTGGATGTACCTTTTGGGTTTTCAACGTCTTTGGAATTTTATTTTAATCCGTTGCTACGGAAACACAACTTAATATTTTGTTTCCGGACCAGAACTCCAAAACTGTAAGACCTAGTTCAATTAAACCTGGTATATGGAACAATCATGTTTTGATGTGCCTTTTGGGGTTTTCAACTACTTTTGATTATATCATAAGTAGTTTCCATGGAAACAAACTTAACATTTTGTTTACGAACCAGAACTAAAAAGCTGTAAGGCCTATTTCAGTGAAACTTGCTGTTTTGAGGAATCTTCATGTGCATGTGCCTTTTGGGGTTTCAACTTCTTTGGAATTTTATTTTTAGGCATTTCCATGGAAAAACATCTTCATCTTTATTCCAGAGCAAAACTGAAAATGCTTTTTACAATTTCGCTTCCAGAACAGACATTGAATATTGTTAATCAGAGAGTAATACATTTTGGAAAAAAACTTTTCTTTTGTAGCATTTATTTATTAAGTATTAATTAGTGATTTAGGATTTATTGTAGCATAAAGCTCCATAATCAATGTTCAATATATTTTAAACTTTTGTCCACTTGGTGGGGGATATAGTAGACTGCTTGACACCTTATATACCCAGAAAACCTGTCATCCGCACGGTAGTCTTTCAAACTTTCTCTATGAATTTCTATGCAAATGATGATTCACTTAACTGCGTGACTTCCTATCCGGACGATTGTTACTGTAACAAAATTGTCTCACTGTATTGTTTCACTGTATATGAACTGTATATTTACTTTTGTGCAACATGCATTCTGGAAAACGCTAGTGCAGTCACTGATTTAGCAGTGATTTTGATTTTATGGTGGATTAATTCTTTTCAAAAGATACCTTCACAATAAAAAATGAAACAGAGTTCTTGTTTGAATTATTTGATATTTTGACCCTTTTCAAAACAAATTATAGGCATTTTATGAAGAATATGAGCCCATAATTTTTCTTTTCCACTTAAATGGGACCTGTCAATCTGATATATCAGGTGTCCTTTAAAAAAAAAAGAAAGTTAACATACACATATTTCTTAACACCGACGTCTACTTGCAGCGTATGTACCTGTACCGGTGACCCCGCCTGCGGAAGACAGGAAGTTGTGGATCATCGCGGCGGTGCTGGGTCCGCTAGCTCTCCTCGTGGTGATCTGGATCGTGGTGTGTCTGTGCTGCAAGTACTGCTGTAGCAGGAAGGGGGTCCGGGACGCGGAGGAGCCTCATCTCATGAAGGTCAGGAGGGACGGAGCACAGGTACGTCCTTGTCAAATACTGCCAGGAAAAAGAAAGTACACACCTCATTTGGTTTTGATTTATTCAATATTTGAAAAGAAATGAGATTCAGTCAATGAATGCAGTTGTCATTTGTTTTTCAAGATGAATTTTGAATGAATGAAGAAATTTACATTTTAAAATTTCATTTAAAAAAAAAACCCCAAAAAACGATTTAGAAGTATTCTTGATTGATGACTGAACGTTAAGCCCTAAACTATTCACTTTTAGAATATGACATCGAAAACTCAAGATATTTGTGAATGAAAATCATACATATGATAGAATCCACAAAGGTCTATACTTTCTTTTGCCTGGTAGTTTATTTATATATGATTGGACATTTCATCAGTTCATTGGCTTCTTTGAGTTTTTTGCCGCAAGGGGAAAGAATGGCTTGGTAAAAGCATGATGGCTATATGTTTCATTGGATGTTTTGGTCTGCACAGAGAAAGCAAGATACCTGTGTGGAGGTTGTAATGATAAAAAATATTGTTTACATGTTATACACAATTGTTTAAACTTTCATTAAGCACCAAGTATACAGCAATAGGTAGAGAGACAGGTATGGAGGAGATGTGAAGCTCGGATGAGCACCGGGTGGGTCACTCTTAGAATTCTTTGTTAAAAAATTAGTTAGTTTTCATTTATTTGATGTCAACTCTCAAGTTGTCCTATCCTTTAGGAAGTCACTTCAGTGTGATATTTTCAAATTGTTTACCTGGAAGGCTGAAGGAGTGAAGTTTGGTATTGATTTGGATAATTCATTATACAAAAAATAATAGATAAGTTGTCATATCAGGTCTTAGTTATATCTGTTTATATTTAATTAGTAAATTATCTTTAACTTCATATTTGTATTGGCCAAATTGGTGCTAAATATTGTTACAAATAAAACACGATTTCAGAAGAAAATGATTGAATTGTTACATTACAGCACAGGACGGATGATATATTTTATGTTTGCTTCAGTCAATAGCTATCAGTTTCAGGTTGTGGTTTTATGTCAGTGACGGGTCAAGTTCCATCTGTTTTTCATTGTCAATGTTTTTGGGGTGTATTTCGGCCCTGTGAAACCAATTTGGATTTTGGAAAGCTGGTAGGGGGAACAACCTGAAACACCTCCCCTCCACAATAATTATTCTCTGGTAGGGTGTGATCCAGAAAGTCCAGTGTCTATTTATGGGGGTGACTATCGACCCACAAGGACTATTGCGATAGAGATAGTTTATTGTGACTAACTACTGCGATAGCAATAGTCTATTGTTCTAGAATAAACAGTTTTATTAACTTTACTTAGAAATTACTTCGTCCAAAGTGACAGAACTTGGTACTAAAGCAACAAGAATGATAACTACTGGGTTTGTTTTAGATTCAGGTAAACAACTGGATTGAATAAACTAATAAAACTGTTGGTAGTTAGCCAAGCTATCGATAGTATTGATAGTTTTTTAAATCGATAGTGTACTATTGACTCAGCAACTATTGCAATAAATCGTTAGTTCGATCTGTTGTTACACCCTTAGTGTTGTACTTGAATATGTCTATTATAAAACAATGAACATGATACAAACCTTTGAGAGTACTATTTTTATCTTACACTACATGAAATAATGATATTTACAAAGGATTAAATATCTATTAAAGATGGTATTTACAAGCTATTTACACATATTAAAATACTTCTTTACAAAAATAATAAAGGTAATAAATATCTATTAAAGATGGTATTTACAAGATATTTATTATTTTGTAAACATTTATAAAGCTTTTTAAAGATTTGTAAAGCTTTGTAAATATCATCTTTAATATCGTTGAAAAGTTTTGTAAATATCATCTTTGACTTTGAATAAAAAAAATATGACTTTTGATGAAAACAGCTTACTTTGATTAAAAAAGAGAATTTGATGGAAAAAAATAACTTTGATGAGAAAAATGACTTGAATGAAAAAAATAACTTTAATGAAAAAATGACTTTGATGAAGGAAAAATATGTTCTATGAAAAAATTGACTTATAATTTTTTTTAAAAAGAATCTTTAATGGGAAAAAATAATTTGATGGAAAAATTATTTTGAATAAAAATCAGACTTGAATGAGAAAAATTAATTTAATGAAAAAAATGATTTTGATTAAAAACCGACTTTGATGGAAGAGACTTTGATGAATAAAAAATATCTTTGATGAAAAAATTTGATATTGATGAAAACTTGACTTTGAATAAAAAACATGAATTTGATTTAAAAAATGACTTGATGAGAAAATTTACTAATGAAAAACATGATTTTAATGGAAAACTTACTTTGGTGAGATGGAAAAATATGACTTTGATGAAGAAAAAATATCTTTTATGAAAAAATTTACTTTGATGAAAACATAACTTTGAATAAGGAACAATGACTTTTGATGAAAAAAAAAATTGATGAAAACATGTATTTGATTAAAAAATGACTTTGGTGAGAAAACTGACTTTGATGAAGAAAATGACTTTGAATGAAAAAAAATGAATTTGATGGAAAAATGATTTTGATTGAAAATCAGACTTTAATGATAACAATTAATTTAATGAAAAAAACTGATTTTGATTAAAAACCGACTTTGATGGAAGAAACCGACTTTTTTGAATAAAAAATATCTTTGATTAACAAAATTTATATTGATGAAAACATGACTTCAATTACCGAAAAAAATTAATTTGGATTAAAAAATAAGTTCGATGAAAAAATGAATTTAATTAATAAAATGACTATAATGAAACAATAATTTTAATGAAAAAATGTCGTTGGTGAGAAAAAACGACTTTGATGGAAAAAAATGACATTGATGAAGAAAAAATATCTTTTATGAAAAAAATGACTTTGATGAAAACATGGCTTTTAATTAAGAAAAATTACTTTTGATGAAAAAATTAATTTGATTAAAAAAAGACTTTGATAAGAAAAATGACTTTGATAAGAAAAATGACTTTAATAAAAAAAAATATTTTGATGTAAAAAAATGACTTTGATGGAAAATCTGACTTTGATGAAGAAAATGACTTTGAATAATAAAAAAAAAGGCTTTTGATGAAAAGAAAAATTTGATGGAAAAATAAATTTGATGAAAAAATGAATATGATGAAAAAATAATTTGATGAAAAATAATAATTTTAATGAGAAAATGAATTTAATTTTGATTTGAATTTGATTACTTTGATTTTCAAAAATGATTTTGATTTTAAAAAATGACTTTGATGAAAACATGACTTTGAATTAAAAAATGACTGATGAAAAATTTAATTTGATGACAAAATTAATTTGATTAAAAAAATGACTTTAATGAGAAAAATGAATTTAATGAAACAAAATTATTTTCATTGATTAATGATTCTGATTGAAAAACCGACTGTGATGGTAAAAACTTTGATGATAGCATGACTTTGAATTTTAAAAAATGGCCTTTGATGACAAAAATGTCTTTGATGACAAAAATGTATTTAATGAAAAAAACATTGATAAATTGAAGTATTAATTTCTTTCTGTCATTAATCAATTTTGCTCACTTAGTTTTTATGTAGTTCGAGCAAGAATATATTATGTATTTCAAAGTCACTAACGCTAATATACTCAAACTGGGTCTCCAATTTGATTACATATCATGTAAAGCGACTAAATGATGTTGGTGAGGTCACATGTATGTCCAATGTTAAAATTTGTGTTATTTAATTGAGATTGATCAACTTTAACCGAAAATAACCAGTTTAAGGTCAGTCAGTTCATTATAAAGAAAATACAACTATTCAAAGTCGGGGTAATGATCGAAAACAGGACATAGAACCTTGGC
Organism: Gibbula magus; assembly: GCA_936450465.1. Classification (NCBI taxonomy): domain Eukaryota; kingdom Metazoa; phylum Mollusca; class Gastropoda; order Trochida; family Trochidae; genus Gibbula; species Gibbula magus. Next base: position 5,409,193 of record OW388304.1, read on the forward strand.
ATGCTGCAGCCATAAGTCAAATATATATTTGGAAACTTTCATGAAATGGATAGGAAGACAGATTTGCTCTTATAGCTTTTAATAGGTCTGATAACGAGTAGATACTGTATATGTCGGATACTACATGTGCATGTGACTGTTCCTTAGTTTCCATTGAAATATATATATATATATATATATATATATATATATATATATAGTTGATAGAAAGTCGAGTAAGATGATATAACGTAACCCAGCACCTACTGTAATATGTACATATACGTAAAGTATCATGCAAAACTGATTATGCATCTTTAAAAGAATACGTTTGCATATGACCACATTTACAGACAACGTTTCATTTCTAAGTATCCAACATCTCACTACCTTTACATATTATATTTTGGAACTATTTGCATGTACAAAAGGAGCACAGGTGTGTTCAAAGATAAAATAAATAACCGACCAGCCTGATGCTATCATAAGAAAAGATAACCATGTATAATATTATCACTATAACCATGTCTAAACGCTACATGATCCTACAGGGCATTACCAATACTCCGGGCGTAATGTGGTTATCTTTGAAATGTATCTAATCACTGATAGAACAGGGGAAGGTGATACATTTTTTATTTCATTCCTTAATTTCATTAGCTAACCATAAGTTTATAAGTTAATAACTTAAAAAGTAGGTCCTTCATACATAGTGTTTGACTGAATGATGGAACGACAGAGAGAATGAATGAAAGATTGGCATGTTCACCCAAGCAGTAGTGATCTAAATTATCATAAGTATAACAGACATATCCCGAAAGATAATCTTATATTCATTCGACCTGAATCACAAAAATACATAGCATAACACCTGTGAAATGATGAGTTATATTAAGAACTAGAGCAAGCTTAAAACAGCTTTTATTGACAAAGTAAGTTGTGTCAACTTGATGATAACCTATCTTACAGTATGTTTACTGCTCCACTACTGCTTCTTAACTTCCACATTTGATAATCAATTAAGTTCAATTACTGGTAGATTTTAGAAATATGTCTAAGTGTTTATCATAGGACTGCCTTTCAATTATCCTACATCAATTTACATATTATCAATCACATTAGATTGTTCACTTAACCTCTTAATTAGTCATGTTATTGTTATGTGGGGTAATATCGATTTCTTTACTACTAACCATTTCTGTTTCACTAAAAGCTATGCAAAAACGATCGTATTGACCAGGTGTACATTTTAAAGAAGAAATATTCAAAGAGCATGTACATTTCTTTGACTGGCATTCTTTAAGTTAAGGTGATGAAGAAGAGATATACAATCATGTACATTAACATATGTTTGTTATGTCAAAGCTGTTCTCAACTGTTCACATCGACATTCACAGCAATGGGTAACTTGCAGTCATACTGTATTTTTATGTATAGAATGTTCCATAGTGACGTTAAGTATCTCCTAGATAAATTTTAGATGGATGGTTTCATACCTGTGACACTTGAAAACGATCGTCGTCTTTGATATAAACAGTACGAGGGTTATAAACCAATTAGCGATCATATGTCGGCATTTTGCCGTCTGCACACACGATTTGTCCCAATGAATTACGTAATAGTTTCATCAAAGGCGGCCGCGGCCCCATATATCACGCTGCAGAGCCTTTCAAGGTCATTTTCGTGCTTACGCTCATTAACACAGAGAGAAAAGAAACTAACTACCAATTTGAAGTATGTTTTATTAAAATCTATAATTAAAACATTTTAATTGCTGACTTTCTTATTCTTAAATATTTTTTGGTTACGATTTTAAATAAATGTATACTTCACTTGTCATAAGGCCATATAACGTCTTTGTATATGGTGCTGGGACAACCTTATAGTTCTAATACCCGGAAAATAAAAGCAATGAGATTAAATATAGATTAAACAGTGAAGAAAGACAACTATAAACCTGTTCTCATTGACAATTCCATCATAGAAGTTGCCCCAGAGTATAAGTATCTCGGCACTATTTTTTATGACAAATTCAAACACAGATAGCATCTACAAGAATGGCCAACAAAGATTGTGGTTTAAGTAAAGTTAAAGCTTTAAATGTCAATACCTTTACACTTGTTCTTTATAACAAAAGTTTTATTTAAAACCTTCAGTTACGAAATTAGCTATTTCCATGATGTTTCATCCGGTTATTTTGACATGATCACTTCACAGTCTTATATTTAATGAATAGGTGAAATGGTATCACGATTGTAATTTATCATTTTGAGTTAAACAATTTATCATAAGCCGATAGGCTCATTACAACTATCACACTACTAACTCTTATTAAAGTGTATACGTTTGAATGTTAATGATTAATGATAGAAATTCAACACTTGTTGTTTAAGTGTATTAAATTAAAATACTAATACTTGTTGTTGCGCCTGTTCTTTATTTGTAAGATTGTATGCGGAAGAGTTTCTGTTATTGGAGGAAGTTTCATACTGCCATAATACAAATTAAATTTAGTATTGTTATGTCGCAAGCTAATGCAGCGGTTATCATGATAATAATGCTGTCAAGTTGTAACATTATATACATCTGTATTTCATTTTGCAATGACTCCTTTTGTCAATCTCCTTTTTGCTGAGCTTCACTGACTGTGGTCAACCAGGGACTCTGTAATCAGATGGGAGTACCTGGCTATATGCAGGAGCAAGCGTCACGTGTAAATGCCTATCAGAACAACCTGTTAAACGATGCGTTCCGGTCGGTGTTATGTAACATGTGTATTCGCTGTATTCTAACGGGTCTCCTGGTGGACTGTTACACTTGATTCGGTTATCTTGTACTGCAGCCATATTCAGCTATTCATCTATCATCAATCGCTATAGACACGTTCATATGGGTATCGAAACTAATTGTTATGATGACAAATAGGTACCAGTATGCGCCTTTGTATCAACGTTCATTGTTAGAACATCAAATAGCTTTGCAATTTGACTTGATTAGGTAATTTATTGCTGTACACTAGCCCATGAATGTTTCATTATCTGTTAAAACAAAATTTGAATGTCGAATTGTAAAATTGCAATGACATTTATATGTTATAGATGTGAAAGGTATGACTATTTTCTAAACTACAAATAAAATTATTAAATAAAATATATAAACAATATAGACCTAGCTAACTGGTCACAGTTGTGTAAACAACGATACTATAAGGTATGTATAGAAGTTGAACATGTATTACGACAAATCATAAAATCAAATGAAAACATAAAATAAGCACACATGTGCCAAAGTCTCGTGTTCCGGTTTAAAACAGTTTGGATGGGGTGATGTTTCATATTATCCTGCTCAAATAAATTCAAGAATGGCGATTTATATATACATGGTCATAATTGCAGACTCGAATACCTACGCTAGATATATCTAGATATTTCATTTTCCTCTGCTTATGTCAATGACAATTCTTTGTGTATGTCAGAGTTGACGAATATACATCCGAATACACAACCACAGCTAGTCGCCCAGTCACCCAGACAATGTTAGCTTAATTGCCGGTCATAAACCAGGCGAGAAATTACGCGTAATACATTGAATATTTCGTAATTAGAAAATCGCTATGTATGTTACCTAAGGTCTTTGAAGGGCATTTAGATGTTGTATTCATAAGAACAGGTAGATTTTCTGGATAACAACTTCTTTGGTATTTTGTTATTTCCTTACATTCCACCTGATGAAGGAGTGAGTATGTACTCCAAAACGTCCTGTATTTTCACACTAAAGAAGTTGTTATCCCGAAAATATTCCTGTTCTTATGTTACCTAAAATGAATAATGACAATTATCTTAAATTTTGCGTGTATTAGCTGTCCGTTAATACTGTATTGCTATCTCTATATCTTATCATCACTTATATTATTTACATTTTACTACAGATTCTTCTTTCGAAGATTTGGTTTATCAATTTTATCTTTGGAACGTAAACGTGTATACCCTGCAGTGGTATGCGTGATATGTAAACAATGTACTCATTCATACTGGATTGTTTTAAACCTTGTAAAAACGTCTTCTCGGTTCATTACCCTGAATCGATACTGTTGATATGTTTGTAATGCTATTTATAAAATGGCTGGTAGGACAGACGGACGGTTAAATTAATGCATGTTTTATTGATGTACATTTATGCAATAGCTATTTGTGAAAGGAGCACATACAGACAGGTTTATTCAATATATAAGGCCCAAACAATCTGGCCCAAAGTACAATTCACGTTTCAGCATGACGGCTTGAGATGACGTTACTTCGATAATTATTTCCCCCGGAGTTTTCATCAAATCTTTTATAAACATGGCAACGTATTTTCAGATACATTATAAATTAGTAGATTATACATCCTTTATGGATTGCACGACCAGAATAATCATTAGAACATCATAGATCATCCAGTATGTAATAGTCCTTTCTAAAATGTTGTATTTTTAAGGAGTGTAGTGCGATTCTAAATTTTCATAGATTTCGTAAGAGTGACTTATCACTAAGAAAACTTAAATACTAGTCTGGCCAAAACCCTGATTTGAAATGATGTAATGACTGAAATAACTTGATGAATTAATTGTTTCGGACCAATTTGTATAAACATATCCTTTAAACATAAATATATTTATACATTTTATCATTTACAAATACAAATTCATAATTTCTGTCACATCTTCAGTCGGTTTCAATTTATTTCCACAAACGATACATATCATCGTTATTTTCCGTTTTTTTTTAAATAATAATTCTAAATATCTAAAATCAGTAGACACACTCTTGCGTCATGTACACGTAAATATTTGATTGATTCCACCAGTTTTAATTTGTGATCCGAAAACGTAGAACGATGGACAGAAGATGACATATTTTATTATTTTTATTGAAAATATTAAAATACTTACAAATCACACCCCGACACAATTGCAAAACAGACAGTATATACATACGGGACAACAATAAAACAGAAAACCTATGTAAGCTATCTTGATAATACAATTTAATTTGTTGAAGAATGGATGCTTGTCCCATAAACAGTGTTCACGTGAATGCGTATTGGTCAAAGAAGAGACTACTCTCATCAGAGTTCACAAATACACAACCGAATATACATGTATGCGAAGTCGCGAATACACGCTGTTGAGCCCATCTAATGATAGCAATTGAGGGTCATAAAACATCCTGTGCAATACACGAGAATGGTTAGTAATTGAAAAATGTAATCTGTTCTTACTAACTGTAGTAACACTATCTCATATTTGTAAAAAATATGGTTTTATGTTATTTATATTTTTATGAGTGTTGTGGGCTCGTATGTGTCATACGGCACTTTATCTAACACTATGAAATTTCCTTTTTCATATCTTACTGTTTTACAAAATAGTCATCACACATCTACCTATTATCTGTGCATAAACTCAATACCTATAGATAAAAACTTATTCAATCATTCTTGTTGTACTGTAATGATATGCGGATGGACATTTATTAAAATAATATTAATGTTAATCACGTAGTTAGTAATTGAGTGTCTCATAGGTCAAACCTGACGGGTTAGCACATGTTGTATGTTTATTCATATCCGTTTGTATGTTATAATTATGTTCAGTGACACTACCCTTTTATAGTAAATGAGTTTGTTCTTCGCCTTCTATATTATGTGCATAGTAATAGGGTAGTGATAACGTTAGCGTTGGTTGCATATATATTTACCGGTACTGATTGCAGTGTGGTCGCTCTGGTATTCAACCATTGCCAAAACTTACAAAAAGACGTACTCTTTTAAACTGAACTGATGTCTTTATATTGGAGAGAGAGAGAGAGAGAGAGAGAGAGAGAGAGAGAGAGAGAGAGAGAGAGAGAGAGAGAGAGAGAGAGAGAGAGAGAGAGAGAGAGAGAGAGAGAGAGAGAGAGAGAGAGAGGGAGGAACAAAATAATGGCAATGTGTAACAAGTTTTAGGTTTTTACATTATCTTTCTGTCAGCCCGACATTTGTTTAAAATGAGAGATTAAAAGAAATCTCTAAGATAAAGAATATCATTAAAAAATGACACAATTATAATGACACAGAACAAATGTTTATTTACTTGCCTGTCTATAAATAGTGTTCTGTTTTTGTTATATGGTATATTATAGTTCACTTATTTTATAGGTCCTCGGCCCATGTACAATGCATCTAAACATTACAATTTTGTTGAGTAAACAATAACATTTTACAAATACATTAATTAATTACTATGAATTGACTTATTTTCTTTGCGCAAACGCTTTTCGTATGTAATAAGAAAAAATACAAGGGTGTTTCTACAATTACTAGTTAATACATTATGCTAATTAGAAACTAGATATACCTGACCATTTACAGGAATATATAATGAAAGTGAATTTAACCGCAGTAGACAAATATTGTTAATGTGAAATATAGTTTTTGGGTTGGACTAAGCTCCATATGAATCACATCGTTATATGCTTATCTTATTTTGTAATTAGAGGGAATATTAAACGCATTTAACTCTCCCTTGATTATCATTTTGCCTGTTTGTTGACTCTGTCTGTATTCGCTCACATATTTAAATTCGTTTATGTACAGTTATAAATGTTATATGCAAACATAAAATTAAGATATCTCTAAACAAGGCTACACATGACTTAACATCAAAAGAGTTCATGTTTGAAAAGTAACACATTGGTAAAAGCAAAGTCGTTATTCTAATGTTTATATGAGGAATATGCTCCCAAAATGAAATAAACTAAATCTTAAGGAAGTACACATTTTGATTGAGACAGTATATCGAATTGAAGTATTTGAACACATGCATTTTACAAATGGTTCTTATGTTATATAGCTAATATAGATTTTCAACACTGAAACACTGAAATTTTTAATTTCTGCACAAACTTTACTACCGTATTCATCTTAATAAAGGCCCTCTCCTAATAAACGCCCCCCTAAGCCATTTTTGACTCGCGGAAAATGACCCCTAATAAACGCCCCTCTTATGTATCGACTTATCTTACTGATGTTTCATTGAAGAAGAGTTTTCAATATTGCTATCAACCTCTTATGTCCAGTAAAGTGTAAGGTACATGCTATTTCCAGTCCCCCGGCGACTGTCGAATGTCTGTAATGATCAGTCACTACACATTTTATGCAACCGCCATGTTTTAAGAAACAGGAAAATGTCTTGCTCAACTCTCTTTGAAGATTTCCCACAAATTCAGATGGCACTAGCAAACTGACCACGAATTTGTCATGAACATTATTTTGTTCACGTGTAGTTGTCAATGTGATATAACTAAAGAATATCATGACCCGGAAATAGTGTTTACATAATCGTTCTGCACCATGTACTTATCAGCTGATTGTGTTTATGCTGCCGTTCATTGGTGGTTATATTTAGATTCCTAGCAAACTAAAGTTTCATTGGATAAGACTAATGATGCGACAAGATGGCGGATTCAATTACTCAATGTATCTTCATGAGTTTTAATTAGTTTCAATTGTCATTGCAAATTGTGTATCAGTACTGGTTGAAATTTGATACAAATAATAAACTACGACATTTAACTCTTCTTTACATTTATTTGATACACTTATTTTGATTAAAACTCTGAAATAAAATCGATGTTTCTTTTTCTTTTGGACATCAACTGACATTTGTTTTAACAAACGCCCCCTTTTTACGATTTTTAAAGTCATTTTAATAAACGCCCCCTTTTCCCAATTTTTTAAACGCCCAAGGCTTCTATTACGGCGAATACGGTAATATGAATAAGCAACGATTAATTTCGCAATGAAGCTAGCACTAATTCTGTAATTAATTTATTGCCACAATAAACAAGCTATCCAAAAGGATGTTTAGAATCTAGGCAGTTCACATTTCTGTTACGGATCGTTAATCACTGTTATCGGTACAAACAACTATTCCCTAATTAATTTATTGCCCCAATAAACTCGCTCTTCAAAAGGATCTACATAATCTATGAAGTTAACAATTCCAATAGGGTTCGTTAAATACTGTTATCCTTAACGATACTTGGTACATTTACAATATGGTAGTACAGCTTTGTATTTGAGAACCAAAATGACATTGGAATGACATATACTATACAACTACTCACGCATAAAACGAGGAAAATAGTATGAAAAGACCATTTATATGGTTAATAATAATAATAATTATTAATCTTCCTATGTTAAGACTAATCACATTTACTATATTTCAAGCTTTTATACGTATTTGTATAATAAATCTAGCATGCGTCTGTAATCTTTGAAATTATACAAGAATGCAATGTAGCACTTTCGAAATTAAAATGATGTTTGAAACCCAAACATTGATCGATAAATCTATGATACATCTTGACTATGACTATGTTAACTGTCTTTTGACCCTGATATATAACTGTTGAATCACATGTCACACCGATAATCAACTATAAATTTCACTGAATACAACTATACACTTAACAAACCATTCATGTGTTACATTTTATGTCTTAGTCATTGTCTATGTTCTCAGCATAGACATCCAAGCTCCCACACCTGCGTCTACCGCTAGGCACATGTATCCCCAGCTCCCAGTATATCCCGTGACTGGCATTCTCCCTACATCAAATTCCCCATATCCAACCTGCCTTAGTCATCTTACATCCTCATCTGCACCATAGGCCGAGTCGATCCATTCTCCCAACCCCCAGTCACTCACTATATTCATTACTGACTATCCCCAGCTCCCATCTTCACCTATCATTTTATCACCCACCCTAGATCGACCTCTTCACAACTCCTAAAATTAGGGCAGATTACAAACTGTGCCTCTACATGTACATCTACAATGAAATTCAACCACTGTTCAAATACGCACTCCTAAACCTGTCAAGTACCATATACCACAACCCCAATTGACCCACAATCAACGGCTACTATCCTGGCTAATGTACACGCACTTACACCACTCTCATCCTCCAGTTATACAGTCAACATTCGAAAACATACATACACATGCACTCCCCTCCAACCTTCCAACTCAACACAGGCAACGCCCGCCACAACTAACTCTAACCCAAAGCTACCTCCCATCACCCCCCCCCCCCCCCCCCCCCCCCCCCAGTTATACACAGTCAACACCCGCAATCCCCAACTCGGCAGCCACCCACCTCGCCAGTTTTACCCCCTCAAACATACATACAAATGCACTCGCCTATCACCCCCAACTCAACACAGTCAACGCCTGCCGCCCAACCCCATCCCTACAGACACACGCGCACTCATGCCTCTCGCCTTCCAGCTCAACACAGAAAAATGGTATCCCCTGCACCACCCCACACACAAACGCCAACCACAACGAAACCCCAGTCACCCTACTTCACAACTTAACCACCCTCACTTCCAACATACACTCCCTCTTCTTACCCTCAATCTCTATTCAGTCCACATAAGTCACCCCAAACCTCCAATCCCTAACCAACAGACACCCCTCTCCCCTCCAATCCCTGCAGTCCGCCGACCCCGACCCCGACCCAAAAAGAACCTGACCCAAAAAGCCAAAATCCAAACCCACACCTCCATCCTTCCCCCTACCCCCGCGCAGACTCTCCCCACTCACCCATCCCCCATGGTATCTGTCACCTTCACTAATTACTACATACATTAAGATGCTATTAACAAACTTACAGCATGATTAGAGATGATATTAACAAACCTTTACAACATTATTAAAGATGATATATACAAATATTTAAAACAGATTAAAGATGATATTTACAAATATTAAATACAGATTAAATATGTTATTTACAAATGTTTAATAATATTTACAAACATTTACAAATATTTACAAATATTTAATACAAATTAAAGATGATATTTACAAAGATTAAATATCTATTAAAGATGATATTTACAAAATAATAAATACTTGTAAAGGTAATAAATAGCTTCTGTTTTCCCAGTGTTAATTAATTATATTCTCTAATTTATTTTCATAAATCTTTTTCATTAATGAAGACTAAATATCGCATCAAACACATAATGATTACCTCAGTAAAATTAGATTAATATTGAATTATGGAAGTAGATGACAATGTGAAAAGCTTTGACACTTTCATTCACTATTTTGAAAAATTGCACTTGAAATGTTAATTTGTTTACTCTGATCACATAATGCAAAATTACACCATAAAGACATAAAGGAATTTGACGAAATGTGCATTTCTTATTGACCAAATCCTTAATTTCATTCAAACCAACATCAAAATAATCAACAGTTAGTTTTTCTGCAAATTTATATAACTGTTCAAAATCAGTTAACAATATACAAACCTTTCCACAAAATCTTTTGAGAGACTTTTCTTCCACATATTCCATTCTAAGGTTTTCGCTTTTTTGGACTGAATATCCTAAATTCATGCACAGTTTCCTCAGCATGGAATCCTCATGATGTTCTCCCTAAAAAGTTAAACAAAATTTCATTGCCACTTTCATTCTCCAAATTCTCAAACTGAAGGAAGATGTTGTTCTTCAACAACTCCTGTGCATTGTGTCGCGTCTCCACATTGAATATCTTAAACCTCTCCTTGCCATTGAATCAATCACATAATGTTTACCCGGCAACCCATTTCCTCCCTCTCCACCTATGTCCGATTACTTGTAGCTTTATCTCTACAAATGATCAGGCCGTCCAGTCTCATGCAATATGCATGTTTGATACTCCTATCTTCTACATGTGTGTTTAGCAGCACGGTGTGGTTTTTTAGCTTAACCCTACCCCTGCTACGAGCGGGATTATATGCCACACTGTTCTGTAATGTAGTGCTTGTTAATGAAATTTACTCTTATTTATGTTGAGTGAATGAATGAATGAATGAATGACTTAATTTTAGCTTTACCTTATCCCCGCTATATGTGGAATTATCTGTGTCACTGTTCTATAATAGAGTGAATTTAATCTTATATAAATTTTGATCGGTTCTTTAATATAATAGTTCAAGCCATTCCTCAGTACCTGATTTAAAGTGCTTTTATCTTGGGGCATACCCAAATGTTTTATCAGTTGTCTATGAATCATGGGAAAGATATTAGTGTGAGTTAATTAGTTGATAAGTTGGCAGTTATTTGACTTTAAATGCTTATGTTGTGTTCAAAATAAGGCCTGTATGACAGCCCATAACCAGGTAACCTTATATCTGGGCTGGTAACTTTTTCAGGTCTTTGTTAACTTTTTCCATGAAAATTGAAATCATACTTTCGGGCTGGTAAATTTCAGGCTTATTTCATACACTGTATATTGTTTGTGTATTGTGTCAAAATATATTGTACTTTATGGTTTGTCAGCAATTGTAATATCTTAGCAGTGAAAGAGTTACAGAATTAACGATCTGTGTTCAGTCAGTGCTAATCAACGTGATTGATTAGCAAGCGTTTATGCACACAAATCAAACCTGTCTGGTTGAATATTGATAGTTATTTGTTAACCAATCATAATCAACCCGTCATGGCTTGCTTCATCTTGACGAAGCATGAAAGTTTGAATAGTTTATTTTCATCCAATATATTGATTGTAATTTTTCCACATTTCATGCCTTTAAAGTTCATTCTCATTACCCTTAAAGTGAAGTATTTTAAAGAATGTTTATAAAATTAGCTGAATTTTTTACCTGCTGAATTATTCAGTGCCAAAACACTCCAATGAAGCTGCAAGCAAATGATTATATCGGTGATTCACTATTGCCATTAATCAGGGATACTCAAAACATCCCATTTACGCAGATAAATAGTTAATCTATCATTTGTGTATGTGTTAATCATCATTAAACTCTGTGACCCTTGTTCTGTTTATCAAAGAATATAAAGAAATATGTAAATAGTTCTCTAAAAAGCATTCTCAGATGAATTGAGCCAGTAGGATTCTAATTTTCTCCAACTACATCATTTGAAGATATTGACCTTTATGTGAAATGAAATAAATTTATGAGTCAGTCATAGAATAGAAATCATATTTGGACTTTTGAGTATCTCTCTGATATAAAATAGAAATAGAAATAATTGTGAATTGCAAAATCCTTCATTCAGCTTCTTCTTTTAGCCTTCCACCTGATGCAGAGTTTGCGTGATTCCATTTGTCACTACCTCGCCCTCAGCAGGGCATAGGTTAAACCAGTATTCAACATTTATTTTAAAAAGGCTATTCAGTAAGCACCAGCTTTATAAAGAGGAACTTATATGTATGCAGGGCTCGCATTATAGTGAGGTATTTAGTTGTCAACACTGATCACTGAACAAGCCTGTTCAAGTCCAGGCTGTGGCACGCTTACAAAACACGGCTTATTACCTACTTATTACTTACCTATTACCTGTAATTAGCAATGAACTAACACCTGGAAGCTATGAAGTTTCTTCTCTGCTCCAGTACAGATGTTAAAGATGGGAGAAAGGTGAAGAATTTGAAGTAGTTAGATATGTCATACCTGTATGTTTACAAACTAAGATATTTAAATGTTTGACATATTTATTACTTGAATTTAATTAGTAACGTGAATCAAACTGCCTAGGAAATGAGGTTTTTGCCATGTGTATATGTTTTTGGCTTACTTTATAATATTGTTTACTTACACATTAGTAGAATATACTGCCTGGGTGTATTTTGTGAGATGATTTCAATTTCATTAATAGTAGAAGAGCTCATTGAAATAATGGCTGAAGCATCAAGTTTCAAATGGACTGTTATATGATACATTGATAGCATGCAGACAGAAACAGCTAGGTGGTAGTGCCCCTTTAACCCATGTTTTCATCGATCCTTGTGTACTTTCTACAACACATTGAAGTAATTCAAGCTTAACATGTAAAACTTGTTACAGGCATCAGATTTTGTTATTGAAATGGACCATTTAGATTACTAATCTCTGATCTGTAGATTTTATCAGGGAAGATCCAAACAAACAAATATTGATAATATGCAGTTTGAGTTTCTGTTAGGGTGCAAAAGGCTATGTCAATTCTTTTATTTTGTTTATTCATGCATATATTTATCAAAGCCAGTCTAACTAACTAACACTGCAATAGTACAAAATCTTGTATAGTTCTCACTAGGGTTGGGTACCACAAACATTTCAGTACCGCGGTATACCTATATTTTTTTCCCAAGTACTACAGTATTTACCACGATATACCGTGCTTGAAATTTATAGGATCAGGTTATGTATAATATACAGGTAGAATTGTTCCAGATGTCTTTTTATTCATAACTCTGTATACCGGTAATAGAAAACCGCGGATGAAGAATTCAAGAGTAGAAAAATTATATTAACTATCATTTCAAGTTTTTCTTAAGGAATATCAGCATATCAACATGCAACCAATCAGTTTGCAAATTGCAGACACTTTCATTAGAGATGTATTACATTCATCAAACTACATCAGATAACAGTTTAAAGAACCATTTAAGGAATAGTTACTTTTATTAGTAAGATAGTAAATTTTTCTGACAAATATCATTCTGAAAAAGGTAATTTTTTCCTGATGATAAAAACCCTTTTTTTTTCCAATGTACCGCTGTACATAACATTTCATTGAAAATCCATGGTAAAACCACCCATCTCAACTTCTCACACCCATGTGTCTAATGGCTATGATACTGCCAAAGCGGTGTATAGAGACTATTTCATTGTTTTTGCCGAATATTATTTCTATCTCATCGATAGGAGTGAGAAAGTGATATTTTCACGAGTGGCGCAGCCACGAGTGAAAATGTCACTTTCTCACTCCATGAGATGAGATAGAAATGGTTTTCGGCAAAAACATTGAAATAGTCTATTTATTATATAACTTTAATCTGCATAAAAACAATGACATTGAAAGGCTAGAGCGGTCTTGGTTGTCATAATCCCGCTCCTCGCTATAGTTCACGGTAAAGGCAGTGAGAAAATAATTCGACTAAAATAAGTCGATATAAAACAGGACAATGTTTTACAAAAATAAATATGTTGTGAATGTTTATCTACGGTACCATCTAGTCAAGTGAAGATGCCTAAGAAATTGAAAAACGCAAGTTTTGTCGTTATTTCAAATGAGAAGTGATACACATCATACAGCGAGTGACGTTCGGTTTTGTCAGTCACATATACCTCTCGCCTCACCAATTAAAGAGCCATCACGGATGTTGATGAAAATATCAAAATTTTTCCAAAAATCTATCTCCGTGAAATAAATAGACTTAATTTTCCCCTAATTTTTCCAACTTAAAATAAGCCGAGAAATTGCATTAATTAGTAAAGGTGTTTTCCAGTCTAAATATAGATCCAGTCTATTATTTTCAAGCGCAAAGCATTATGGTCTAGCTCACACACAGTAAACAAAGACACGAAAGAATAACAAAAATATGAGCAATGAAAGAAATCGAAATATATAATTTTTTGACGGTTATTTATTTACCATTTCTTTTAATTATGTATTTGCTACAGATATTGGAATAATTGTTTTACCCAACTAGGTATTTTTCTTGAATTTTATAATTAATGAGAGTAAAAAATTTTTCATAATTTGCTGGTCTAATCTCAATTAAAAGAACATTAATCAGGAAATAAATTTGTATATTCTCAGGACATTTAGAAACATAGTTTGTAAAGCAATCGTCACATTCAGTAATGTGTGACAAGGGTACTTTGCAAGAGAGAAGACACGTGCAGCACGTGCAGCTCATGGGTTGTTATGGCGACTTGAGCTAGAGACGAACCTTCACGCTTCGGAAGCGCTTGCTGTTTGTGTAGTACGTATTACGCAAAAAAGGGGACTCTGTTTATATACGTCAGATACCCGTAGCGCGCGCTAGTCGAAGTGATACTTCTCTTTGAAACCAAATTTCAATACATTGTCGTGATATGAAAATTATTTGACATACGCCAAGTTGTAGATAAAAGATTTCTCTGGCGAAAGACGTTATAAGTATATTTTCCAAAAATTTGAAACACTAACATCCGTGATGGCTCTTTAAGTTGTTCACGGGTAAAAGAATTACTATGCAACATATCAACAATAAATGAAGTTCAGAATGTTATTGAATATTGAATATGATATTAACACCTCAAAAGGTCAACTGTAATTGACTGAAACATCATAAAAGCGTCATTCACCGTCAGACGTGGAAAGCAAGGAAAGATAATTTCATTTCAAAGGGAGACAATCATGTAAAGTAATCCGAGCCACACGTTAGTCACTGCAGTGAAAATATGACTTTCTACTGCTTATGTGCAAATATGGATTATATTTTCATCGTATAATGGCATATTTCATTACTAGTTATATAATAATAAACAATAACTCACTCACTCAGTTTGGTCAGATTTATATACTGTATCTTCACCAGAGCCTTTGCTTGTGGGATTGTTTTTGGACATCAGAGATTCATGATGGTAGGGGAACGAGGCACATGTTTTCGCTAGGATTATGATGTATGTTGTTATCATATTCATATGTAGATATCTATGCCATGTGAAGATGGACTCAAATATGCAACAGAGACTCTGAAAAACAATACACCGATATATGCAGTCTGATTGAAATTGACCGTTAAGGTAGGAATAAAACTAGTAAAATAGCTACCGGGATACCAACTCATATCGTTCGGAGGTTTCCTCACCAAACCATCTGATAACAGCCGATAGACTAGCATGTTCTCACGCTATTCAGGAAGCAAATGCACAGGACATCCAACAAAAGCTTCTGGTACGAGAAACTAGGGGCAAATAACTCCTAAAGCCGTACTTTCGTCGTTTTCCATAACATCAAGAATGTGTTAACAAATGATTCCAAATGCTTTCAAAATGGCAACCGCTAAAAACCATGATATGATTTGTCAGTCATGTGACTGGGTTTTGTCTTCACTAAACTGGTACAGAACAAGTGCCTATACAGGGTGTTCTTAGACCTTATGGAGAGGAATCTACAGAACCTGTTCGCAAATTTTATTCCTAGGAACGTTAATGATTTTAAAATCAGATTTCAGATATATAGTTTCATTGTTTGAAGACAATAACAGTAGAGTACTCATCAAATTACATCAACACTGATATGTTTAAAACTTCACAGTGTGCATCTATGCATTAATTGTAAAATTTAAACACAAGCGAATATCCTCTCAAATGTTTTTGACAAAAAATACCCCAATCCCTTTAAGGTAATCCTCACAGACAGGAACTGAATTATTCACACTTAGGAAACGTTGCCAAGCCAAACCCAATGAAAAATTCCCTACAGAAAGTTAGGGACAGGTTGGTTTGAATAATTAACCTGATTTACCTGAGCTGGTTAACGAAGTTACAGGTACGTCCTTATTAAACACCTGCGTGTTTGAGAAGCTTCGTAAGATAATATCAAGTGAAGAGAGGAGATAAGCTTTGTCTATAATCAATCAATGTTAAGCCAAAAAAGAGGAGTACACTGATTTGGGTTTGTCTGTACCATGTCGAGACCAAAGGCTAAAAGAATTGTAAGTAATCTTTGAACTAATCAGGGTTTTTAAAGTAATTTATTTCATGTTTGATGATGATGCATAAATGCTGTTAGTTTGTAGTGTCAAGGCCTTGGGGATGAGAATTTGTTTCTTTTCTCTGTTTTAGTTGGAGAACAGACATTTAGACACTGACTTGCAGATAGAGACAATGCCCTTGTCATTTATTGTGAGAGAAATATGAAAGGCTCAAGATATCAAATATGCAGTATTTAAGGGAAAGAATTGGAATAATTGAATTTGACAACGAGATTGGGCGATTTTGGAAAAGAAATTTAACATTTATTGCATAATAATGTACAGAGAATTTGGAAGACCTCTTATATACACATCAACTGTGCAGTGTGTTGATGAAAGTTGAACATATATTGTCTTTGAAGTGCCATTTAGAAATGGAATACATTAGTAAGAATATTTTCTTTATTGTGAACATACACAATGTTTCAGAGTATATGCTTACTCATTCATCAGGTGGAAGGTGATGTAGAACATGTCTTCATAAACTGATGATATGACACTGCCCCTGCAGAGATGAATTCTGAATAATAAATTTGATGTCAACATAATTGTCTGATGTCGACTCCAAGCTGTTACATATGATTTGTGGGACAATGTATTGATGATATATATACAGTTGGTTTGTGCATTGTGTAAAAGCTTACATTGGCCGTGTTTAATGTTTCGTTTTATTTGAAGTCTAAATGCCGGAGCAGCTAGGTGTGTAGCGGGTCACTGGGTACGTTCTAATGGATGTTAATACACCTTTGTGTTTGTGTTTGGAAGTACTTGAACATTTTATTCAATTTTCTTATGACCTGTAGGTTTTGTCTGGTGTTGTTTAATTTTCATGAATACAATATAGCTTTGCATTGCAATGTGGTATGTTTATTACTTTTGACACAAATTCATGGTCTTTCTGTTTTGGTGTTTATATATATATCTTGTCTTGTCTTTGGAGAAATGTTAATGCTAATTAGTGATGTGTCTGTGCTGCGTGAATGCTCAATGTTAAGATTTTGATGCAACATTTTGAAACAATAGTTGATATACTAGACAATAAATACTTGTGTTTTTTCCTGAAATTTTAAATGAACATTCCAAAGCATTATATTTTTAGTTCATCAGGCCTAAAAGGCCTGATGGGCTTATGGCATGGCATGGTGTCCGGCGTTCGTCCGTCCTTCCGTCCGTAAACCTTTCGCTTTTTCGACTTCTTCTCCAGAACCAATGACCCCACAGGCTGACAAGTTATGTGCAGACACCTTGGCCAGTGGGGATTCTAAATTGTAGATTTCGTGACCCCATGACCCCAAATGGGGTCATAGGGGTCACATCCTTAAAAACCTATTTTCATCTTTTTCTCCAGTTCCAAAAGGTCTAGAGAGCTGAAAAGTTGTGTGCAGACTCCTTGACCAATGGGGATTCTAAATGGTAGATTTCGTGACCCTGTGACCCTGTGACCCTGTGACCCTGTGACCCCAAATGGGGTCACTGGGGTCACATCCTTAAAAACCTATTTTCATCTTCTTCTCCAGTTCCAAAAGGTCTAGAGAGCTGAAAAGTTATGTGCAGACTCCTTGGCCAGTGGGGATTCTAAATTATAGATCTCGTGACCCCATTGACCCTAAATTGTTTACACAATAATTGATATTAAATTTATGAATTTACTTCATCAGACTGAAAGACCAGATGGGCTCAAATATTACGACATGTTCTTCATCACTTTTGGCACTTTTGACTCCCCCCTCCAGAACCGCTGCACCCCAAAGCATACGTAGCAGGATACTAGACAATAAATACTTGTGTTTTTTCCTGAAATTTTAAATGAACATTCCAAAGCATTATATTTTTAGCTCATCAGGCCTGAAAGGCCTGATGGGCTTATGGCATAGCATGGTGTCCGGCGTCCGTCCGTCCATCCATCCATCCGTCCGTAAACCTTTCGCTTTTTCGACTTCTTCTCCAGAACCAATGACCCCACAGAGCTGAAAAGTTATGTGCAGACACCTCGGCCAGTGGGGATTCTAAATTGTAGATTTCGTGACCCCATGACCCCAAATTGGGTCACAGGGGTCACATCCTTAAAAACCTATTTTCATCTTTTTCTCCAGTTCCAAAAGGTCTAGAGAGCTGAAAAGTTGTGTGCAGAAACCTTGGCCAATGGTTATTCTAAATTGTAGATTTCGTGACCCCATGACCCAAAATGGGGTCACTGGGGTCACATCCTTAAAAACCTATTTTCATCTTCTTCTCCAGTTCCAAAAGGTCTAGAGAGCTGAAAAGTTATGTGCAGACTCCGTGGCCAATGGGGATTCTAAATTGTAGATCTCGTGACCCCATTGACCCCAAATTTTTTACACACTAATTGATATTAAATGAATATTTATGAATTTATGAATTTTTACTTCATCAGACTGAAAGACAAGATGGGCTCAAATATTACGACATGTTCTTCATCACTTTTGGCACTTTTGACTCCCCCTCCAGAACCGCTGCACCCCAAAGTATGGCATACGTAGCAAGATATAGACCAGCATATGCCTATCTAGACTTAGGATTTTACAGGTTTTATGACCTAGCCATAGGCAAAGCATAATTTGGCAATGCTGATTTAGTTAAACCTTGCATAAAATAGGTCAAAAGTTACGCTAAGAATTGGTGACATTCACAAATGAACGCACATACCTATCAATTATACATTTCTCCGCAAAAGCTGGCTGATTTCAATCATATGTCACCCCTAAGATAATTTAAATATCTCTTCAAACTCGCAAATCGACCACAAAAACCTCTCCCGTGAACATAACCCCGCAGTAGATACTCCTTCGAACAATCTGATTATGATATCGAGTTCCTGTGAGTGGTAGTCTCCTCGGGGAGTGTTGTGTACTCATTGACCTGAGTAATATGACCACCAATAACTTGGGAATGCAATATGCAGGGATAAATTGACTATTATGTATATATTTATCATGAATTTGAAAGTGATTATTGGAACGGTACATTTTGTTGTTCCTATAATATAGCAGATACAACCCACCATAGCCGCGGCATTGTTGCTTGTGTGTGTGATGTCAATAAGTAACAAGTGTTGTCTCCTGTCCCCAGGTTGAGAACCAGTTCGAAGCCTCCGAGGGTCCCCCCGACTATCCCCCGGAGGAAGGGGGTCAGCGCAGTAACGGTGTCGGGCTCCTCAAGACGTCCACCAAGAAGATGTCGTACGAAGTGAACCCTGACCCCGATGATGAAACCTCTCTTTATGCGGAGGTGAAGAAACCTGTGGAAGCGGGCCGCATACCGAAAAAGAAGTAAGTCCATTTCAGGATTTGTGTCATCACATCTATACATTTCCTTATTTGGTTTCTGTTTGGGGTGAATGTAAAACAAATTAGTGAATGCTGAATCTGCTTATGAAAATATTGTTTTAGTGAATTTTTACAGTTAAATTTTGATATGTTTGTTGTTTGCCTTAAGAATCAGTTCATGTTATCTTGAGAAGATCTCTTTAATTAATGATATCATTTATTAGCATCCTTAATAGATAAAATAATATGTTTGAGGCCATCTTCTTTTTGTGATCAAATTAGTGGCCTGCTGGAGGAGTATATTTATCATCACTTGTTTGGTGTGTCCTTGTCCCAACAATGATGAGAGTGATGAGAGCCCAGATGGTTGTATTGCTGTCTTTTGTCACTTGTTACAAACTTTTCTCTTTTGCGAGTTCTCCTATAGTAATTCTCTACCTCCAAAGCTGAATATATATACATTTCATCTGGAGAACCAACCTTTTTAATTTAATTTTAATTAAGGTGGGGGTATGGCAGACAATATCCCTAAAACCTTTCTTCTCAACGTTACAGACACCTGTCACCAAACCACAAGTCCGGGGCTGCTGATCAGGTGTCATATGTCTCGGAGGATAATAACACAGCCAAGAGGAGGGGCAAGAAGAAGAAACAAACTCTGAAAGAGGGTCAGTCAAATTAAAATGTGAAAGTTGTTATAATCTTGTTCAAGAGTTCTGTCCAACTAATGTGTAGTATCATAGGACATTGCAGTGAACATAGCATGGTCTGTCTGAACATCTCTAAACGTAACTTGGCTTGCGATTATCTTTTCACTTTTCCCTTTTAACGGGCAAAGAAGACCTTTTGGGATGGCTACTTTCAAGGTTATTGCAAGCATTAGATATAATAATCTGATTTTAATTAAACTATTAATGTGTATCAAGGAGTTACTGAAATTGTGCATGTTGTAATTTATGAAATATATGAACAGTTTAACATTTGCAAATGCATTAGCCAAATACTGAACAGTACAGGTCCCTTTTGATCAATCATTACTACACACATGTATTGTTCATGTGTTATTCATTGGATAAGTCAGTCCCAGATGACCTGTTAATGCCTGTTGTGTAGTTCCAATCCAAACAAATATTTTAATAACTTTCATTTCACATACAGCTGATGACTCCAGTTCTCAAATTGAGAACATGGTTGAACCGTATCACCATGAACCAAGATCCAAACCACTCCCAGTTCCGAGAGCTGTCAAACCACACCGTGATGAGCCAACTTCACATGAGGTGAGAAACTGGGTCTGTCAGATAAATACCTATTTGTTTTCAAAGGGATAATATGTTATTATGATTTTTAAAAAATCACATGAGAATGAATCTCTATTCCAAATTTATTCGATAAAAAAGATGAAAGATGAAGAATAACAAGTTTTAGATTGATTACAATGAATGTAATGTGTCAATGTTGATCATTATGTTGTTATGTAGCAACAGTACAAAACCTTAAATCAAGAAGCGTGATGCCATGATAGAAGGGACATAACTCATGTGAGAAACAAATTGCATGCCATTGAAAATTATTCTAGGATCGTTATGATTACCTTCTTCAAAGTACATGGAGGTAATGATGTAATATAACAAAATGAAGTTGATTTTAAAACAGATATTTAAAAGGAATAATTTATTCATTCAAGGATGAAGAAGAGTTGATGGAAAGAGCAGAAATGGAAAGGTTGAAAAACAAACAAAGGTTACGAGAACAGCGGAAAAAAGAAAAACTCAACAACAGTGGTAAACACAGTATTATTTTCAGCTGAATGAAGAAGCTATATTTTCTTTAAGTACCATACCATATGTCTGTTGTGTGAAAAGATGACCCCTGTCTGTGTCTCAACATAGTCAAACTGATGTCCAAACTAATATTGACAGATTTTACATTATGTAGAATTATTCTACTAGAATATAAACCTAGATACTCTAATTTATGTTCTTACTTGTATTTTACTTGTATTCCTATTTGTTCCTCTACTTATATTCCTATTTGTACTTCCAATTTATGCTCTGATTTATATTTCTACTTGTATTCTTACTCTAGCAGTACTCCTAATACTTGAATTTCTTCTTGTACTGCTATTTCCACTTGTACTATCTGTATTCCTACTTGTATCCCACTTGTATTCGGTCAGGTTCCACCCGAGGCGAAGGGGGCTACAGAAAAGCCCAGAAGGAGATCGACGCTGTACTTGGAGCCCCAGAACTGGAGGAAAGTCTACCTGACGTCTTTGTCAATAAACCAAAGAAAAGGTAATTGCATTCAAATCTAATTATGTATGTCTTCAATATTATCATTGCCTTGTTGCAAACCTTCACATGTATTTCTCAATAAATCTTAAAAAAACCATTCATTTGAAACTTTTTCAGCATCAACATCAGTTAAAAGATGTGTATGATTTCTTCTTTGGATTCAGTGATCGTACCATCAACAAGTTTAACAGAAACTGGAGATATTACTGCTTTCAATGGTAGATAAATCTTGGAAGACCTTCACATTGTGGGGTAACGTTATGATATTGAAGCTATTTGGATGTTAAAACTTTAGGTGCTGAATGAACACGTGTGAAACCATTCAGAGGGGCACATTTACAGGAATCGTACCCGTTTAAAGGGAAACATTATTCATAGATAGGCCACATGCTAAAGAAGGGCTCTCCAAGACTGTTCCTCGAGCCACAGGGAAAAAGTAAAACTTCCTTCACAAGTGACAGCAATCTTATATCTCCTTGTGACAGTAAACTTATTTCTCCTTCATATTTTAACAATATCAAATTTTTGTCTTAAGTCTTTACAATATATATAACATGGTTTCAGATCCACTCGCCGAAAGAGAGATCAGGAAGGTCACAATGTAAGTGTTACCCGGTAGTTGAATTGTTAGTACTAATCTGGAAGGTTCACAAAGTGATCAGAAAATCATGTGTTTCCTTCACCTATAAATCATTACCAATATACAGTAGATACTAAGTCAAGTGCTATTTTAAATGCTACAATGTTTTAATATTTGTATGGTTCACAATAAACACTACCGACTTTAATAAAAGTTCTCAAAGAGTGACTGTCCATCAGTTGTATATTAACTCCTTAGGGAGAAACATTTTAGCTTCTAGAATAAATTTTACATGATGACTACATTTCCAAACTAAAGTTGTTTTGTTCTTATGATGTTGACAAATGTAGCATATTCTGCAAAGTATGGTGTAAATGCCAAATACATTAAACAAAACCCCTTTATTCCTGTTTTCAGAATGAGGCTTTCACAGAGGATGAGCAAGAGGCTTCCTCTACCACAGGAGAGTCATTGGATGAGGCGAAACAACGTATGCACCGTCTCCTTGACGACGCTTTCTCACTGATCTCCTCTAGTCGATCAAGCATCGGGTACGTCATGAGTTCACATCTTGTATGAACGTCATCGAGTTAGCAGTTGAATAAATAACGGAGGTTAAAGACCCAATCTTTGAAAATAAGATAGATAGATCTGATAAATCTGACACATATGTTGTGAGGTTAGATCTGAAATGAAGGATATAGAAATCACACAACAGCTTAATAGGGTTGGAAATGTCTTACCTAAGGCGTGTTGCTTGGTGCTTCCAGTAAAAGAGAACCTATTTTAAGACAGGTTGTGTGGTGTGTACATAGCCTTCTTGATTTTACCATATCCCAAACTATATCAGCAGTTGGACTGTTAAGTGTATATGATGCAAGCTTAAATTAGTTAAATAAATAAACAGGCAGTGACAATGTTCAACATTGTTAAACAATGATAGGTGATGACAATGATACATACGATGACAATGTTGAACAATGATACACCATGTAATGACAATGTTAAACAATGATACACCATGTGTTTACAATGTTGAACAATATTGAGGCATGTGATTGACGTTCAAAATACAGTGACAATGTTAGACAATGATATATATCTTGTGATGACAATGTTAGACAATATTATAGGGGCTGTGATGACAATGTTAGACAGTGTGAAGGATTGAGGAGGAATGAATTCATATTTTAGATCTTGTTAGTTGTGATTCTGTAGAGGCACTGATAGTGTATCAGCAGTACTGTATGTTCTGTATGTGTATCTGCAGTACTGTATGTTCTGTATGTGTATCTGCAGTACTGTATGTTCTGTATGTGTATCTGCAGTACTGTATGTTCTGTATGTGTATCTGCAGTACTGTATGTTCTGTATCTGTATCTGCAGTACTGTATGTTCTGTATGTGTATCTGTAGAACTGTATGTTCTGTATGTTCTGTATGTGTATCTGCAGTACTGTATGTTCTGTATCTGTATCTGCAGTACTGTATGTTCTGTATGTGTATCTGTAGTACTGTATGTTCTGTATGTTCTGTATGTGTATCTGTAGTACTGTATGTTCTGTATGTGTATCAGCAGTACTGTATGTTCTGTATGTGTATCTGCAGGTCTATGTTCTGTATGTGTATCTGTAGTACTGTATGTTCTGTATGTGTATCAGCAGTTCTGTATGTGTATCTGTAGAACTGTATGTTCTGTATGTGTATCTGCAGGTCTGTTTTGTCGATGGGCAGGAAGAGGTAACTAAGAGTATTGTGTGCCCAGTCTCTCACCCAGTCACTGTTTGTAATGACTGCATGTTCACAGAGACACACGACTCTCATGGCATGTTTGATTTTGGCTCATCAGGCCTAAAAGGGGGTGTCACAAGGGTCACAACCTAAAAAAACAATTTTCGTCTTCTTCTCCAGAAGAAAAAGGCCCAGAAATTTGAAATCTTGTCTAGAAACTCCTTAGACAATGACAATCTTCAATTTCAGATTTAGTGACCCTTGTTGCCCCAAAAAAGGTCCCCAGAGACCATTTGCAGGAATTGTGATACTCGGACAACCAATTTCATCCAAATTTATTTTCAAGCCATGTTTTTGTTGCACTTTTTGGAAGATTTGTTTATCTTTAATGTGTGCACTTCATCAGAATTTTAATAAGTAATATAAGAAAACATGAAGAACTTAAAAAATATGTTACTGTGTACTTCACAAGCATTGAATGCTTTTTATATCTCAGATTCACTTAACAAAATCTAGTCACTTGATGAAATACTGTTTGTTTTAAAGTTGTTTTTTTCTTTAAAAATGCAGTATATGCATACAGTTATATATTTTGGATTTTGATTATTCTGTGAAATTTATTTTCAGAATGAAGTTGAAGTTTGGTTGTGTTGAAGAAGTCAATAATGTATATATTTCACTTTAGTAGATGATATGTCCTTAAAACTGATTTAATATTTACGAAGAAGTTCATTTGTAATTATTTTTCCTGAAATATTTTCTGGTCATCAAAATGTGTTTTTTTTTGTGAAGAACACATCTTTAGAATTACTTTACTGTAATGGCCTATCATGAGGGCCATTAAGAAAGCCCCACCCACTTATACAAATGTAACCACAACATTTCAATTTCACTGAATTTCACACAATATCCAGTCACACTAATTTCTAGAATGCCTCTCAAACAGTTGAAGAGAATATCAATTACTTAATGATTATATTGATGATTCTAACCTCATTGCATGGTAGAGCCTTTGAAAGTCAAGTGTTGTAAGACAGTGATCAAGCACTTGCTGGAGAAAAATATATCCCCCAAGGAAATCCCTGAAGAGACTGTCAATGATTCCCCTTCTTTGTAGAAGTAGAAAGCATAATTTAGCGTGGTAAGCGAAGTAAGTTTTTTCGATGGTTGAATCCCATTGCCTGAACACCTGTGGACGAAGTGTATATCAGCACGAGGGGAGATTATGTTAAAAGGGAGGCAATGGAAACAAAGTCGAGCTTAGAATATTTTGAGCGACCCCCATGCTTTGTTCAATTACAAGTACCGGTACAACATGCATGGGACTTATACCAATATCTTGTCACCTTCAAAGGCAGAGATAAGCTTCTTTGATAATTTGGTAATTGTCATTGATGGATTACCAATGTTTTAAATCTATTAACTTTTGGGCGACCTATTTTATTCTTTTATCAAAAGCTCATCTTTTGACTGATGATCTATGTTCTGTGAATTCCAGGAATAAAGTGACGCCAATGTCAAGTCCAAAGAAAAAAGATTCCCGACATTCTCGACCTACCAGCCATAGAAGTGACGACTCCGACCGCACCCCAAGGTGAGTCCATCAAGAAACCTTCATCGTTTTGGTAGATTTACCCTATCATAACAATAAATTCAGTTCAATTATATTTGTTGAAGAAACATCTTTTTCATCCAAAACTGTTCCACAGGAGATATCGTTTTGATAGTAGATTTTGAACAATGACCTGCACCGTTAACTTATCACAATGCTTTTTCATTACCGAGTAATGACATCATAATTCTATGAAGTCATAAACATCATGACATCACAATGCTATGACATCACAGCACAGGAAGTCAAATGGCATTGCTATGGTCAGTGATATGAATTTTCATTGAAACATAATGAAGAATGATTTTTGGATGATAAATAGAATATTACCATCGTGTCTTCTGATATCAAATATATCAACCCTTGTTGATAAAAGTAAAAATATTAATTGTGTAACTTTTATCAACTCGTGTTGATATATTTGATATCAGAAGATACTTGGGTGAGATTCCTTTGTCTATGCACAAGCATTATATGATCACATTAGGGGGAAAACTGTCACTATATATAACATCTGTTTGTAAAAATTGCATAATTATCGTTATTTTGTCTTTGTTTCAGATCTCACAGAAGTGACCGTATAGCAAGCACAGAATCAAAACCTCAGGAAGAAGGTAAATAGTCTGACCAAGTACTTGGTTATGTACTGTCAAATTTAACTGAATTTTAAAATATAAATACTATACCTATTCTTTATTAATATTTAGTGATTTAAAACCATATACTGCCGGTATATTAATAATTAGTGATTTTAGGGGGTCTCTTTTCCAGCTTTATACAAGACTCCTTGAGCAATGACAGATTAAGGATGTGTAATGGGTTGTTTCAGAGGGCAATATATAGGGCTGGAAGAGGTAACCTGGATACCCATCACTTTACTAGACCCATTACCATTCGACTATGTATAAACATATAACCACACTAGCTACAAATCTTTTCATTGTATTTGACGATTCCAACATTATATTAAAGTCAAATAATTCGTAAGAATTTAATAAAAAAATATATTGATAGATCCCTATGCTTTAGCTTTCTAGACCCTATAATTTAGCCTACCAATTGAATAATTAAAACATCTTAAAGGGTAGATTAATAGGGAGGTGCGATACCGAGCCCTAGTTATATACATAGAGAATACTAAACGACGTTCCGTTTAATAACATTTTTGAAACGAGTGAGTGGTTTGGTATTTGACGAGTGAAAGCGAGTTTCATAAATATGTTATTAAATGGAATCGAGTTTAGTATTTTATTCATTACTCAATGATTTAAATCCCAATGAATTGCACAAACTCATCAATAAATGGGACACACTCCACCGCAGCTCTAGAATTTTGACGTCATATTTTTTACGTCAATCGGCAGCATGCGATGTTATTACACTTTGTGTAATAATATTGTAGATTTATTAAACAGCGATATCCTGAACATGCGAGTAATAATGACTAGTATGTAACTTGTGTTATTAACCAAGCATGCTGGATTTGTTTGCTATGTTTTCTAACTATGTTACCCGATAGTGATCTACACAACTATATCCATGTTACAGAGAAGAAGCACACGCCTGTTTTCTATAACCCAGCTTACTCCAGCCAGGAAGAGGGAGGACTCGAGACGTGGAGCCCATACCGTGCCGCGGATGAAGTGGCTCTCATCTCTCTCCCCCAAACACAGGTTGGTTCTCTTCAAATGGTGTAGAAAACATTCTGTAAAGGGCTGTTCCTTTCGCTGCTTGGGTCTTGTTCCGAACGTCCGGTACATGTGCGAAGTGAAAGGAGTGACTCCGAACACTGTTCTGGGCTTGCGGAACATGTTCCAAAAAAAAGCATGTGCAAGCCGGACAGCAAAAGAACATGTTCCGCACAGCCAGAAGAGTGTTGGAGTCGCTCCTTTCACTT
This sequence comes from Gibbula magus, assembly GCA_936450465.1. NCBI lineage: Eukaryota > Metazoa > Mollusca > Gastropoda > Trochida > Trochidae > Gibbula > Gibbula magus. The sequence goes on from OW388304.1 coordinate 5,437,127, forward strand.
CCCGCATCTACCAGACATTCGGAGCAATGTAGCACCAGTAAAATATTCTGAGTGGGAGCACTAGTAAAATATTCTGAAAAGGAAGGTATTTATACACTGTCAGAGCTATCAGCCTGTGTAGCCAATGGTCATAGTATTGGAATCGGAGGTGACAATTTGACTCAAATATGACCTGAATTGAATTGTGAATTGCTTTTAGATCAAGTTTTATTTTATTTTTAATGTTTAATTTGTTCTGCATTTGACAAGCTAATTACAGTGTTGAATTAGGAAAAGTGACAGGTAAAATTAACCTTCAAATGAGTTTTTAAGAGTACAACTTTAGAAGATGTTGATTGGGTGCTTACAAATTTACATTCCAAAGCTTTAGAACCTATTCTGCAGAAAAGTAGGTAAGACTGAATGAATGATACCTTCTCTTCCAGACTGTACTAGACAAGACCCCCACACAGGAACGTCTCCAGACAACCACATTCAACGAATCGTACCCAACCAGTATGCGAGACAGCTACTACACCACGGAGCCAGCCAAACCTATTGTGATCAGAACCAAGGATATGGAAACTCAAGATAAGACCAGTTCCTTCAAACCTGCACCCAAACATCAAACAGTGAACGGTATCGGCGCCGTGTCTGGTAATTTACCAAACGGTGACACTTCCTACCCTGGAATGAAGGGTTACGAGGAGATTCCGCTCCATTCTGCTAGCAGTAAACTCAACCACACCGGTCGTCCGGAAAATGGTAACGTGCTGCATCAAGCTCCAAAAACCTGGGCCGGTCAGGATGAGTTGGATATTGTGTCGAGTCTTGACCCCGGGTCGTCTCCGCAACCATTTATACGATCTCTCCGAGAAGAACTTGAACATTTATCCACCAGAGTAGGGGATTATCCTCAAGGAGTAGACTCAAAGGGAAATAACATAGCATAGCGGTGACTTGTACAGATCGGTGTCAACTTCCCTAACCCTGCTACACCTGCAGGCAAGAAAGCTATGCAACATGCATACAATCATAGTCCAGGAATTGTCAAGGTGGGGGTATTCCCATATTGTAAAGGGGGGTTAACACAAGTCAAAATGGGGGTAGGTGGGTGGTTGAATCCGCCTTTGTGTACAATATTTAACAGGCTGGATGATAGATAGATGTGTAGGTATATAGATCATATTAACTGGGTATCAAAGATTCATATTTTAACTGTAGGATGACAAAGAGTCCCATTATTGTCAAATTTGTAGTATTATTGTGAGCATATTCAGAGTTCACAGGAGCATTAGAATTTTTATTATGGAAGATTCACACAATTTTGGAAATTCATCAACTTCCAAACGCAAGGCATAACTCTTGCCAGTCTGAATTACTGGCTGATTTAACCCTTGCGGTATTTCCCTCGCTTTCTTGTGTCGAGGCAGTGAATCGCTGCACTGGAAATGCATAGCGGGCCTGGATTTCTAAACACAGATTTCTTAAGGAAATACTGCAAGGCCTAAATCAGCCAGTAATGGAGACTGGCAAGAGTTATGCCTTGCATTGGGAAGTTGGAAATTCATATGGGTCATTAAAATGAATATCTGCTTTATTTTGTTTTAGATATTGAGGACTAATGATGCATTGTATGAATCCAAAGAACTATCAGCTTCAAATACATTGTTTTGAGGGTTTGAGGGTCCGTTAAGTTTCCTTTTCCAACATTAAAAATATTACAATCCGTGATTTAGCTAATTTACGTGTGATAAAATGGGATATGAAAAAATATTTGATATATCAATTTTTTTTATTAAAACGTTTGAAATGTTTCTAGACTTCTTTATGGTTTTGTTTGTTTTAAATATATTTTATTCATTGAGAAAAGGACAGATGATCATCCAGCAAACAGTTTGAACATTTTACGACATTACTTGATATGTCTAGAAATTGTATGATAATTTCTAAAATTTAACATTAGAACACTACTTGTGCTTTCAATGCCAAATACATTTTGATATTTACAATATAGTATTTTGCTATGCTAACTATTATCAGTTTAAAATATATATCACCATTAATACGACAACATCAAGAAACAAGTGAGAGGTCTGCATAAGAATCTGGATGTTCAAGGATCAAACCTCACTGGTAGCAACTTGGACAAACTAATAATATATTTGAAATTTAATGAAATCAGTCAGCATTATTTCATAGACAAAATTATTTAAAAAAAGTAATATTTGTGATAACTAAAATATTTATATTATTATATAAACTACTGTATACACATACTGTATATCACTTCTGTTGGCTTAACTAGTTAATTATTTAAAAAAATTATATTTTGTATCATTTACATGGTTTTAATGTCTAAATTAGCTTTTAATCATATAGACATTTTTTAATTTGAAAGATTGAAATAGTTACCCAATTATTGCAGGGTAAGAATCAAACCCATTTAGTTATGAACATTTTCTCATATTTATTCATAGAAAATCTAACTTCATGTATCTAACTCTTTTATAATGTGTTGTATTTATAAAGTTGTTTTCTTGTTTTGATAAAAGATCTGACAGTTTTAGTGCTGCATTATGATTGTAATGTGATTGTAAGTTTGCAATTTCTGTTGTACTGTAATAGATTCTTGAAGTTTTACTGTCGACGAAATAATGAACAACTTTGAGTAAGTGACTTAATTCAGATAAAAGAATATATATCAAGAGTATATAAAAAAATATATATATCAAACAACACATGCTTTAAATGATATCAATGGAATATTCATTGATAGTTTCTTATTTAAAAAAAGACATTTATGTAGTTCCCTGAAACGTTTCTATTAATGGTCTGTTCTAGTCACGAAGCTACTTTCCTCCTCAAGGTATAACTCCCGCCAGTCTCTGTCACTGGCTAATTAAGCCTTGCTGCATTCCCTAACTTTCCTGTGCTTGTTCAGTGGCGTGCTGTACCTGAATTTCATAGAGCTCTCTGTAATGCTAGGACAGGAAGCTTATACCTTGAGGGGGAGTTGGTCACTGAGATTATTGTGTATATATAATATATATATAACATTTTATGAAAATTATATCGTTATTTTTTAAATTTGTTAACAAATTAAATGTTTTAGTGTTTTTAAAATAAAAATTTCAGAGAAAATATTTATAATATTTTCAAATCTTCTTCAAGATTGAAGGAATGTTTATATCAATCACATATTACTCAGAATTATCTTACCAGAAAATCTTTCAGTGTTATTTCACTTTCACATTGTGAATTCATCTCAATATATCATACTAACATACTATATCATTGGTGATATGTTAACAGTTTTTTATATATATATTTTGTTATTGCATAACAATGTGGTTTATGGTATTATTTTGTTAAATGTACAAACCTATAGAGCTTGAAATGTACATAGATTTTGTTACACTTCATAATGTATTATACAATCTCTTTTGTATAGATATGTAATAAAACGAAAAATGAAATGATTTTGAGATTTTTGTTGTTTTTGATAATAGTACATAGAGATTATCAATGATATTTTCATCACATTTAGAATTGAAAATGTGTTCACTGTTTCTTTGCTTCATATCAGGCATTTGATAAAAAATAGGAAAACAAAATACAATAATATGATGTTAATTCTCTTACCGTGGTCCCTATCAGGCATTTGATAAAAAATAGGATAACAAAATACAATAATATGATGTTAATTCTCTTACTGTGGTCCCTATCAGGCATTTGATAAAAAATAGGAAAACAAAATACAATAATATGATGTTAATTCTCTTACTGTGGTCCCTGACAGGCATTTGATAAAAAATAGGAAAACAAAATACAATAATATGATGTTAATTCTCTTACTGTGGTGCCTACCAGGCATTTGATAAAAAATAGGAAAACAAAATACAATAATATGATGTTAATTCTCTTACTGTGGTCCCTATCAGGCATTCGATAAAAAATAGGAAAACAAAATACAATTATATGATGTTAATTCTCTTACTGTGGTGCCTACCAGGCATTTGATAAAAAATAGGAAAACAAAATACAATAATATGATGTTAATTCTCTTACTGTGGTCCCTATCAGGCATTTGATAAAAAATAGGAAAACAAAAAACAATAATATGATGTTAATTCTCTTACTGTGGTCCCTATCAGGCATTTGATAAAAAATAGGATAACAAAATACAATAATATGATGTTAATTCTCTTACTGTGGTCCCTATCAGGCATTTGATAAAAAATAGGAAAACAAAATACAATAATATGATGTTAATTCTCTTACTGTGGTCCCTATCAGGCATTTGATAAAAAATAGGAAAACAAAATACAATAATATGATGTTAATTCTCTTACTGTGGTCCCTATCAGGCTTTCGATAAAAAATAGGATAACAAAATACAATAATATGATGTTAATTCTCTCACTGTGGTCCCTATCAGGCATTTGATAAAAAATAGGATAACAAAATACAATAATATGATGTTAATTCTCTTACTGTGGTCCCTATCAGGCATTTGATAAAAAATAGGATAACAAAATACAATAATATGATGTTAATTCTCTTACTGTGGTCCCTATCAGGCATTCGATAAAAAAATAGGATAACAAAATACAGTAATATGATGTTAATTCTCTTACTGTGGTCCCTCCCTATAACCCCCTTCAATGTACCGTGGACCTGCGGCGGGGTCATCCATGGCTCCAAATATTTACATTCAATTCTGTATGACTAAATCAAATCGAAGATCTTGTGTGTTTACAGCTAAACAAATAAAAAAAAGAAGAACTATTTTACAATTCAAGCTTTGTTTTAATATGACTGAACATGTGTTTAAACGTTATCATTCTGTCATAAGGTGTTGAGAAATGGTCTGCTGTAGAGAACGATATTCTACTTGCAGTAAGATTTGATGAATTGTTACTATGTCAGGTTGTTTTCATTTCAGTTCGACAAAGTTGTAGGTTTCTTTTGCAGTCTTTCCTTATTGTAAGACACTTATAGCCATGACAATAGTGCAGTAATCTTGAAATTGAACATTAACTGTACTAACGTAAATATTTAATAAATGTGTAAACTACAATCGGCATATAGCCATATACTGAACCAATTACAACATTTTCGTCCAATTTTGAAATTTTAACATGATATCAACTTTCTATATAAACGGAATAGTGATAAAGTGCAATGATAACTACATGTAAGAGTTGTGAAACTCCTTAATAGATTCAGGACATATATATCCTGAAAATTAGACCAAATTGAGCAACGTCTTGAAAATGTGGAATTAATTGTGTATTTATTATTTTAATTTTCTTTATAGAACATTGATTTACACTATGGTTCCTTCACGCTCATCAATTGACATGGATTTGACATCATGTTACAGTCAAAAACATTCTTGAAAGCAGTTAAGGATCATTGTAATACAGTTTGAATATTTGAAATGCACTCGTAATATTTAGAATGCACTTATAATATTTAGAATGCATTTAGAATATTTAGAATGCACTTATAATATTTAGAATGCATTTAGAATATTTAGAATGTATTTCAATCGATACGAGTGCTGCATACAGGCATATAATTACAAAATTGTGTTAGCATTGTGCTCTCTTCTTCGAATGCAATCCGAATGATTCCATTGTCTATAAAATGTCATATGAATAACAATAATGCATGGGTGAAAATTGTGATATTCATGTTTAAATCAACAGGTCTTATAAACAGAAATAGAAAGTCCAGATTGTCTTATGGCATGGCCCACCGTCAACTTTTCACATGGTCGAATACCTTCTCATTACTCATTACTTGAGATATTACATAACATACATTGTACGTTTGACAAGACAATGTACCACATAGTAACAAGATAGAAAAACAGCACCTGTATTGTGGCCGTGGTGAGAGGGTGAACCGATCATGGATGAGAAGCAGTGCTCAGTAAGAGTATGACAATAAGCTGACGTCCTGTGGTATTAACTTTCATCAGGTAATTACCGACGAGCTAATTAGAACAAGACAGTGAACTCTAAGAAGCGTTTCAGTGGGTTTGAACTCGAATATTCTTACATGTTAATTTGATGGACACCAAGGTGAGTCAGTACACGGTTAGGTAGTCAGTATTACGTCAAGGAATCTGGGATTGCGTCACTTCTGTTTTCAGGGAGACTCCATATCTTATCTTAGCTCGACCAATTACAGACCAGTTGACAACTTTCCCAGCCACCCACACACACTCCGGGATATACATCTTTCCGCTGTCAATGACGTCTCCAATGACAGTTGCAATGTCATTTTCAACGATAACGACATCCCTGGCCTTCTTGTCAGCTATGTTTACCAGGACACGCCCACTTATGAGGACGTTGGTTCTGAAGCGATATCTCATCTTCTTTTCTACGACCTTCACCTCTACTCTCGTCTTCTGATTCGGCGGAGCAGTGATTTCAGAATTTATTGTCCAGGATAACAAATTTTCAATGCGGTTCATTTCATCGTTGTCGACGATGAAAACGTTATTAAAACTGGAGTTAACGACGTCATCGGGTACAGGAACCGTAATCCCAACGTCGGCGTCACGTCGGAATCCTCTCCGGAGCTCAACTTCGGCAGTTGCTGATGTTGAGCGGTTTGTACTTATGGTGTGGAGTTGTGCTTCATCCGTCTGGTTGTCATAGTTCAGAGAGAAGATTCGAACCTCGGGCTGCTGTTGGTAAGTCTGGTTTGCGAAGATGTACGTCGGGCTACCATTCTTGAAAGACACGTGGTCCCACCCGACTTCCAGGTCAAAGTTCGTGAAGTCGTGTGGACCTTGAGAAGTCAGAAAGGTCGACCACGCCCAGCTTCTCACAATCTCGTTAAGGTTAGTCAGTTTCCTGGGCATGCTGCTGGTGTTTTACCTTTCGATAGAGAAAAATTATTATTATCTTTTTAATGATGTTCTTTTAACAATCTGTTTAATCAAGTATGTTGAGAAAAATGTGGGAGCGTTTCGAATTCTCATTGAAATATGTTTATCATTGATTGTAAGTTATGTAGTTACTTGTGTTACGCGTTTGATTGAATCGTATGATCATGGATGAGTATGCACATAACATTTCAGCTCTCTAGACCTTTTGGTACTGGAGAAGAAGATGAAAATAGGTCTTTAAGGTCGTGACCCCTGTGACCCTATTTTTGGTCTACAACAAGCTGAAAACATTATATTTTGGTTTATGCTACAATACAAATCCTGCTGAGCTACAGAGTCAATAACCCTTTTTTGGTAATATGACTTGTAAGGTAAAAATATTGTCAATTGCGGAATAAGCTTCTCTGAATCCAGTTTGTTCTCATCCTTGGTTACCCGCAGGGTTTTATATATGCTCCGTTTCTCTCCACTATATCACCCATGGGAAACTTCACCAGAGAAATCTGTACTCAAATTACCCGCCCTTACCTTACCGTAAGTTGATGCCCACATACATAGACATGAGTCAACCCACATACTAGATATCTCACAAGGGTAGCTATATACAGGGGCGGAGGACCCGCCAACCTTACCTGTATACGTACAATACAATTGAAGTATAGAGGAATGTTATTTAACTTCAGCGTTTAAATTTTACTAGTTTAGCTTTTCATATTTATTTAACTTTATTTATAGAATGTGTTTTCTATCAATCGTACCTTTACATAATTATACACTTACCTTGTTTTCGCGTATAAGATACAACCTGTCCTCACCTGCGTCAATATCATTCTGAAGATATTCTCCGTAAATACTATTGTAACAGTCTAATCACCTATAAGAAAGCTGACGTCAGAAATTGCCCGTCACCTGTATGAGGTTAGAAATCAAATTAGAACGGGAATTCCCGAAACCTCTATTTGTGGACACAATTTCCAGCCTGTGCAATTTTAAATGCTCATTCTCTTCCAACAGAGTTAACTCCATTCAGATTCTCGATTCGAACCTCTCTTCTATTACGAGGAATTTCTCGGCTAGAAATGGAAAGTCCTGATTGGGTGCATTTGAATCTAGTTGTGCAATCAGCGACGCCGTTGTAAACTTGTTGAAAGAGATATTGATAATTGGTTTTTACAACTCTAGGATGATAGGGGGCAAGTTAATGGAACTATGTTAAGGACATATCGGCTTTTTAAAAATACATTTTGTACTTCGGATTATGTAAAACCAATTAATAACAGAGTACTCCGCAGCTAAATTTAGAAGTGGCACCCTCCCCTAAGAAATAGAGACTGGTCGTTTCACAAAACCCAAAACTCCCTTGAAAATCGTTTATGTAAGTTCTGTTATACTAACGTAATTGAAGACGAGGTACATTTTCTTACAACATGTAATTTATATTCAGACATTAGAAAACCTCTTTGGAACCGCTCCTCGTCTCTTGATACACATTCCCTCCATCTGTCAGCTAACTTGCATCGCTTGACACTTTAATAACTTCTTTTTCTTTTTCTTTTCTTCTTGTAAAAGTGACATTTGCCAATGACACGTCATAATCCTATTTTTCGAAACATTGGGTCCGGTGTCTTTCTTATGATGATACCCCTTTGCAAGCTGCTTTTATATCTATTTCAGAATTACCGTGCTCTTTTGAGAATTGTTAGTAGAAGCCTCTGATAGAAACAAAACAATAGAGGTTGTACTTTTAAAGACAAACCATTACGGCTGACATTTTCTCTATCGTAAACTCAATGTTTCTGGGTTGTTAAGTGTCCCTTCAAGAGGTGAATTGAGAAATAGAGAATACCAAACAAGTTCCCTATGGATACCGTATTTATTACAACGAGTTACTTGTAAACGTATTTAACGAGCGAAAGCGACAACTCGTCACTTGTCAAACGTATTTAACTCGCTTTCGCTTTCGCTCGTTAAATACGTTTACAAGTAACTCGTTGTAATAAATACGGTATCCATAGGGAACTTGTTTGGTATTCTCTATATATCTAACTGGTACTTACCAATGTGGATTGTAAATTGTAAATTTTGGTGACTGGGACCCGTGGATAAAGCCCTATCAGTCTATATGTTAGTCTTTATCTTAGAGAACATGAATATTATAATACTTGTAAAAGTATGTACCCGATGAGCTAGCCAAGGTATCTATTATCAGAGCGTACCTTGCATCTTTTGTTCATTTGGACCAGACTTCCTGGTTCACCAGTTTGTGCTTAATTATGGCAGTACTGGTTTTGCAGACCAATGGCTACACGTGGACGTGTATCGGTTAGAAATATGTAGTCATTATCCTATTTCTGTATAAAATGATAGTTCTTTAGGCATATATGTCTTTCTTTAACTGTCGTTCTGGAGAGAAAGACATAAAGACTGAGGTTTTAGGTCGTGGCCCCTGTGATCCTGATCCACAGTCACCAATCTACGATGTATAATCTCAATTGGCCAAAGAGTCTGTATATTTCAGCTTTCTAGGCCTTTTCGTTCTAGTGAAGAAGATGAAAATAGGTTTATAGGTCATGGCCTGTGAGACCCATATTTGGGGTTACTGAGCCGCCAAATCTACAATTTATAATTTCCATTAGTCAAGGATTCTTGTACCAAAATCTTTGTTCTCAAGAGCCAGTGGTTCTTGAGAAGAGGTCGAAAAATGAGAAGTTTACGGACGACGGACGCACGGATGGACGGACGCCAGAAACCATGTCAAGTAAATCAGGCCAGATGAACTATAAATGTAATATGAAAGTATGTTGACATAAAAAAAGTCAAATGCAATAATGATTTATTAACACATAGAAACGTAATCACATTATCCATTGTATGTACATTAAATAACAAGAATTGTAAAGTACACTATATCTATCTATATTATAATGTTATTAATTAAGTATTTCCGTATTGGCCCAGTTACAGGTCCGAGGTCCGTTGTATTGGCCCGAGACGAAGTTGTCGAATCATATGGTCTAGTCCGTATATACCGTATACGTGTCATAACATTGATAGTTAATTAATAAATCTATACATATTTTACGCATGACACACTGATTTCTTATACATGTATTGAAGCATCAGTGAAAATGAGTGACCTACCCTTGATGTTGAATGGATTTCAACGGGGACAAGATGCAATAACGTCATATGGCCACCCATTTGTTGTTACATAATATTTCAGCAACAATTGGAACCATTGCAATATACCGAAGTACAACAATGATAATATACGAAAGTAATGCAATAGTGAACGAATAATACATGTTTACGAAAGAACCGTTACAATAACGTTGTATAACAATAAACAAAAGAACAACAAATGAAAGTATTTAAAAATCAATTATCCACTGCAACATTAAAAATTAATACAATAATTATTTAAAAAGAAGAAACTCTCACTACAACAAAACACTATAATATTGCACAAATGAACGAAAGTCTTGTTACTATAAACCACTGTATGGGACCTGCGTCGGCAGGAATAATTTTTTAACGGGTATGTGTTACGCTGCTTCACACGGGTGTTCCGATTTTGCAACGGGGAGGTACCCCTACACTAGAAAAACACGTGAGTGAAAGAGACGGATCTTCTACGGTAATATTTGTTACTGGTCGCTGATCACTTATCCATTTGTTAAGAAGTTGGTAGGATTTCATTAACATTGGTCATCTTTTTTTAACAGTAGAAGTCAGTTTATTGTAATTTTTATATTTTCTGACTTTCGAGACATAATATTCACTAATTAAGTACTATTGTTAAATAATTCTTATTGAGATAGTCTTCAAAACCTCTTATCTTCATGTAAAAACTGACTGCAATCTATTTAATTCACGCGTTATTTCAACATTTCCATTCAAACACAAACATCCTATTTTTTACTGTTACGTATTTTGAACTTGCTATTACCATTTTTGAACGTGAGTAAATGACAGTGTTACGATTTTAGAACAGAATTCGCAACATTAAAATGTTAAAGGATACGAAATAAAACAACTAAATTACATTTAAGATGATGAAATGATTGCGACAAATGTTCCTACGTTACTGATTTTATACAAAAGCTGCTTCATTGACAGGATAGTATGTTAGTATACGATAGTCGGTATAATCAGCGACACTCTAAGGGAGTATAATCCTCGATAATCCAGCGCTTACGTTCCGATAAATCGAGTAGATTTATCGGAACGAAAGCGCTGGATTATCAAGGATGAGGGAGTATAGAAAGTCCCTGGTATAATGTACCTTCTTCGACGCGTCATTATTATTATTATAGGTCGTCATTATTAAAAGCCATTTTTGGATCTATCTTACTATTTAAGGAATTTTGCAAAATGACAATTTCTTAAAACGTGTATTTCACATAAATATGAACAGATATTAGTTAAGTTGGCTTCTGAAAACAAGATGTTACACTGTTTCAGTTATATGTATCGCTCGTTGGTTGAAATATCTTGTATTTTGTATGGCGACGAGTTTATTAAACACTATATATAATTTGTTGGATTAAAGGGGATAGGTTGTTGAAAATTCGGTTATTTACATCACGCTTAAGAACGGTATGTGTCGAGTTATTGCATCGCATTTTATTGGAACGAAACGATTAGTTTTCATGTTTGTGAATTATTTTTTTTGGATACGATGTAAATGTGGTATGGATGGTTCCATCAGTTTTGAATTTTGAAGAGGTGTCAAGTGAGGTCAACAAAGTGAAATATGCTTTACTGTGAGCATGCAGTGTTTTTACGTTTTTTTGGAGGAATAACTTTTTTGTAGACGTTTGCAGCGAAACAAGAACAAAACAGTAATTTCCTGTAGGTTTATGTTTAACTAACTATAACTCTTGAACGTAAATTATCTGGGCCTTTTAGGGTACTTTACTTCATTCAAACTAGTCCTACAAATGTAATATTGTTAATAACCGAGTGCTGAACTATCAAAAACTGTTTCATCAAAAGTTGTAGTTTTGGAAAATAATCACTTTTCTTGGACTGTCGTGAATTTATTTGTCTCTGAATTGTACAGTTTTTTTTAGAATTACTGTAAATAAGCTGTTTTGACTTCCTCAACGTTGCTCACGATGATGAAGTCTAAATCCATGCTTTCGCCTAGCTGTCTGAATCATACGTTCCTCCTCTTCTTCAATGGTTCTATCCATCTATACAACAAGATACGGCTGTACATGCCAAATCGTGTAAGTTTAATGCACTATATTTGAAGATTATTCCATGTTTCTTTACAAATTATAAGTTATGAAGTAGCTCTAAACGTGTAACTAAAATCGTAACACGTTGTTCAAAATACGTCGCATGTTCAAAAATCGGTACATCAACAGGCGAAATGTTCAACACGTTCTCTTGACTATGATAATGCAAAATATCATTTCAAACAGTGATGTACACTTTCAATAGAGTGTATTTTCCTATATATATAATTCTCAAAGTTTAAATCGTCCATTTTAAAGAATAATAGCTAAATAGTCAATATTTTCGAGGAATATGGGATATATTTGGTCACATCTATATAACTAATGCATAGATTTCGCTCAGAAGTTAGGAAATGATGCTTGAACATATCGTCTTGATCATACACCCATTTAAAGGTACATAGAAAGTAGACTTAACCTTGAATTCAAATGATTTTTACAACTGAAGCTTTTCCGAAAGCACGATCTCAGCCTACCCGGGTGAAGCAGCGTAACCATTACCCGTTAAAAAATGATTCCTGCCGACGCAGGTCCCATACAGTGTAAACGATACTTTAAAACAACATACATAGGTTTTGTTACAAACAATTTATATATAACAATTTTGCCACACTGTTACAAAATCCTTGCAACAGTACACATAAGTATTGAAATATCCTGTCTGTTGATTAGCGAAGGTAATAGTTTCACTCGATTTACAGATGTTATGGTCATATATAGGAGGAAACAAATCACTCTTCCGTAGAGATCGATACACGGTTGGTCCAGATACATCATATACCTCTCCAGCAGTTGGAACCCGTCGACATAAGCGACATCGGTAAACATTCAAGAAATAAACAAGTTCACTTTGAAATTTATCACAGGCAATTAATGTCAATTTAATGGTTGTATCAGGACAGTCCAGGTGCACATAAATCCGATAAATGTTATTTTTTAAACTATGGGCATGGGTGTATAGATATCACTTAAGCAGCGCTGTCACTGTCATTAAAACAAACATATATATGATACACATCAAGCACTAACCTAGTAACGGGTATCGATTATGGAAGTCCAGGGTATAACGAGTGGACTGGGGTGGTTTCGTCACCGTCAGGTGTGCTAGCGGGTCGCGCAGGACTGTCCTCATCTTGCTGGTTGTCCCCCTTATTAGCGTCTGCAATTGGGGTAGCAGATGTTTTGATGCTCTGACGGAGACCATACGTGATTTCCATTTCACCTTTGAACGGCCAGGTCGCCGTGTCAGAGAAATATGCAGATTTCACATCAGCCATGTTTGTTCTGAACACACGCTTCATGTCAGTTATGAGAGTTACGATATCCGTTTGAATGGTGTCGATCAACTTGCCGATGTTCTTCTTGTCTCGGATGTTTACTACAATTGCTCCTTTAAGTTGGACATCCATTTTGAAAGTATTGGTCGTGTGTATCTCTTCTATCACCTGCTGGGCCTCGGTCACGAATCCTTCGCGAGAAGTAACGGTGGTGTCCACTGTCCACTTTTGTTTCTTTTCAACGACAGTCGTTTCATCGCAACGTATCTGGACATTGTTTCCAAACAGGGCTGAAACTTGCGACTGGTTATCTCCCTGTTTTGGTGTTTGACCTTGAGATGACGTTTTACCTTTCGATCGGTCATTTTCAGGGAGCTCCTTTCTAGGCAGCGGAAGTGAGATCCCCACATCGACGCTTCGAGTGAATCCTTTCATCAGCTTGACGGAAACGGTCGATGTGGTCTCTTTCTCTGTGCTGAACCGGTTATTCTGTACACCGCCGGATGCGTTATCGTACCTTGTCTCGAAAAGCATGTACGGATGTATGTTGGTAACTTCCTTATCGTACACCGGTTTGCCAACCTTCTGTTTGACTCTCGTCCAGTTAACGTCAATAACGACGTTTTCTCTTTTTTTTCTCCAGAACCAAGACGTAGTGTCTTCATAATGATCCCATGCCCAGTCGATGAGGCGCTTTTCCAGATCAACCAGTGTAGAAGACATCTTGATGTATGGTCAGCTGTGAAGTGATTAGATAATCGTCAATGAAAAAAATACTTGTATACATAACCAGTTGAACTTGAGGAAACAATGCTAATAAATAATCCACGGTGGAGGAGTAGAATGTTTATTCCATCATAATAAATCAGAGACAGAGATTCATCACGTGTCCGATTTATATTCTTCACGAGTACAAATCTCCCATAAAACAACAATAGCAAGTTTTGGATTGATACAGCGTCATGGTGGAAAGTCTCACCCACATCGCTTACATGACTTCAGATGCTGAACAGAAGGCGGCTGAAGAATGGATTGTATACTCCTTAAACTGAATAAAACCTTGTCAAGGGGACTATTTCCCTCTTTTTTCTACACAAATATTTTTTTTAAGAACGCAAGACTCTAAACATAGATTTGAGTATACATATCTATCTATAAATCACATATAATAAATTATAACCAGTGAGATACAGTCCGACGTCTTGGATTTTCAAAGGTATTTCGCGTCAGCAACTTTTGTATTGTAAACGTTCACGACGTTTCTCAGTATTTGTTTCATCAAATGAATTGTTTAATAGGCCTATTATAAATAGAGATTATTACCCGAGGAAGTGTGTCATATGACTTTTCATCAATAGAAAGTGAGGGTAATAATAAATAATTTATTACCCTCACTTTCTATTGATGAACATTAAATAAACCTTATTTAGTAATATTTATTGAAACATCATGATTTTTAAAAAAGAATACGTTTTTTATATTAAGGTAGGATTCATACGCATTTTACCATCCAACTATTTACTTAACACTTAAGTAAAGCATTAAAAGAAGAGAACGAATTACAAATGTTCTCCTCTTGTATCATACAACCCACCCTGGCCAACTAGATGTAGATTTGTCCACATTCAGTATTACCTTTACTAGACATACAGAATGTGTTTAAAAACTTGCGTTTATGAGGTTATCGTTATATAGAAATTTTCTTCAATACATTTTATGTCAATGTAATGTGAGAAAATGACGGGGGCATATTAATAGAAATTGCTGTCACTCGGATACATATGAATTGAAGCGTGCCACCTTTATACTTAACCTATTGACAGTTTAATACTGTTATTATAACCTCGATGTTCACTTCACTGCACGCTTTATCTCATTAAGAACAGACACAACACAATTAATACAAATGATTCGAACGAGGAATAAGAAACGGACAACAACACAGTGTCCTTTACACACATTTGTTAATAATCATTCTCTTATTTAAAAATGCCCCACACTGTGTTTAGGATATAAACATAATACTAAACGCGTATCTTGTCCTGGTTTTTTTTTACGCATTTATACCCCTAAACACGTTTAGCTACCTGAATGTGTTTAGGAATGTGTTTAGCAACTAATCACGTTTAGCTACATAAACTCGTTTATTAATGTGCTTAGTAACTAAACACATTCCTTAACATTACTTTTCAAAAACGCTTATATACCACATTTCTCGTTTCATCTATATATTGACAAATATGTTTGAAAGCATTACTTTATTTTAACATTGAATTTAATTATAACCTACTATTAGAATACTGAGGCTGAATAACAAAACAATTGAACAATTTTCCTAAAACTCATTATGGAACTATTGAAGTTCAAACCACTGTTGATTATCGGTTGTATGTTAATAGATGGAAAATTGGCAACTTACCGGGAAATTTTCGAAACATGTTTAGAAAGGTGTTTAGCCACTGGCGTAATGTCTATCTAAACACGTTTAGAAATGTGTTTAAAAACTATTCATGTTTAAGTAACAGATGTAATATCGTTCTTGTGTTTAGCCATTGAGCAATATCCTAAACATTTGGAGCATTAAACATGTAACGGTGGTGTTTAATTGCTAAATGCGATTTTACAGTGCATTCATTGTTTTAAATGAATAAGCCATGTTCGTACAATAAGGTACTAACATATGTTTATGTTAAAGTTAAGGATTTATAGAAACTGTATTCTGCTTTTACAATTACAGGTTCAAGGCGAACAACGTTCTTTAATATGTGAATTTGATTTTTAAAAAGTTGTTTGAGCACGCAACCTAAGCTAAATTGAAAAGTTAGGAAATTATATATATGGTTGTTGTTATTCTTAGATATTGGCGTTATTAATACAGCTTATTACTCATAGGGAATGTATTACTCATAGGGAATTTCAAATGCCACTTATAGAACCACATTATATTTCTATATCTCTATTGTAACTCATTAACAATAACAATGACAGAAAGTACCATTTATTATTATAATAATCAATAATCGGATGATGCAGAACGTGCAGATCGTGAGAGCTACCGTTATGTCTGGGACATCGACAAGCTGTCTGACTTCAGAACCAACCTGCAGTCTCCAGATGTTGTTGACATCCTCGAACGTTGTACACTGCTGCCAGAAGGTAACGACGATTCTGTCACGCAGTTTACCGATGCTGTGTGTGGTGCAGCACAGGGTATGAAGCGCTACACGGGGCCTCGGAACACAAACTCTGAGCCGTGGTTCGACTCTGAGTGCCGCTACTACAGACGCGAGAGGGAACGCCTACTCAGAGTATTCCGTCAGTGTAAAAGTGATATGAAATTAGATAATTTTATTTCATTAAGGAATAGATACACTAGTCTACTACCTGAAAAAAAGACACCTTATTTTGATAATATGAGTTATAAAATTGCATCATGTGCCACAGACAATAAGAAATTTTGGTCAACACTCAGAGGTCTCTGTAAGACTGGCATCAACAGAGTGCCTGATATTTCTATGGAACAATGGACTGATCATTTCAAAGGACTGTTTGTATCACGTGATGTGCCGCCCAATCCTAATTCGCACGTGCATGACCCAGATAACGTTGATGACATGACACGTTTCATATTAGACTCGCCAATAACTCAAGATGAACTTTTAACTGCAATAACACGACTAAAGAGTTGAAAATCTGCTGGTTCTGACCTATTAATTGCTGAATTTTTTTAATATGCTTCTGACATTTTAATACCTTACCTCACCATTCTCTTTAACATAATGTTTGACAATGCATATTTTCCGGAACCCTGGTGTGTTGGTGTTATTATTCCTTTACATAAAAGTGGTAGCATTAACTCCCCCTCCAACTATAGAGGTATATCCTTGCTGAGTGTTATGGGTAAATTATATACTTCTATTATCAATAACAGGTTGACCTACTGGTGTGGTGTTTATGGTAAGATGGTAGAGTCTCAAGCTGGTTTTCGTCACGTGTACTCGACTATTGACAACATTTTTGTTCTCCAGTCAGTTATTGAAAGGTATCTCGGGAGGAGTAGAATTAAGATTTATGGTCTTTTCGTTGAGTTTGCAAAAGCATTCGATAGCGTTAGACATATGAAGCTATGGTCAGTTTTGAAAGAGAAGGGTGTTTCTTCAAAAATGGTTGGATCTGTACAGTCTATATATAAATCGGTTAAAGCTTGTGTTAAATATAATAATTCTCTGTCTGATAGTTTCCCTTGTTCCGTCGGTGTCCGCCAAGGTTGTCTCCTCAGTCCACTTCTTTTTTCTATTTTCATTAATGAGTTGGCTATAGAAATAGAGCAAAATTCCGGGCCAGGTATACAACTACATCCTGATACAACACAATTATTCTTGCTGCTTTTCGCAGATGATATCATATTACTCTCGGATTCTGTCGTTGGGCTCCAGAGACGTATTAATGCTTTGGAAAGATTCTGTTTCGAATATGGTATGGATGTTAAATTAGATAAAACAAGAGTCGTCGTCTTTAAAAGAGGTGGATCCTTATCTCGAAAGGAAAGATGGTTCTATAATGGTAAGAGGCTTGATTGTGTTAACTCCTATAAATACCTTGGTGTTACCTTTACTAGAAGTCTGTCTTGGTCCAGCCATTTTATGAATGCTTCATTGCAAGGAAAGAAGGCTCTATTTGCAATCTTTAGGTGTCTAAGAAATATCAAAGAGGTTCCTTACGACGTATATTTCCGTATTTTTGACATGAAAATTGCTCCTATTCTTCTCTATGGTGCGGAAATATGGGGATTCCATCAAAATGATTATATCGAGTTAGTCCATACGTTGGCATGTAAAAGTTTTCTTGGAGTAAAATTATCAACATCTAATAATGTTGCTCGGGGCGAATGTGGCCGGTTCCCTTTGCATATCATGGTTTATAAAAGGATTCTCAAACATTGGTTAAATTTATTGTCTATGTCTAATTATCGTAATCCAAAAAAGTGTTATAATATGTTGGTACAAGCTTCTAATGCTGGAAAGGTTAACTGGGCTTCTAAATGTAAACATTTGTTGTTTAGCTTAGGTTTTGGGTATATCCTGGAGCAGCAGTTCGTCCTCAACCCCGTCTCCCTTTTTGTCTGAATTCACCTCCCGCTTAAGGTTAATTAATGAACAAGATTGGCGAAGTTCTCTTCAAAATGGCGCCAAAACGTTTATCTATTCCTGTTTCAAGACTTCCCTTTCAAAGGAATCGTATATTGGCGACTTATAAAGCGACAGTGGTATAAAACCCTTCAGTGTGAGAGGTAGATGTGTATGCTTCATGAGAATTTGAGAGTTCAGACAGCAATTAGATTGTTGACCATTCGACTATTGTATCATATTTAAAAGTCTACGATGGGACATGGACTCGCATGGCTTAACCGAACCATGTACATTCATTTTAGAACTCTTTTTATGGATGCAGGGGATTTATTCTATCATTGGTAACACTTATTTGTCGTTTTGTGAGAGCACTTTATTTCAGTAAGCAGAACGTTCTATAACGCCTTTAAAGATATAACATTTATTACGATATTTATGACCTACAACACGCAGTTAAATTATAAAATACATCCATTATACAAAAACACACATATGCACGCACATGTAACCGGGAAATGATCGAATACATATACACATACGTGCATGCATATATACATGCTAGGTAATACAATTGTCCTATTTCCATAAGCAATTACTATGCCGGTTAAAAAGCGGTTTCTTTTTTAAAATATGTATTCTCCAATCAAATCATAATTCAACTACAGAAGTAAAACACAAATGTATTCCCATACCTATCATAACATGTTTCGCCATAAAACAAAATGTATGGTCCTCGTAAAAATTACTTTAAAATCATAGTCTTAACAGTAACAATGTTCACTCGTCTAAAAATCGGGATCTTCCCACCTACCCAGCCCTTTTGTTTAGGGTAATTATACCAGTCAAGCGGTATAATCCCTTAAAACAACAGGTGCTGGGTCAGATGTGATACCCATGAAACTAAGAGAAACGAAAGTATTTTATTTGTATGTGACACATTTTTGCACTTTTTCAACATACAATCATAAATGTATTTACATATGTACATATACATCAATTGTACATACCCACACCCATACAATTATTACATATATATGTACATCAATTACATATTATTTAAATGGACATTGAAGTATCATTGTTACAAATGGACAATTCAGTAGCCTGTCAAGTGACCTGGCTAGCCTGTCAAATAAACATGATGATTTTATGTGAACTGATACTCAAGCACTCTCCCAACTGAGTGCAATCATACCTAGATGATTAACAGTTCACCTGTCAATGCTAATTGAATTGTTATTTTTTTCATTTAAAAGTATTCATGTATTCATTCTAAAAATCATATGACTGACGTCACTGTCGCAGTGGCGCAGTTTATAAGCTGCTAGTTGACAAATCCGTAGTTTGCTGGTTCGATTCCAGCCATGGACAAATACATTTGTAAGTTATATACTTTCCTAGGGTGTGATATCTGATATCGTGCGGGCAGTTTAGGATATCAGGTTGATATCGGACTCAGTGGTGCAGTTACATGAATTCAAGTACCTCCAAATAACGACACCGTGTTGTGTATACACAAATAACAGTCTGATTTTAATGAGACTGGGTCCAGCAAACCCACTTCTGTTACGTCCTTACATGCAATATAGTTCAAGTATAAAGGCACCGTTATTTTGGTCACTGCTAAAGTACTTTATTTCACCTTTTAAGTTATTACTAAGTCCATCGTTTCTAGGTTATTGTTTCATGTGTTATCCACCAATCATACCGTTACATAATGGTAATGTGTAGTACACTTCCTTTTCATCGGAAATACAATAAAATTAGAATTCATTACCTTTAAAATTTCAGCTAGTTCAGCTTTTTTTTGCAAATATTGTACTACCTATCAGAATCTCTTTTGTATCAATCATACCTTAAAATGATATACACTTACCTTGTGCGGAAATAAGATACAACCTGTCCTCATCTGCGTCAATATCATTCCGAATATATTCTCGTTTACCATTTATAATATTGTTACAATGTAATCACCGATAAGAAAGCTGACGTCAGAAATAGCCCGACACCTGCAGTCGGTAAGAAATTAAATTAGCTAGGGATTTCCCGAAACGTCTAATTATAGATACAACTTACAGCCTGTGTACGTTTATGCTGCGTTCTACACTGCCGCTACTCGATGTAAAATGTACAAGGTAGTCTTTAGGTTATCATGAGAGTGTGTTTTGGGATGGTCAATGTCACGGTGTTCCTAGCTCAACAATTGGAAGACACCAAATCAGGAAAATAATATAAACTATTACACATCAAAGCAAGAGAGGAAGCCAAGATACAGATTAACGAACAATGTTTATTTGTTTATAGTGTAACTGGGGTCACGACCTTAAAACTCTATTTTCATCTTCATCTCCATAAAAAAGACTTAGAAGGCTTTAATAATGTGTACAGACTCTTTAGCCAATGGAGATTCTAAATTGTCGATTTGGTAACCTGTTATCCATAATAAGGGCCTCACGGGCCTAAAAATCTGTTTCAGTCTTCATCATTAAACAATATAAACCCTGATGAGCTAAAGAGCCCATGGCCTTAAATGATTTGCAGTATAATTCATATTAGTTATCATATATTATATATGGTAAAATATGGTGAAAAAGGATTTATGTAATTTATATCGTGGAAACATTTCAAATACTACAACCAATTTCAATAAAGAGTAATGCAATGTAACAATATACAAAAGAGCGGAGCGGCCTTTATATAAGCTCTTCGGAGCTTGTTGGCCAATCCATTCATGTATACATTTCATGAATAAATATGTTTAAGCATATACAAAAGAAAGCTCCTACGTTACTAAGCACGAATGTTTTGTAACAACAAATCAGTGTTCTTTTATAAGAATATAACAAAAAATATGCTTTAACAATACACTAAAAAAATGCAAAAATAACGAAAAACCTTGTCAAAATGTACGATGGTATTGTCTTATTTTTTTTTTCAATTGCAAAAAAAAACGAACAAAAAGGAAACATTGAAATATCCAGTCTTTGGATATTAGATTTTATTCTTAAATCTATTTTCTAGTGTTAGGTACGACAGTTTAAAGTGCACGTGTGCATTTTCTATGGTTTGTCACCTTTCACATAATCGACTGATCAGCTCCGACTCAACGACGTTTTTGTTTAGTAGTGAAATAAGGCTGCTCAGTACTTGCTTCATAGTGTTGCCTGTCCTCATTTTTAGCGCCTGCAATTGGGATAGCAACCGTTTTGACGCTTTGACAGATGCCATATTTGATTTCCATTTCACCTTTGAACGGCCAGGTCGCCCAGTCAGAGGAATATTCAGATCTCACATCAGCCATGTTTCTTCTGAGCCCACGCTTCATGTCAGTGATGCGAGTTACGATGTCCGCTTGAATCGTGTCGATCAACTTGCCGATGTTCATCTTGTCTCGGATGTTTACTACGACTGTTCCTTTAAGTTGGACATTCATTTGGAAAGTATTGGTCGTATGTATCTCTTCTATCACCTGCTGGGCCTCGGTCACGAAACCATCACGAGATGTAACGGTGGTGTCCACGGTCCACTTTTGTTTCTTTTCAACCACAGTAGTTTCATCGCAACATATCTGGACATTGTTTCCAAACACGGCTGAAACGTGCGGCTGGTTATCTGCGTGATCTCCACCTTGAAGTGATCTTCTACCTTTTGGTTTACCATCTTTAGGCAGCGGAAGTGAGATCCCTGCATCGACGCTTCGAGTGAATCCTTTCATCAGCTTGACGGAAACGGTCGACGTGGTCTCTTTCTCTGTGCTGAACCGGTTATTCTGTACACCGCCGGATGCGTTATCATACCGAGTCTGGAAAAGCATGTGAGGATGTTTGATGGAAATTTCGTTTGCATACACCGGTTCATCCACTCTCTGTTTGACTCTCGTCCAGTTTACGTCAATAACGACATTTTCTCTTTTTTTTCTCCAGAACCAAGACGTAATGTTTTCATAATGATTCCATGCCCAGTCGATGAGGCGCTTTTCTAGATCAACCAGTGTAGAGGACATCTTAATGTATGGTCAGCTGTGAAAAGATTAGATAATCGTCTATGAAAGAAATACTTGTATACATAACCAGTTGAACTGGAGGAAACAATGCTAATAAATAATCCACGGTTGAGGGGTAGAATGTTTATTCCATCATAATAAATCAGAGACAGAGATTCATCACGTGTCCGATTTATATTCTTCACGAGTACAAATCTCCCGTAAAACAACAATAGCAGGTTCTTGATTGATACAGCGTCATGGGAGCACAGTCTCACCCACACTCAGAGCACATGGTGTATCGCTTACATGACTTCAGATGCTGAACAGAAGGCGGCTGAAGAATGGATTGTATAGTCCTTAAACTGAATAAAACTGTGTCAAGGGGACTTTCCCTCTTTTTGCTAAAATAATTTTTCTAAGAACGCCAGACTCTAAACATAGATATAAGTATACATACCTATCTATATATCACATATAATTAATTATAACTAGTGAGAAACAGTCCGATATATTGGATTTTCAAAGGTATTCCGAATACAATACGAAAGTTGCTATCAATAAAATGAGGATTTTCGCGATAGCAACTTTTGAGTGTGTCATATGACTTTTCATCAATAGAAAGTGAGGGTAATAATAAATAGTACTACCCATATGATTGAAAATAACCCAGTTAATATTATTGATTTGAGCACACGTGCACATATCACATTTGCCTAGCAACGATTGTTTCGCCGCGGCTTCCCGTATTTTGTCGTCTGTGACGTCATAAAACGATTGTTCGTGACGTGACGCTTGCCGTCGCAGGAGAAGGGGGCCGCTTTCTGACTATTTTTACGCGAATCACATGGAATAGAAAGGGTAATAATGAAATTATTACACTCGAAGTGTGTCATGTGACTTTTACGAAACTCGTGCGAATTTGTGTATAACCCTCGTTCTCGCTCGGGCAATACAAACATTCACACTTTCGTAAAAGTCATATGACACACTTCCTCGGGTAATAATCTCTATGTATCATACAACCTACCCTGAGTCAACTAGATGTAGATTTGTTCACATTCAGTATTACCTTTACTAGACATACAGAATGTGTTTAAAAACTTGCGGTTATGAGGTTATCGTTATGTAGAAATTTTCTTCAATGCATGTTATGTCAATGCAATTGGAGAAAATGAGGGGGGCATATTAATAGAAATTGCTGTCACTCGGATACACATGAATTGAAGCATGCCACCTTTATACTTAATCTATTGACAGTTTAATACTGTTATTATAACCTCTATGTCCACCTCACTGCAGGCTTTATCTCATTCAGAACAGACACAACACAATTAATACAAATGATTCGAACGAGGAATAAGAAACGGACAACAACACAGTGTCCTTTACAGGAGTCGACACATTTTTAATAATCATTCTCTTATTTGAAAATGCCCCATTCATTGTTTTAAATAAATCAATACAAATCAATCATACAATAAGGTACTAAAATAATGTTTTAGTTAAAGTCAAGGATTTATAGGAACTGTATTCTGCTTTTATAATTACAGGTTCAAGGCGAACAACGTTCTTTAATTTGTGAATTTTATTTTTTAAAAGTTGTTTGAGAACGCAACCTAAGCTAAATTGAAAAGTTAGGAAATTATGGTTGTTGTTATTCTTATATCTTGGCGTTATTAATACAACTTATTACTCATAGGGAATTTATTACGCATAGGGAATTTCAAATGCCACTTATAGAACCACATCATATTTATATATCTCTATTGTAAAGCATTAACAATAACAATGACAGAAAGTACCATTTAATATTATAATAATCAATCAAATTTATATTCACAAAGACCATGAAAAACTAAAGTTATCAAATGCACATTTAATAAGAGTTTCTATGAGTGTGTATGTCATGGGCAGTTAAGAATTCTTTCAAAATATTGATTTACAAACTTATTTCTCTCACACACAAATGATGGACATATAAATAAATAATGAAAGTCATCTCACAACTGAAGATAACGATTTTTAATTCTCATTGCATAACTTACTCACCAGTCTCATTAAAATAAGAATGTAATTAGTTGCACTACGTTACACACAAATAACAGTCTGATTTTAATGAGACTGGGTCCAGCAAACCCACTTCTGTTACGTCCTTACATACAATATAGTTCAAGTATAAAGGCACCGTTATTTTGGTCACTGCTAAAGTACTTTATTTCACCTTTTAAGTTATTACTAAGTCCATCGTTTCTAGGTTATTGTTTCATGTGTTATCCACCAATCATACCGTTACATAATGATAATGTGTAGTACACTTTCTTTTTCATCAGAAATATAAAAAAATTAAAATTCATTACCTTTCAAATTTCAGCTAGTTCAGCTTTTTTTGCAAATATTGTACTACCTTTTCAGAATCTCTTTTGTATCAATCATACCTTAAAATGATATACACTTACCTTGTGCGGAAATAAGATACAACCTGTCCTCATCTGCGTCAATATCATTCCGAATATATTCTCGTTTACCATTTATGATATTCACCGATAAGAAAGCTGACGTCAGAAATAGCCCGACACCTGCAGTCGGTAAGAAATAAATTAGCTAAGGATTTCCCGAAACGTCTAATTATAGATACAACTTGCAGCCTGTGTACGTTTATGCGGCGTTTCTACACTGCCGCTACTCGATGTAAAATGTACAAAGGTAGTCTTCTCTTATACCTATCTTAATGGTATCGGATATTATTATCTACATTGTATATGTACACTCAGAAAATACAGTTGGAACACGTCATATTTTGAAATTAAAATCTCTTTGAAACAATGCTCTTTCCGTTACTTTCTTTCCTGTTACTTTTTTTCCGATCACCGTTATGACTGGCCATTTTAAACAAAACAGTACATATTTATAATTTTAATGAAACACCATATTCTGTTACAGTCGATTCAATTATCAAATTCAACAGTCCAACTATACTTTTGAAATTACCAGTGCTATTGTCTTTATCAGTTTTCAGTCTTTATTCATATGTATTTTCATGTTTTAGGATGTTGAAGTTAAATTTGTATTGTTAAAATGTGAAGCAACTGATCTAGACGTTTCTTGTATTTAAGTTTAATGTTTTAATTCAGAAATATTCCTTAAGCATACGTACTTCTTTTAAGTTCATTTAATGCAAGTTTTACTGTATATATTACATTTATTTGAAAAATATCAATGTAACCGTTTTACCAATGGCATTAATCATGGGAAAATATGGTCCCATAACAATTCACCCTTGACTGCCTCAGATACTTGTTATATTTTTTGCTTGATAAAGTAAATAAGAAATGGGTAATTGTTTTTTAAACACGTATTTTTAATTAGAACATCAGTTTCAAAAGTTTCAACAACAAAAAATGAAATAAATTTTGTCCCCTGATTCTAAGTGCTAGTTGATCCATTTCTAACTATTAGAACAACAAACAAACAGATGTTTGTCAACACTGGTGTTTGTAATTATTTTAATGGTATCCCACTAACGATAATTCTTTTCAATTTCACGATTTTGTTATTCAAAACTTCATGCAAAAATTGGGTGATTCATTTCCTAAATCAAACGTAATGAAAACAACAAAAAAACGTGACAATGAACGGACATAATGTTTATAAAAAATATTATTCCCACGGAGAGTGCTGCTTATATAGCTGCTAATACATGTAGTTGCTACACTGTAAAAATCGCGTTTAGCAAGTAAACACCACCGTTACATGTTTAATGCTCCACATGTTTAGGATAGTGCTTAATGGCTAAGCACAAGAACGATATTACATCTGTTATTTAAACATGAAGAGCTTTTAAACACATTTCTAAACGTGTTTAGACATACATTACACCATTGGCTAAACACTTTCCTAAACATGTTTGAGAATTCCCCCAATGGGTCGGGTTACATTGGTCAGTTTGGGCGGGAGAGTTAATTAAGAACAGATGTGTATCCCTGTGACCGCCATATTTCTCCAGCATCCTCTTGTCTATTTACACGTTGTTGATGCACACGTTTCTGGTCATTCGAAGTGCACATGAAGCCAAAAGTTGATGTTACTGTGAATATATGTCTCTATGTTCCCTGAACGACACACTTATGGTTCTAATCAAGACTTTGAAAGGTAGGTTGATTTGAGATTTCACAACGTCGTCCGATTGCTTTCTATGTTGTTTTCATTTGTCAAAGGAGTTTGTAATGAGTCATTTAACGTACGTTTATTATATGCTTAGCACCAACAGTACATATATATTTTAGTAATATTTGTTATTTATATAAATGATATATATGAGAGTTCTGATAATGTTTATATATCTAACATGAAGTAATATCCATAAACCACATGTTACTATCGAATTCCATTGTAGTGAGGTTTGACTAGTGTAACTGGTTGTGTTTAATTACTTGAATTAAGATGTGTAATAAGGGTGTAGATGTTTAACAATTGTATTTGCTAAAATAAGTTCTGAAAGAAGCATATGACAATATGTTCATCATTAAATACTTGGTTGATGCTCATATAGCTCATTTAGGACCAGACCAGTATATTTAGATGTATCTATGTTATGCAGTTGGAGAAGGAATTTTCCTGATGACAGTCTGCCTTGACAAGAAAGATGATGTGATGAAGAAATACAAGAAACTGTTAGCATTGACTCAGCTGTGGTAAGTAAATATTGAACCAAATTCCTTTATATTTAAAGACTATCACAAATACATAACAATTGTATGGATATATTTTGGTAAAAAAAATGTTGTATCTGCCATTTTATTTTTGACTCTTTTGTGACTTATTTTTGCCCTTTTTGTAGGAAACCAGAACTGACAGGATCAGTGATTACAGAACGTTGAAGTCCCACTAAAATAATGACAGTTTTTACTGATTGATCACTTGATTTGATGTCAGTTAATTTTTCACAACAACCATTTGTATATACCGAATTGAGTTATTCCATAACATGTTACACTTTACTACATTTGTTAAAATGTTTTCAGGAGACTGGATATGTTCATCTATTGTGTTATTTTTGTCATGTTGCATTTCGATGGTAAACTAAAAGTTTCTTCATTCATGTTTCAGGTGAAGGATGCCAAAGAAGATATAATGCAGTTTACAAAAGACCATCCTGAATCTCAACTACCTTTCCAAATCCTTTGACTTATACAGATCTTTTAAGGGAGTAAACTACAAAAGCTTTGTAAACACATATATTACTATAACATGTTTTCTCCAGAACAAAGGGATTGAGCATTAACCTTTTTTTATTAAAAAATGATTCTGATGGTGTGAAAATATTATGTTGAAAACACCCAAACTTATTTTAAAGGATTTATTTAATTATTAATTCATATGCAGACACTCATTAATGTTTAACATTACGTATAAGGATTAGAATGTTGCTAAATTGCCTTGATTCTAAAACCACTTTTTAAAATTAATATTTGTGTCTGAAAATTTAACTGCCAAATGAACATTGTTCAAGCATATATAGGCATATATATTATATGTAGATACCTTCTTTTCCATGTATATTGTGAGAATAATGGTTGTCTTATAAATTTAATATTTGGTGAAATCGATGAGTTGATTGGTGTATATGGTTATTTTATCAATAATTTTTAATACATCTTTTCGAGAAATTCCTGATTTTGAGTCATTATTAGTCACCCCTATAAAAGGGGTGATGCAGACTAAATTTATTTCTTGTATCATACACTTATATATTATATGTACTTATATAATTTTTATTAAGCGCCATGCATTTTTTGGTGATGGCGGTGTGTAAGATTGAATTACAAGATATAACATTGGTCTTCATTGATTTAAATATTTTGTATAGTTGCAATGCTTTTATTTTCAGGCGTGCTGGAGAGTGTGGTTTTGTGTTGAAAAGCTAAACATAATACTAAGCGCGTATCTTGTCCTGTTTTTTTTACACGTTTAGACCCATAAACACGTTTAGATACCTAAATGTGTTTAGGAATGTGTTTAGTTGCTAAGCACATTAATAAACGTGTTTATGTAGCTAAACGTGATTAGTTGCTAAACACATTCCTAAACACATTCAGGTAGCTAAACGTGTTTAGGGGTCTAAACGCGTAAAAAAAACAGGACAAGATACGCGCTTAGTATTATGTTTATATGCTAAACACCATTTTTACAGTGTAATAGCTGCAATACTGCCGAAGCGGGGTTAAACAATAACTCACTCACTCACTGCTTATATAGTTTGTAAATATGCCATTTTAGACAAAAGACAAAAGAGAAGCTTTAAAGTAGGATCGGATACATTTATTTATGATCAATGCCTACAATCGGCACAATTAATGATCATGGTATTCGTTTCCGGTGTTTCCATTGTTTGTCAAATGTGTTTAACATTTATCGAACTAATACTCAGAATACCTAATGATTTATTTCACTCGATATTTCCGTTTCGCAAACAATAACTAAGCAAATCATTCGGAATGTAAGTGACTCGCCTTGGCCCACAGGTGAAGTTTAGCGCAAATATGTTGCGCAACAGAGATGAACGACCAGTTTTCAATATGTGCGAACGAAGCTCTGTTGCGCAACATATTTGCGCTAAACTTCACCTGTGCTTGGCCAAACTGGTAACGTGCGTTTGTTTTTCGGGCAAAACAACAGTTATCTCCCTTGATTGAGGGGGCGTGGTTAACTGACGTCATAATTAACCAATGAGAGGCGTTTTCTATTTCCGAGCGATTGAGAGCGGCGTGTCTGAATTACGAAAAAAACGATGATCTCCCGATGTCGCCCACTTTTAGGCCTATGTACAAAAAGGAGGGTCGGTTACTTGCGAGGGTCAGTGGTCAAATGTAAAATGGAGTTAGAGAAATTCAATGGGACACAAAGAAAGGCAAAATACGGGTCTATATGTTCAATACATTTTTGTCAGAAAAGCAAAGGTTTATTCAACCGCACGTTAGAATAGTTTGGCCTTCCGGTTTTCGATCAGAACTTCGTAGAGCAAGTGTCCTCTGCTTATGCTGATGATCTTATTTTACTTGCAGAATCATCAGAGGATTTAAATAAACTTTTGTACATTTTGAACAATTGGTGTGTGGAAAATGGTATATGTATAAATATTGATAAATACAAAATTAAATTAAAATAAAAGTGCTGTTTTTACTGTTGGTAATTCTCTTTTAAAAGTTGTTGATAGTTATAATTATCTAGGCCTATTGCTCACAGAACACCTTGATTACAATATAATGGCTAAGGCAGCAGCCAAGTCTGCTAGTAGGGCTTTAGACTTTCTTATTTGTATATATAACACACTTGGGGAATCCCGATTTCTTAGATCTTAGTGATATCAGTAAATTAGTTCTACTTTTTAAACAGTATGCATATTTTACCGCCAAAACCTGCTTTTATATCTTACAAAGAAGAAAACATATTTTATATTTATTTAGTTCTTTTTATGTATTTTACTTTATTGTCTCTCAGAACCCTTATAGGGTGGCTCACTTTAATGTTCAATTTTATTTGTATATACTTGTTACTGTCTGTCTATCTGTTTGGTCTATCGAATCTTGACGTAGTGACCTGATCTGAAGACAAGGCAACAGTTCAGAATACTATGGACAACAGAAAATAGTCTGCCATTCAAGTGGCAGGGTTTTCACCTTGTGCTGAATTGATGAAAACGTTGTATTTTCTTTAGCAAAAGAAGTGAAATATACATGACTAGAAACTTTCAGGAGAATGAGCAAAACGCCCGTTTCCTATTGTCACAGTCTAGTTCTGTACAGGAAAATGGTAATTTTAAAGGTCGTTGACATAAAAATAACCCGATAATCAAATATAATCCTGATTTATTAATACATAAAAGCGTTATAACAATAAAAATGGCAAGATCAATGAAAGATACTACATTTTACACATGACACACTGTTTTGTTACAATTCGTGTTAATCGTTCGTACATGTATTGAAGCATCAACGAAATAGCGAGATCTTTCCTTGTTGTTCAGGGAATTTCAACGAAAGTGATGCAACAATATACGAATAACACATTTTACGAAACTAACGTTTACTTACAGTAAAGTATTGGAACAATAATGAAAACATTATTTTATCAACAGACGAAAGTATTCTAACAAAGGACGAAATTATTGCAACAATTCATAAAACCAATGCAACAATAAACGAAAGAATTGTTAGACTAAAGTGTTAATACATAACAAAAACCTCCTAAAATATTGAAAACATAAACGAAAGGCTTGTTACACAAAAAACGATAATGCAACAATTATAAACCAAGTTTTGTAAGCAACAACAACAGTTTTAACACATCGATACAAAATAATTGCACCAAAAAAACACACCCCCGTATGTATTGAAATACGCGCCCTGTCCTTGTTAGTAACTGTAATAGTTCCACTCGGGTAACATCGATTGCAAAGTCACACATACATACAGAAAGGAATCACACTTCCGGTGGGATATACGGCCAGTCCACGTATGTAGCGATACCTCGCCAGCAGTTTGGGTCCGTCAACATTGGTGAACGTCTAAGAATTCGATTTTATAGAGTTTATGCTCACATATATCATAGGAGGAAACAAATCACTCTTCCGTAGAGATCGATACACGGTCTGTGCAGATACATCATACCTCTACAGCAGTTGGAACCCGTCGACGTAAGCGACATCGGTAAACGTTCAAGAAATAAACAAGTTCACTTTGAAATTTACGGCAGGCAAATAATGTCAATTTAATGGTTGTATCAGAACAGTCCAGGTACACATGGATCCCACAAATGTTGCTTTCAATATGGACAAGGGTATATTGATACCACTCAAGTTGCACTGTCATTGTCAGTAAAACGATTATATATCAGAAACATAATTATCCATGAACTAACTAAGTCTTTTTATGCAATTTATCGTAATCCAGGGTACATATTATGTACTCTAGTGGTGTCGTCACTGTTAGAACCAGCATAGGCGACTTTCACCTTTTGGGAGACGCCATATTTGAACACGACAACTCCTTCAATTGGGATGAAAGCAGAGAGACGATCCATGTCGAAAGCGAAATCTCGCACCTTGGGGACTCCGTTGAACTGCAAGTCTTTTAGAACCGTGGCAATGTTACCTTCCACCGTGTGTATCAGTTTGCCTCTTTGGTCACGGATGGTGACAATGATCCTGCCCTTGACCTTGACATTGAGAGCAAAGGTGTAGGTGGCGCTGTTCTCCTCCACATCGAGCCTCGCTATGGTGGTGTTTTCACTCATGGAAGTGATGGTTGTGTCCACCTCCCACTTGAGCGATTTCTTCACCGTGTTGCCTTCCTCCGTGTCCAGATGGACCGTGTTGCCGAAACTCGCCGTCGCCATTTGCTTTCTTCTGGCATCCTTGTCGGTTTGAGGGTCCCGCCCGTCCCCCATCATATCCCGGGGGAGACTCATCTCAAGCCCAACGTTGAAGCTCTTGCTGTAGCCTTTAGAGAGGGAAATGGTTGCCGTGGATTCAGTCTCTCTTTGGGTCTTAAAACTGTGGGTCTGGTCCTGTGACGTGCCATTCTCATATTCCGACTCCACGACCACCTTGGTACGGGTGTTGTTGTCAGTTACTTCCTGGTAGTTTGGCTGCCCTGCCGTCATCTTCACGTGGTCATAATTGAGCGTGATGGAAGCGTTTTTAAAACTCAGCTTCCTATGGAATAGCCTCGACCAAAAGCCTGAGTTAATTGTTATGTATTTATCCCAGGCCCACGCCGTCAGAATCCCGTCAAGGTCGATCACACCCATGTCTGTCTGTTTATGTTCTTCTTATGTTCTCTATCACAGTGAGTAACAAATGATTTCTCTCTTGTCGACTCACAATCCCAACTAATGGCAACTTAACGATTTCATGCTTTTATAACTAGATATTGGAATGTTGTGTTTGACCTGTGCTCTAGGTGGAAACTTGACGCTGATTGGCTGTTAATTCCATTGCTGTAAATAGTTCCAGAGGTTATCCCGTTCTTTTCGTATTCACGGACCAAATAACATGCGGTGATCTCGAACTTTTTTTGAATGGGCAGAATGGAATTATTGATCAAACATAGAGATGAAAGGTAAATGAGGCACGAATCAATGTAGCAGAGTTCTAGTATATTAATCATAAATATTTAAACAAAGTAAATACACAACAATAAACGTTCACAACATGACTGCGGTTAATCGTTGAGCACGTGTCCTATCTATTTATAGGTACACACCAGATTCTCGGGACGTTGACCGACAGGCAGCAGCAGTTGAGAGGGAAACGTCATAAGCGGGAAATCCGCGAGTTTCGTTAAAATGATATCGTTGTTATATCAACAATGTCAGAGGTGGACATCTATTTATAATTATTACGGCTAATTGTGACACAACAATATAAATAATGACGTCTCATAGTTACACACTGGATGGCACTCACATTAGAAATATGTAATTCGTTACTGTTCCCTTCTCTTATTTTTAGGTCATATAAATAAATGTATTGTTTCTCACTATCGACCTACCCTAGATCTTCTTAACAGATATTATAGGAAGGAAACTACAAGTTTGTGTAGATATCAAAACGTGCGGTTTAAAAGAATGCATGCGCATCGGAGAGAGTGAACATATTTTATTTGAAATTTATGAAAAAAATTGAGCCATTGGCTTTGTAATTCGAGAGTTCTGCATCATTTATTACACGGTAATTTACTATCTAATTGGTTCTATCACGTGTAGAGAAGGGAGAGGGTCACTTCAATTGAAATAGCTACACATTTTAAGTGTGTGGTGCTTCACACATGATATTGGGCTTGTTTGAAATATTAATTACACGCCAGTATGACGTACTATATAATTTATCATATCCCTGAAATGACCCACGTCCATGATCTTGGGATGATCGTTATGAAATTTACAAGGCCTATTATCCGGTGTTCAAAGAGTAGGGGTGAGGGGGGAGGGGGTGAGCCAATTGTGCCAAGTACTATTCTACAGTTACTTAAGTCATTTCAGAATTACCACATTAAACTATTTTTACACATTTTAACTATAAGTCTATAGTAACGTGTAATAGTTGTCTGCCATTACTATACCTAAATAAAATACATAACTAACACACATGAAAAATAAGAATATTTTGACGGATATCAAGAGTTTTCACAAATACGAGTTTTCGCTCGCTGTAAGAAGAAAAGTATTAAGACAGAACAGTGAACAAATCTACCTATAAATCAATGGTCTTCGGGAATTAATCAATAATATTTTTTTATTTAGGCACATTCCGAGAGTTGCTAATCTCAGCCGTGAACAGTCAATTAATTAGTTTAAGGGCTATAAATTAACTTCCGTGGAATTTGAACTGTTTGAATGAGCGGTTGTCTCCCTCCCGTGTCGTTGTGCTTGTTTCTCTTCTCAGTTATCTCTTATTGACGTGATGACGCTTTCGCGGACGCCATATTGGATTTCCATCCCACCTTTAAACGGCCAGGTGACCCAGTCACATGAATCTTCAATTTTCACTTCAGCCAAGTTGGGATCGGCGGGCTTCCGGTCCTCGATTAGCGTCTTGATATCCCCTATAATCGTGTCGATCACCTTGTTCGGGTTCTTCTTGTCGCGGAGGGTTAGTACAATTGTGCCTTTAAGTTTTACATCCATTTGGAAAGTTGTTGTTGTCTGAAGCTCATCTATCATCAGCTGGGCCTCGGTCACGTGACCTTCACGAGACGTAATGGTGGTGTCAACGGTCCACTTTTGTTTCTTTTCAATGACAGTTGTTTCATCGCAACGTATCTGGACGTTATTTCCAAACTCGGATGAAACGTGCGGGTGACCATCTTCCTTTTGGGGTGTTTGACCGTCACCTTGAGATGGTTTTGCTTCTTCCGGTTTACCATCTTTAGGCAGCGGAAGTGAGATCCCTGCATCGACACTTCGAGTGAATCCTTTCATCAGCTTGACGGAAACGGTCGATGTTGTCTCTTTCTCTGTGCTGAACCGGTTAGTTTGTACCCCACCGGACTTGTTATTGTACCGGGTCTGGAAGATAATGTGTGGCCGTATGATGGTGGTGGAGTCTTGGTACACCGGTTCCTCCTCTCTCACCTTCACTCTATTCCAGCTGATGTCAAACAATACGTTTTCTCGTTTTTTTTTCCAAATCCAAGACGTAGTGCGTTCGTAATTCTTCCAAGCAAAATCGATGAAGAGATTTTCCAAATCAACCAGTGAAGATGGCATCTTGGTATATGGTCAGCTGTAAAAAGATGTTAAAAGGTGAACTAAATGATTTGATGTTTGATGTTTTCCACATCATCAGACTTTTCACGTGTTTTACCTATCCTTCTCTTGAACTGCTGCACCCCACAAAGCTGAACTGTTTGGGGGTAACATTACACCCAGGGGCTAGAATACTAGTGTACATTTGTGTCGTTTCCGCCCTCAGCTCAAATAGGGCACGGAAGGTGTTATACCTTTAAACGACTTTTTCTCCGACACCAATGAGCAAACCATTTTTCAGAATTATGATGTTTTGTTACAATGGAGACTAGAGTTTTTACTTTGGTCTGATCTCAACCATTCTCTTCCTACAGAGGTTACACCTTTCAGATTTCCCATCCTAACCTCTGTTGTTTTACGCTTGAAATCGAAGGCAGAAAGGGAGTGTCCTGATTGGTTGCAATTGAATCAAATTGTGCAATCAGCGACGCCGATATAAAAGTGACATTTGCCAATGACACGTCATAATGATAAAATAAACGTAAGTAAACGTTTTCTCTTTTAATGGTTTTCTTCGAAATATGCCCTACTATTGATTTTGTTAAAACGCGTGATCATAAACATGCTTATAAATAAAGAAGACCAAATCAGAGACAAATACCCAAAATAGTTCATTTGTGTTATTTACATCAGATACATTCGCAGGATATAATGCTAATGAACAAAACCCTAAAGAGTAAAATGCGTAGATCGTTGAAGTCACTCGGTCGGCATGACTTGGAAAGATGAGTTTTCATTGGTTAATAAATGGGGATGCAGTATGACATTCCGCTTTCCTCCGCTAGGGGACTTTGCTTCTGCTCTCGATTTCAAGCGTAAAACAACAGAGGTTAGGATCGGAAATATGAAGGGAGTAACCTCTGTGGGAAGAGAATTGATCTCAACGAGTTATTTCATTAAAAAGAAAAGATACTTATTGCTAATTTGCTAATAATCTTTTTCTGCTTATTTGAAATAATAATAAAGATATGTTCTTCTGTTTCAATATCTAATTTGATACCGCTAAAAAGTATGAAATATATAATTAATTTCAGTATTTGTTTAAAAACTTTTAAATAGCTGCAGCTGTAGTATTTTAATCATTTTACTTCACAAATGAATAAAACGTTTTTTTTTAGTTAGATAGAGTCAGTTTCTTTATGAATACAACTATTATCACAGATGGTTTATGTATTGATTAAACGCAAAAGCGAATGAATAAATTAAATATGACGCTGAAGACTATTCTAATTTACTTATGCTAAAAAATTAATTAAGTTATATAATATTAATATCTGACGATATCAACTACATCAATTAAAACTCTAAATGTTCACAGTTTGACAAAAACAAAATTTATTTTCAGCAAAAGATATTTGTTTTTACAAAAATAACTAAATAATAATCATGAAAACCTACCCTGATCAACTAGATGTTCGCGCGACTGTCACTTCGGTATTTGCCTTTTAAAACTACGTGAGTCCTCAACTTAGTCTTTCTCTGAAGTCTTGAATACCTCTATTGGCTAATATATCGATCTGATGATTGTCTGACAGCTCATATTTATTAGATTTGCTGTATGTATATATAAGTCTCTTTGCTGTCAATATACAAAGATTCCTTTGTGCGCTGAGGCGTGACGTCTTTGCACTTCTGGATTTATTGACGGTGTAGCAACGAATGCACACAAACAATTGCTTAATCGTAGAAAATCCCCTTTCAACTTTACTCCTCATGTTAACATTTAATTAGTCAATAGTCATATTCTGTTTATTTTTGTCTCACTCAATGTAATCAAAATGACACAATGTTACCTAATTTAAATAATACATGTAACAATAATAATATATATGTTTATATGACGCACTTCCCCATCTGCTAGTGCAAGCTTCAACAAGGCTATACAGCATTATAACCCTGGCTGACTCAGGATGACATGAAAGTCATCTCCAAACAACCATTACCAGGTACCCATGTGTACCGCTGGGTGAACAGAGACACAGTTTTAATAGGCCATGTCACCAGGGTGACACCATAAACCTCTCAACTCATGTCTCAGTGTGGGGCAGGGATTCATCCTTCACATTATCGGTTTATATCGTAACCACCTGCCATCACGTATATTATCTAAATATTGATTTCATGATCAGATATTTATTGAAGAAAATTTATTATTATTTATTTATTGCTACCCTGCTATTGTGTTTTCATCAGTTGTGATTCGAACGTCGATTCTCTATCTATAAACCCCATTTGGACTGAACTCTTCACACAGAAACAATCATACTATTGATGTACGCACGTCGAATGATTGAATAAAATCATGAACCGTAAAATTAACCAATCAAATTTTAAAATATCAGGGTAACATTAATATTTGACCATTAATAGTGAACTTTCTCAACGTGACACTTGAATCTTCTGTAAATGCGTGAAGTTCAGTTCTACCCACAAGACTCTCTGATCGTCTCACCAATATATGTGCATATTGACACTTGTATATAGAGGTTACCAAGCACTTGCTATTTAGGAAGGTCGATATCCTGTAAAATGAATGCACATCGTACTTTGCGAGACTTGATGCTGTGTCCTAATGCAGGATATTTACCGTCAAGAATGCAAACAATAATAGCATATCCTGATACAAATATAACACGTCAAGTTTTATAGCAACGCGTTGCTCTGCTACTTTTACCTCAGTATAATTTAAAGGTGCATCCATTGTGTTTTATAAACGTTTATTTGACTTTTCCAACTCACCACATGTGCTGTCTACAACACAAATAAATTCACTCAATTTGCATATTTATCCCTAATCGCCAAATATATCATAATTACTAGTTTCCAATTAAAATTTAA
Organism: Gibbula magus; assembly: GCA_936450465.1. Classification (NCBI taxonomy): domain Eukaryota; kingdom Metazoa; phylum Mollusca; class Gastropoda; order Trochida; family Trochidae; genus Gibbula; species Gibbula magus. The sequence continues at coordinate 5,474,800 of OW388304.1, forward strand.
TAACATCATTATGCATGTGCAGAAACCGAAACTGCATGTTCCATTTACATGTACAGTAGTTATGTGACCTATTAAACATTATTAACTCAAATTTGTCTTTTTGTCCGTTATAAATAATATTCCAAAATTACGTTTGACCATTGACGCGCACCACACGCTGTGCGTTGTCCGGTTTTCGATCAGAAATCACTACTTTAACCTTCATATCGTCAATATACTAAGTCTATTATAATCAAAATGGTAATTTTCGGTAACAGTCGGTACTCCTCGATAAAGTTACACCATTCATAAAGTCTGGAATAGGTGACCCCATCAACACAATTGATGTACTTTAACACAGTTTTGTTGATGTTTTGATGCCTAAACCTATTCAGCTTCTCGTCAGTAACGTTTGAATCCCAGAACCAAGATCGACATCCTATATATAATCCGTTTTCCTATAATCATAATATTTATGCCGTCAACACAAAATATATACAAACACCAGTTTTAAAAGAAAATAATGCAACACGTCCAAAACTTTATTTTACGTGATCTGGCAATTGTGTAGTTCAGTCGGGTAAAGAATCGATACCTAGCACTTAGAGTATTGATGGCTCGTTCTGTATTTCCGTGAATGAAGATTACACCCGGTCTTAAGTTCTTAACTGATGCGACATGTGCGCTGATGATCTGTTATATTAATTTTTTTTAAACCAAATAACCCGAGTGTCTGCGTTGTTTTCTTTCATCAACAAATTTTAAGCTTTTTACTACAAAAATAGAGCCATGGGCTCTGTAGCTCAACTTGATTTTTATGTCTGAATTAGCAAAAACTGCAATAAAGAAATCTGTACATACAATTTTAGCTCCCTAGGGCCAGCGATTCTGGAGAAGAAGTCGAAAAAGCAAAAGTTTACAGACGGATGCACGAAGGACGGACGGACACCGGACGTACGCCATGTCATGATGCCACAATAATACCTAATAATTAGTTTCCTTTCACAAAAAGCATGTATCAATGACAAAATGTCTTCCATTTTCTTAAACAGCGAACTGATTCTTCACAACACTTTCCCCTTTAATTAGCAATATTTCTTCTTTCTTAAAATGTTTAAACATTTTCTTTCAATAAATGCGAAAATTAACAACTATCGTTTATATTTTGATTACAAATATGTACTCTAAGAGCTAATTAAACTATTGCTTTAAATGTCTTTAAATTTGTAAGCACACAATGTATGCTCATTTGAAATGTCAACAGGCATTTTATGATCGTGACAATATTAATACGACTTATTAGTCATAGGGAATTTCAAATGTCACTTTTAAAATCCACATCATGAGTCAATATCTCTACTGTAAAAACGTAAACAATCGCATTCTGGAATATATGATCCATCGTGTCTGGGCATAACCTGTGTATAGATTGATTAGTTAAGACGTCTATTTATATGCATTGCGACACTAGACCACAGCTGTCTGCGTCTAGCCCCCTGTTCACCTCCAGCCCTCCCAGCCCCGCCTCCACAGTTCATGCAGTATCAAGTCGTACACTTTCCCTGCATACTGTTGTTAAGTCAAAACTCTGGGATATCCCATACCTATAAATAGATCACACGCATGAACTGCCCATGTTCGGCATGTGTCTCGGGTGATAACAAATATCGTTTTCGACGCAAGGTTGATTACATCGAAAATAGGACGCTATATCAATAGAAGGTGTGATAATGGCTATATTGACTACCAGTCAGACGTGTCACAAGTTGATTGAAACGTCGACTAGATTGTATAGAGACAGAGTACAGTCTAGACTGACATGCAAGTTCATGGAAATAAATTCACGTTACGAGAACAAGTGACACAACACTATATAGCTAGCCCTGTGTGGCATGACGATCTCGCAACACTAGTGGTTTGGAAAAAAAATTAATAACAAACAAATAATATCTTGACTTTTGAATAAAAAGTTAGATTAAAACACATAAAACACCATCTTGTTATTCGAATTAGATTGATAAAAATGTATGTACAATTATAAAACTATTTCTTATATCCTGTATACTATACTATACTTTACTATACTATACTATACTATACTATACTATTTTATACTATACTATATTATATTATACTATATTATATTATATTATACTTTACTATACTATACTATACTATATTATAATATGCTATGCTATACTGCTATGATCTGCTATACTACTATACTATACTACGCTATATTATACTATTATTCTATACTCTACTATATTATATCATACTATACTGTATTATGCTATGCTATACTATACTATGCTATTCTATACTATTATACTATACTTAAGAAATAGAAGACGAGTTGGCGTGCTTTATCGTTGAATAAAATATAGCAGGGAGCATAAAACACGAAGGGATAAAGACAACAACGAGTCTTCTATTTCTTATATGAGATGCCCTTCAATAGTTACTCGATTTTCTATAAAAAACGCGGAGATATAATGTTGTTTGCATAAACTATATTTTGAAAATATTAATGCCTCCCGTCGTAGAACACATTCTCTAGCATTGGACAATCAAGGTGTATGATGTCATTTGCTAAGCGACGCTCTAACTGTCGTCTAAAATTATTAATTTATTAAATTATTGTCTCATAAAGCACGCTGTCGGTCCCATTGACCGCTTTCAAGTGTTTTATTGCCGTAGGTATCTTATATTATACCATATTATACTATGCTATACTATACTATACTATACTATACTATACTATACTATACTATACTATACTATACTATACGATGTGACATCAGGAGACATTGAGTTAAGAAGGCGTATGCTTATTCACATGTGAAAGTTTCACTTTTGTAATAAAAAAAGTAAACCTGATATTCTTGAAAAGTGTTTTATTAATATGTCACTGCGTCGTTGTGTTCGTTCATTAAGAAGTCATACTACATTCAACTACAGTTCAAACTAATTATGAAAAGGACCATTGTGAATACGTTTACATGAAACATTGTCCAACGTTCCGGAAGAAATGAACATTTGTAAAAATAGCACATGGTTAACCAATAACGAGGTTGTCATTCATCATAAACGGAAGTGCACAGAAAACTTCACCAGGTCATCAGGATATGAACAGACATAAACATACAAGTGGCATACATACAAGTGGCATACTTTTTAACAAAACATGTGTCTTATCAAACCACATTCAACATCTACTTTCCCCGACAGCATTATTTCATGTTATGCTTTCTTATAAAACAAGGTCGATTTTAATCAGACTGGTTCTTTTGCACATGAGAATATTTGTCTAAGAAAATTCACAGTTTTTATATGATATATGATATATGATATATGAATGTTATATTATGTAATCAACAGTTAATTAGAAGGATGCGTAATCATATTAAGGGATATTACAGAGAGGGTTCTGTCGGCGCGGAATATTTGTCGTGGAAACGAAATTCGAGAGGACATTTCAGTTTACACATATACATGCATATATATATTTATATATATGATACATTGTTGATAATTTTAATGACAAATTATATATTACTTTGTCAATATTCTATCAATACATTTTATCATTTTAACTTAAATTAGTGAAAATACAGCATTTTTTCATCTCGCTAAAGCAAGATGGAGGCGAGTCGGCGATAGAGATAAGGATAAGGAGATCGAAAACATTCTTGACGTTTGTGTGAACATCCGATTTGTATATTAAACATAGTAGCCTAAAGAATCTAAACAAGTTCTATTTTAACTGAATATCTTTCAAGAACGATTGGAGGACGATTTATAAAGACAGATACGGAAAGCGTCATACAAATTATCATCCATTGACAACCCAATGTTTAGTCACGTGTCTAAGGTACTTCCTACTGTATGACCATCTATGTACGGATATAGAGGCTTCCATAGTGTGAAAACTTGTTATGCAGCAAAACGTTGGATCCAAATCATCAGAAACCACGTGATCATGCGGTACGTCACGCATGCGCATGACGAGTGAGGATGACCCTTTGTTTTGTCTCCAATTGTAGCGCCATGGTTTGTCGCCGCCGTGTGTTTAATGCCTGTAGTCGTTGACGATTGCGTTGTTGTCGTTATCGTAGTAGTTGTTGTTGTAGTTGAAGTTGTTGTCTCTGGTTGACAGGCAGTGGCCCCTGTAATTGAGTTTAAATCACTATGAACAATTTGAAAACTTATTAGAATTCTCTTTAGTGCATATCTCAATATGTTTATAGACATTTCACCTGAGCGTCTTCTGGTATCCCATGATTCCACATGATTGTCAGACAAAGTGACAAGAGCACTTTCATTACATTAATTACATATAACATGTGGAAAGTGGTAAACTCAAGAAATCCTGACCAAGAGAGGTCCGTGAACCCAAATGCAACAAATATTCCCATCGACCTACCAAACTTATCAGCTACTACGTATATAATGAAGTGAAGTTCGAGGATGAAATAAAGAGGACTGGTTGTTAATGACAATAACATTTGCAATTGATGTCTTGAAATATCGACCAAAGAATAACACCATAATTGACCGCCTTACCATATTTCCATGTTGCGATGTCTTTGGAGGAAATGCTCATCGCATATGGAAAGGTGCTTTTGACGTCTCGCTTGAAGGTCATCATCTTCTGAACGTCCACAGTACAGCCCTTGCCAATCGTTAGATCATCACTCCCGAAATGGATCCAATGGGCGAGGAACTCGTTACATAATGAGCCGTTTCCATTAACCTTGGAGAAAGTGATACAGTTAAACTTGTGGTTGCAATACTGGTACTCCATGGTGTAGGAGGAGAGGGTCGTGTCTGGTTTGATAACCAGTTTGAAGTCCTGCTGGATGTTTGTGTCGGACAGATGGACGTAGACTTCACTGCAAGACGTCACCTCCAGGAGCACCGTGCTTGAAGCACCCAGTGAAGTCCTGTTGGTGTCCCCATACGTCGTCACATTGCTCCCTCTGCAGAAGGACCCTGCAGTTGAAGAACTTTCATCATCAAATCTCCCTTGACTTGTTAGTATAATGAATCACTTACCATCGACACTTGATAGAAAAAAATCCAAAACTCAATTCATTATTTTTGGAAATCATAAACATGTTGAATTTTTCAGAGAGTATTAGAATTTTAGTTTGATAAAAACAAATATGTTCATTTGTCAAGAATCATCTTTAAAGATATGCCCACGAACTTAGAGAATACATTATTATAGAGCTGACACATCTAACATTTTGCAGTGGTTCAAAACGACGGACATGACACATTACCTTGCAGCATACAAAGCAGTATTATCTTCACTATTGCGGCGTACATTATCGCAATCCAAGTTTGGATAGAAATGATACAGTAGAGATACAGTAGAGATACAGTAGAGATACAGTAGAGTCAAATGGAGAATGCAGCCGAACCCAGCCGACAACTAAATCATATACAACTTTATACAAGGAACAAACGCCTGGGAACACCAACCCTTTGATGTCGATGCTTCAAGCGAGGTTCGTTTTGTATTGTTTGTAAGTATAATAAGAATTGCATGTCAATAAATCATGTTTATAAATCGGGCAAATGATTTTCAAAAAAATAAGGAAACAAAGGTCAACCACTCGTGACACATTATAATGTGTGGACAAACTCTCTGATTCTGTTAATGTGTTTAGTCATGGGGACGATGTCCATTAAGAGCTCAATTCGTGCATGTACCGCAATCAGACCGTCTGAGTGTTTCAGATGTGCCTTTTGACTTGTATATAAACAAATGTATGACTTATGTATGAACATATGTTTGAATTATATATGAATATATGTTTGACGATTTCGATTGAAACATGACATGAACATTAAATCTATGAGCGAGACATTTTGTCTGAAGCATATCTCCCCAAACAAAGGTGTCAGCTTTATGGAAATGTATACATCAGTCGACCATGATTCCTGGCTGCATCTGAACTATAGTCTGCGGTTTGATCAAACTATGAGTGATTACTTGTATGACTGAATTGTATCACTGGCTGATTTAAGCCTTGCATTATTTCTTTAAAGGGGCAGTAGCACGTTTTTTCGCTCAAATAAGTTGATGAAATGTATTTGAAAAATAATTTCACCAATAGTAAAACATCCTTCTCTCTTCAGAAAATAAAGTTTAAAATGAGTATACATGTTTCGGTAAAGCCATGGGAATCATTTTTGTAATAAAGAAATACTAAATTGTGTTCACAATAAAATGGCCGACATGCAATTTTTGCTTTATACGCAACATAGTTTTTACCACTACAGATAATTGGTTTGTGTAATAAGATGTTTTACCCTCTAAAGTTAATTTAAATGACATAAACTATCATTATAAATAGAATATTTGAAAAAATAAATTTTGCAAAAAACGTGCTACTGCCCCTTTAAGGTTTCAGGGGAAATAAGAGCCCACTCTGCATGTTAGGTGCTAAACTAAAATTTAGTATATGGCATTTTTTTAGTTACTGTATTTTCATCCTTATGGTTTTATACTACCAGTTCCATATTCAGTTTATCTAGACTTGCTGAATAAAAACTAGACTGTATTAAAGGCTCTTAATAATACACAGTCATGAGCAGGACTAGTTAGGTGCGTCACACTCTGGTTTCATAAAACTTCACTGGTCATACGATGGATTGGCCTGCCTGTTTCTAGTTTGAAGATTTTCCTTTTGCCATTGTTTGAAGCATTGTTTGAAGCATTGTTTGAAGCATTGTTTGCTCATTATTTCTACTTACATCGATAATACCTTACTCTTAATCGTACATGACTATTCGGTCATTCCAAATAAGTATTACCTCTATGTCACCTATATACTGTGATGTATCCCCTTAGATATACAATAAATAGACTTTCAGAATACAACACACTTACAATTTACACAGTATAATTCTTTCACAAGCTTATCAATAATATTTAAATAAAGTGCAATTTTGGTTTACAAATATGTTATTACAAGCCAGTAAGCTTGGAAATAATAATATTTATTGGGAATATAATTCTCTTTTTTGTTTTGTTCTATAAATGCGTGGAATTTGAATACATAATGGGAATCATCTGCAATTGCAGGCGACTTATATATATTGCATGTTGTATGTCCACGGTCAATTTCATGCCAAAAAATACTTCAATAGGTAGGTGTGGTTGCAGGTCCACATTTTAAATTGGAGAGTACACGTGAGCGGGCAAGATTAGATCAATTTCTAAACCCGGAATACGTTTCATGTCTTTATAATAGAAAGTTTTAAGTCTATCGACCAGCTTCCCAGTTTAGTAGAATTGGTCTTTAAGGATTGTTTCCATTTGAGACTTGGTTGTGAACATTAAATAGTCCACATATATTAAGTATACCTTTTACATATTTGGTCCAAATATAATATTGATTCTTTCTAATTTCGGATGGATAACTTTTGATTTTCATAAGCTCATGTTTCGCAGCCATAAAGCAAAATCGGAGAAATCATAATTTCAAATGCTTTTAGTAAACAATATATTGGCATATTGAAATTTCTAGATTTTGACAAAAGTCAAAACTTAACTAAAGCTGCGCTTTCTGAAGTTTAAATTTTTTTGTTTCATTGAATTATCTGTTATTTTCTAATTTTACATCTAAATGCCACATGTTACAATATTTATTGAATGAATTAAGAATTAATCTGCATAAAGTTGTATGCTAAATGAAATACACAAGTGCATGTCAATATCAAAGAAGGTACGAAGATTCGTATGCTTGCAACTATCATTAGGAGGAGTTTGTCCAGCCCATTAATGAATAAACGAAGCAAGGGAGAGGAATGTTTCACTTTCACCTTGACACAACCCTCGGTAGCATGGGAAGTACGTCCGACATATTGTTTTAAGACACTATAGTACAGATGATTTGATATCAGCGTACATATTTTCAACGATTTGACATTCCGTCACATATGTAAGTTATACACAATTACAAACCCAAACAATTATATTTTAGACATCATATATAAGGCGATATTTAACATTTAATTAAGGATGATTTTATTCGGGTAATCCAGCAATCTTTTACAGCATAAACCATCAATGAACTGATTTTAATACAAATCTACAACAACACTTACATTAAGTGACTATCACTCCAACTTGTTTTAATCGATCATTGGAGCAACAATAGACCAGAATAACATCGAACAACATGTATTCTCAAGAAACACATATACCGACCACATTAACCCCCTCATCCTCTGTCACGCCCTTTCGTGTGTCAATATGTTCGTGACAAGGGTCCACTGTAGGTTTTTGGAGCGACCCTTTCAGCAACCTCGTCCCCAGGGCTGATCAACTACTGATAAAGGCTTGACGTAGGAGAGACGTAACAGCGCTGTGAGGAGTTTGCTCTTTCAGTAGAGTGAGTGTCAGGGTTATTTTGTAGAGAACATCAATACCTCGCTAGACGATCATCTGTAACAGACAACATATATATACTTCACTGTGGCTGTGTTCGCCATTTATGTCATCATCGTTACCCATGTACGACCAGCACATTTCAATAGCCGATCTCTGAATTATGTATCTATCATATAGCATGATTTGGCATAGAAGTGTCCATAGAATGTGACGATGGCACATAGTAAAGCTGTATTAAACTACTAAGACACTGAACTGCGCGATAATATCGGTGTAGAAACTATATGTACTTGGAAAGCAACATAACACGAACAATCACAATACGTATCATATTTAGAAAATATCTTGCGAAAAGACAGTCATGTATACGAATGTCTCTTTCATAAAATTAAACACAAACAAATTTTCCAAAGGCAATCCACTTTCTTTTGATGAATAATCATATATTAAAAAAATATGAAAATCGGAACATAAATCCAAGCTTGTGTCCGCTTCCTATGGTGCTCTCCTGGTGGAGGTAGACACTTCCGTGTAGACTGATGACACGTGTTCTCGAGGAATAATGTAAAACTATATCGTCGTGATATGTACAGTGTAGCCAAATATTATCATGTACAAGACAACCCTCATTTCACTTCATAGATAGCAGTGAAAAGATAAGGAACAACAGAGCACACATTTTTCAGTTTTTAATTTTTTTTTATTGAGAACATTTTTTTTAACATATAAATTACCCACATACAGTTATTCACATAGAAATACAGGAATTGAATTTTTGTGACACCTAAGTCCAGTAAATGACTAAACGAAAGTATCTAGAAAACAACCTTATACACATGAGACGAGTGAAGCTCCAGCTGGTGTATTGCAATTCAAATATGTATATGTCAACAAGAGACACCGAACGTGTGATGCTTTTAAATACCTAATTCAAGCAAACAACTAAGTATTCTGCGAAAATGGCACAAACTATATCATTTAAATTCCTAATATCCCCATGAACAAGTTACCAAGTCATGAAGTGAAGCAGCTGAAACATCGTGTCAATTTCATGTTGCGTTTTGGCGAATTTCTTTTGTCCAAAGTATGGGAGGCGTTTGGCAAAGCCTTCTGTCCACTACAACTTTATCTGGATGTACACCAAATGCAAAACGCAGTAACATATGATACACTTTTAATAGTTGATTTATTGGTTTAGTACCAAGTTAAGGAAACCACTTCTACTACTGTAGAACTGTTACTTTTAGGAGTTTATACATGTATGTGAGATTTATGCTACCTTCAAGCTACAAGGTGGAGTTCAATCCCTCCTTGATGCATAGACATATTCTCCTTGATATAGAGCTTGTATTGTACTACCGGTAAGTCCGATGTGCTTTTGATATTGATTGCGTAATGTTGGATCACCACAATGCAGCGTCAATACAGCTGCGTCGTTATATATAGTGCCGAGTGACAAGCACTAACTCTCACAGAGTCTTGACGGGTGGCGCTACCGGGGCTCGAACTCGGACCTTAGGTGATGACCACTGGGCAGTACCACTGTATTTCCCACACTGTCAATACAAGATATCTCCCTTTAACCCAAACGAATCTGAGTATCGTTTAGCTGAAGCATTAACAGCGTTGAGGTCTTGTACAGCGGACCATCTGGGATGATCAAGAGAGTCAGAGCGTATTCTAGCGGGTAAGCTACCTGTACGGGCTCTACCATTCCTTTCCGACATTGAATTGTGGAACCGAAGGCGTTTACTCCATGAGGGGTTCCTTTGGTTCTTCTGAAACATAATTAATACGGTTACTTTAAAGATAACTTCAATTTTCCTATCTCTTTGCGCAAACAGGATAACAGATACCAATTTACTCTGAACTTCTATTATGGAACCCCGAACTCTTGTTTTCTGTATCGTGTTTATATTTTGTACTAAATTAAATCTATGTTGTGACGGAAACGATATAAAACAATTTTGTTCATATTGTTCCATTCGAGTCGAGTCGAAACTGATAAATAATTTTATTTCTTGATCACGACTCTATAGGATAGTTTGCAGCTTCACCAATATACTACGCCAAGTGAGTTGAAACTGTATAACTCACATTTAAAAGCTAGTAATATGTGTTTTACTTTTACCACATTTGCCTCCTCCTTTCCCTGCTTCTCACGCATCCATACCAAACTGTTTTCAAATTGTGTGTCCTAAGGTTTCAAAAAAAGAAGAAGCCATTGGATTTGTAGCTCAACAGGTTTTATATAATAAATAAATTAAAGAAGTTTGCAATCTGCAATTTATCACCTTCATTGGTTAACCAGTCTCTATACATGAATCTAGCTCTGTATGGCTTTTCTTAAATTACTGTAAACAAAGATGAAAATAAGTTCGTGATTTGGGCCACTGAATCTACAGTTTATAATCCCAATTGGTCATGGAATCTGTTTCTGAATCTGAATCTATTTCGTACTGGAGAAGATGATGAAATAGGTTTTAAGTCGTGACCCCTGTGACCCTTATGTGGAGCCACAGGGGCATACCATCTATAATTTTAAATTCCCATTCGCTAAGGACTCCCAACACAATACAAACATTTCAGATTTTTTACTTTTCTTACTGTAGGACAAGAGGAAAATGGGGTTTTAGGTCATGACCCCTGTGACCTTTATTTGCAGCCACAGGGTCATAATATGTCAATTATATAAGTTATTGGAACCTAATCTTATTTCCATAAAGTAAGAAAACTTGGTCAGTAATGAATGAATGTTTATTCAAATCAAAATCAAGTTTTACATAAACACATAAAAGAAAAATAAAGAGAAGTAAATCATATACAATAAACGTGAAGTAATGTAATTACTCATGGGGTGACATATTTGGTCAGCATAAGAATGATACAAAACTCATAGCCGGATACAGGGACTTTGAAAATGGGTTCACATATTGAGAAGGGGTTATGGGAGGAGACCCACTGCCACTTTGAAAAGTTAGTCCCACTCGCGCGGGAAATGCCCTAGAGCCGAACGAATAATTAACCGATTGCATATAACGTCAATGTGAAGCTGATATTGATATTTGATACTGTACAAGGGTATGATCACTGGCTTTTGTGTGCAGCAGAAGGTTTCGGTTTCGAGACGGTCTTTCGGCAAAACATTTACACATTAGTATTTAAATTAGTTTTTGTGTTATAGAGTTAGTCATACATACATACACTACCCTTTCACCTTTATCTTGACATCTCATCGTTTAAACATAGCTTTTTAAAAGGGACATTCCAAGACAAGATCTTTCTGGGTGGGTAGATTAAGTTAATGATATCCCATACCACAGGGTATTACTTGAACGATATCCCGTACCACAGGGGCATTACTTGAACGATATCCCGTACCACAGGGGCATTACTTGAACGATATCCCGTACTGCAGGGGCATTACTTGAACGATATCCCGTACCACAGGGGCATTACTTGAACGATATCCCGTACCGCAGGGGCTTTACTTGAACGATATCCCTTTGAACACCCCGTCATTACGAGAAACAGCGTCCCCACGAACAATAGCGTGAAAGTCACTAGAAGTTAATAAGACGGGTATATAAAATTTAAATCCTTCAAATAAAAAAGAATAGAGGTCACTTCGCTAAGGATACAAGCTTGATTCAACATGGGCAGCATAGAATGTTTCTTGATCATTTAAAGAAGCAAACTTGAACCAATAAATATATAAGCATAAGATATAAACAGTAGGGTGGATCTTGGACTCGTGAACCTATGCCCTTGTAAATATCATGGAGTGTTTATTTTTTCCCTGAAGGAATTCCAGGTAACGGTAGATGACGACTTAAAGTATTTGAGTTCCGTCGACCTTGATTCACATAAGATGGCATCAACGATGGGGTGTTCGATGGTGACTCTCCTTCTTCGGATTGTTTGACCAAACTTTGAATCTAAAAAGAAGGACAATGCCATGTTATCTCACATCCTAAATATGTAAATCACTTAATTTCAATACTTTTTCGAAATCTGAAAATACGGATTCAGTGTAGAAATTTAAGGGATAGCTGATGCGAGACGTTATACACAGAAGAAAATGTTGCAATGGTCTAAGTCTTGTTTCAAATTTACAAAATAAAAACTAATAAAACGTGTTGATACCCTGTAACTTACATTAATCTTGCTATCTTCATCCTCTGTGTCAGCATCAACGTCATCACCATCAGCATCATCGTCACCGTCGTCAGCATCGTCACGTGGAAGCTCAAAGTTATCTCCAAACTCATCCTCTAAATCTTCATCAATATCCCCATCGGCACCATTTTGTTCACGTACCTTGCTATCTTCCTCTTCATCAGTGGGTAGATCTGTGTACCAGAGTTTAGTCTTCTCCTCCACGCCATACAGAAACTCTATATCTCCTTTGACAGTCCAGCACTTTCCTTTAACGTCATAGCCGGGTAGTTTGGAAGGATCAACTTTTTTAATATCCTTCAGAATTGTGTTGATTTTATTCTGGACAACCTCCAGGAGCTCTCCAGTCTTCAGATCCATTATATTCACGCGTGCAGTTCCACGGAGCCGAACCTTGGTCTCGAAGTCACATTTGAAGTGCTTCTCAAGAACCACCAAATTAACGATGGTTTTCTTCTCGGGAATTGCTTTAATCATCTTCTTCGCGTTCCAGGAACGGGTTCTTAGAGTCTTTTTTCCATCCTCGTTGATGATTATTTCCTTCCCGAAATGAGCGGTGGACTTGGCAACGTCGGGAGGCAGCGACAGTTTGATGATTCCTTTATCTCCTCGAGTAAATCCTTTTGTCAGCGTGGTTGTAACAACTGATGTGGTCTGTTCACTGATTTCGAAATGATGATTCTGGACAAGTTTACTGTCGTTTTCAAAGGATGAGGTGTACAAGAGCTGAGCTTGTGGATCCTTGGTGAACTCCTCGTTAGAATATGCAGGGTCATCAGTTACTAATCTCAGCTTGTCCAAGAGGACCACAAGATCGCATTCTTCATACTTCTTCAACTTCCCTTTTTCTTCTTTGTCTTCGCTATCTTGAATGTCTTTCATTTTACTCGTTTCTTCGTCGTCGGCTGTTCCCTCCTTGTCATCTTCCTTGATGTATGTGGCCTTTATGTCCTGTCTGTCCTCGTTGTGTTGCCCGCCTTCCTCGTTTTCATCATCTTGAGTGTCTTTCGATTTTCTCGTTTCTGTCTTCTTGCTACCGTCTTCCTCAGTTTCTTTCCCGTATTTCTTCATGTAAGAAGTCCAGGCCCATTGCTTCAATATGACATCTATATCTGGAATATCCACATTCTTTGTCACCTGAAATATTGGTCAAATGTAAACTATTAGATATCAGTCAAACAAAGAGAAACTTAAAAAGCTGTTGATTTCTTCATATTAACAAAACTCATATTAGTAATTGTGAACTGGGACATTAGTTTACAAAATCAAGATAAGATATAATTCTGCTTATCAAAATGTGTTAACTTATTTACAATAATGTTGAATATGCATATCCACTTATGGATACTTATAGGTACTTAGGTACTTATAAAGTATAGCTAATAGTCGTACATGTAACTTATTCTGTCAATGATTTAAAGATTCTGATTAAACAAAGACAATATTGGGAGAATTATTTTTGAAGTCATATGTTATGTCCATGAAAAACTAAACAAGACCAAATGTCCTTGTAACGAGCAACAAAATGGTTTTTTCTTTAATAAAATGTTTTTAAAAAACAACAAAACAAAAAACGTCTTGCTTTGAGAGTATATTTTGTGTTTTAATGATATTATGATGATATACTATGATTAAATATAATAAATAGGCAATATTTAATGGATTTTGTCAAATACCAGGTTAATTAATATTTTATTAAAATACTCATACACACTGAAGTAACTCTCATTTGCTTTCAGTGAGGAAAGTATAGTTCGGATATTGGTAAATATTAGGTATCTTCATTGAAACTTGATGGACCGTTAGTCACTGATTTATCCTTGTATTTCATTGCTCACAACATAACAACATAAAGTAAACAAGCCTTTTAAACTTAATGTCAGATTATTTTATCCGGTTCCACGCAGGTGGAGTTGATATCTCTTTCATTATTCCGATATTCGTGAAATATCAAATTCATCCATCATGAACTCGATATTGATAAAACCATTTCAGCATTTTGGTGGAAGTTAAATCACACTATTGAATAACATTTGAAAATATCAACTTGTTTTAAACACAACCACATAAAAATACAAGATATTTTACACACCTTGCCTGATTGTTGTTTCCGTTTCGGTGGATTGGACCCCATCGCCTGAATCTGTTCCGTACACGTTAAAAGAACGGTTCCTTTAACAACGTACAGGTACTTATGAATTTATATATCAGCTGTCTGTAGACTGAGCCTATCGCTCCCTTACCACAGCCTTTATATTTGAGTTTATATATTAGTTGTCAGAAGACATCTGTTCACTCAGACAATGGACGTTTTACCTTGCATTGTAATGATGGGAATACCCTCAGAAGGAACTATGAATAGTTATTACAATAGTGCGTCTTTCCCTTTCCGTTAGAGATCAGATCTATGGTGTCATGGTTTGGTTATACTCTATAGTGATTTGGAATAACATAATGAAAAGATCAATTGATCGATCGGTATTTCTCATGTAATCAATGCACAGATGAAAGGAGAAGTTTGAACGTCTATTACAATATCACTACCTACATGGCGTGTATCTCTAAATGGTTTCAATCTTGGAAAATCTCCAATTGACATCTATCAGAGGGGTTAATGTAAGAAATGTTCAGTATGGCTTAAACAATCCTGATCAATTAAAGAGTGGCAACTAATAAACAAACAATGTTATAATTCAGAGAATTTTCCCATATCTAATTTTATCAAACCGATCAACTCAATACCGGTGCTAATTTTCTAGCCGATATTTATTTACGCCATGTTTATATCTGGACATACAGCTCAGTAAGTTTACAGCTTGCATGTAGGGGATTACCCGTTTTTAAATAGACATACTTGGACGGTGACTTATTCAGCTGTTTCTGTATTGATTATTTACGATTAGATAAAGCCCATCAGATAGGCTATGTTAAAACCGTTGCAATAATGTGCGAAGCGTATAGGGAATTCCCCTTTTGCAACTTACATTATCCTCTTTGCGGAGATATACACATGTGTTTACATATGTTTTTGTTTATTTTGATATCAAATCAATAATTGTCTTTAATTCCATATGTACAATGGTGATCCCTGAATAGGATAGAGATTTGAGTATATGGATACTGAGCATGGTTTATAGGTAGATTTATTTTCTTTATCAGTTATTATGATGTTCGTTAAATTGCGGCGAAGATAGAGACGGCCGAAATGCGAACGATATACGAATATAAATTAGTAGCATTGCGAGACTACATCGTCTATATTTGATGGTATAATTGAAAATAACATTATTTTCGATTATATAAAGAAGTGCCATTGCAATAATCATTGGTGTTGCCGTTTACCGTTTGTATTTACTATGTACGAAAGAACCGCGATTTTACACATTTTAGGGAATGTGCTTTGAATGCATTTATTCATAGCGCCTTTTTTTATTTGATTTAAACAAAGTGAATGGAGTGCATAGTCGTACGTGAGAATTCCAGTATATTCATAAACCTGTTAAGGCTTTTATTTGAAAAGATGAATATGAGATGTTACAAACGTAGCTTCTGAGTAGACCACTCACACAGAAGATCGATAACCTAAAACATGATATCAGGTTTATATATACACACATGAAAATGATACACGTGTATCTATAACGGGTATGTTATAACCATAAAAGCAAGAGAGAGATAGTCTGTGCTGGCATAACTTCATATTGATGTCTATGTGAAGGAGGTATTCAGTGTTCAACATCATGGACGACTCCGTTACAAACTTGGAAGAGGTCCTGAAACAATGGGCATGGAAGCACTTCCATCAGACGAATAAATCAAAACCTACTTTGACTTTCGACACTGCTCAAATTGACGTCATTTGGGACAAAGTAAAAGTCGTGACAGAAAGGTATAGTTTCTCTAAAAAGAAACTAAGTCCGAACGTTCAGATGCAGATTGTGTTCAGTTCAACATTTGACAACGAAACCGATCGAGTGCAACGACACAACTTCCAGACAAGCCGGAGCACGACAGCAGTAGCTTCCATCCAGCTGAATAAAGGCTTTATCAGTGGACTGAATGCAGGGGTCAAACTGCCTGTTCCCAACGACGTCCTCAAAGCCACTGCCGTGTTCGGCACTTCCTTGACCATTGGCAGTGAAGAACAGAACGTCCTTGAACGCGCACTGACCTGGACCGTCAACACCACAGTGACAGCGCCACAAGGGCAGAGAACTCTTGCCGACCTCGAAATCGTTGAACAGCAGCTCAAGTGCCGCTTTGAGATGGATGTTAGGCTGAAGGGTAGAGTGGTGGTCCGGATATCAGATCCCATTTCTGGGCAGATGTTGATGGTCGTACAAAACCAAATAACGACCATCTTGGATGACATGATTGCAAGTAAAAGGGGGGAAAATGGCGGCAATACCAAGTCTGGGACATTCAAATTCAAAGGGACCGCTCTCTTCCAGTACGGGGTCTCGCAAAGGATTCGTGTCTACCAAGAAAACCTAGACAATGAAGAAGATGACGAGGAAGAAGAAGATGAAGATGAATACGAATATGAATGAATATGTATATGACTAAGGAGCTGAAGATGGGGACAAAGAGCAGCAAGAAGGGACGTTGTTGTGGACGCTCTAACAACGATACAGCGGTTGTTGTGATTATTCTTCTGAATTCTTAAAGGACACCCTTTGTACACGTGAAAGCAGAAAGTAGTGAGTGATGTAACAATATCGCTGAGCATAGTATAAGAATCAAAGTACCATTACATTATAAATGCTAAATACGTAAATAAATAGTTTTCAATGAGTTGAATTGTATCATTATCATAGATGAGGATCAAATGTTAGTTTTATACTTTGATGAAAATTTACAGATAGATTGTTTTGAAACCCATTTAGACAGAGGATAAAACAGAGAAAACATCAATTTCAGTTTTTTCTCAATTGATTGATTAAGTTTGGTCGCCGTATAATCGTATAATTTCTATAGTGGAGTAATTAAGACTGTATTTCATAAGTGTATGCCATCATTTGAATGCCAAATACGTCTTTTTCAATCTTTTGTAGATGCTTGTTGGCCAATCGGTTCACGAAATGTATATTTTCATGAATAAAATATTTAAAAATAAAATTAAGGTGATTACGGGTGATTAAGGTGAGAACATGGCTGATGTACCATCAATCTCTGAATGTCAACTTCCCAATGCAAGGCATAACTCTTGCCAGTCACCAATACTGGCTGATTTACATGTAGGCCTTGCAGTATTTCCTTAAGAGCTATGTGCTTGGAAATCCGGGCCCACTATGCATTTCAGGTGCAGCGATCCACTTTATTGGCACAACCGATACTGCAAGGCTGAAATCAGCCAGTAATGGAGACTGGCAAGAGTTATGCCTTGCTTTTGGAAGTTGTCTGGATGTATGTGGGGCACTGTTTGTAAACTTATATCGATGCAACCATAATGGTGATAACGTGTCATTATGTATGTAGTAAATCACAGCTAGTGTTGTTATACACGATATGATTGGTCGAAAGTCGAGTTCATAAAAACAGAAACTGAACGGTTATCCCTAGTCAACATAACCGTCACATGCTGAACTGTCGTGACCAAGACGTCAAATAGCAACATCATTGCATTACTATTGAGCATTGAAACATAGTGACTGATAGTTCACTTTTTATTAATCCTCGCTCGCTCTGTGGGTTTTACGAGTATTTGGGATGTAAAACAATAATTTTAGAAATAAAGCTACAAGAAATGTATGATTGCAATTCTATTTTAGAAATGATCGTGGAAATCATTCTTTGTTTTCAACATGAACAATCAAATGATTTGGGTAAGAAAAATTAATACAAAACTCGGTGCTCGGAATAACGAACTATCTGTCCCTAGTGAATTATTGTGTCAACTCATTGTTATAGCTCGGAGTTTATCACACACACAAAACATGTAACCCGGGACAGAAAAGTCATAATTTTTCGTAACTCGTTGATTATTCTCATAATATTCAAAACATGATTTTGCTTTATTCTGTCAGCTGTGATGGCATACAACAATTAAACGTCACCTCATTAAAATGAACTAACACACTTACTGACGTGCAAGATCAGAATTATTCATAAAGAAAAGTGTCACACCTGAGAATAGAAACACGTGTAAATAGTTGCAAAATCATCGCTCTGACTTGGGGAAAAACCAATGTACAACTCACTTCAAGACGAGACAATGGTTGTCATATACTTGTGTGTGTCATCAATGCACTTTGCGCGTTCCATGACTTTAATTTCAAACCTTTATAGTATATATATATATATATATATATATATATATATATATATATATATATATATATATATATATATATATATATATATATGGATTGGTCTGTCTATCCACGTAGCGATAATAATAGACTGGATTTTCCAGTCGCTCCGTCATATAGATAAGTCTGAACTTTCAATATACCTGTGCGTTGTAATGTAAACATAATATACATATTAGTACAGTCAGTACACAGACAATTGTTGTATTAAATAACAAATTTCATTGAATAATTTCTCTAATCTAATGACCCAAGGGAATGTATAATCAAATCAAATATAAAGGTGAATTACAAAATCACAAATGAATGACGGATGTGGAACGTCTTGTAACAAAATGAAACGATTCGATTAATATATATAAGTGTTGACCTTGGTATAAACCATGTTCGACAAGTAGGGTGACTCAGTTTAAGACTGGTTGATATCACTTATCACGTATTTACTAACCACCGACCTAAGGAAAACGTGACATCAACAGGAGTATAGTTTACATTGAAAAAAATCTTTTCCAAGTTAATTTCGTATCAAACGTTTATTGATTTAATTTCAAACAGTGAAATGTGTTTGTTTCAGGTGTGCTTTGTTAATGAAAGAGAGAGGGTTTATGGATAACAAACTCTTTTGTTGTGAGCATACCCGACATACATATTTCGTAGTATGCTTACTTAATCATTATGAAGGAGTAAGCATAAACTCACAAACGTTGTGTATGTTATCAATGAAGAAGTTGTTATCCCGGAAATCTTGTTTTTCGTATGTATTCAACTTCTAACCTTTCTTCAAAGACTTGCGATGTGTGAATTCAAATGTATATCATCACTAATTGACACCACATTCATTGAGGTTTGACGTCTGTTCACCAGTTCAATACATGACTTAGTGTGGTTAAACTATTTTTGAAAACTTTTAATAAACAAAACTTCTGAATTTATATTTATTTTAAAATATCTGATACTTGCTTCAAATTATTTAATGAATGACACCTGGTGTCTGTGAAATCAGAGATTGACACACTTGTTCTGAATGATTGTCAGCGTCTAGTAGTTAGAGTCAGTGTCCGCAGAATTTTTCAGAATTCACTAATATTGAAATAGTAGAAATACATGTACATATAAAAGTTAGATTTCTGAACAAAAACTTCTTGATATATTTCACCTGATGAATGAGTAAGCGTATACCCCGAAACATCCTACATGTGCACAATAAAGAAGTTTTTCACAAATCTTCCCTTTCTTATGTTTTTTTAGGCTCGGTTGTTATTTATTTTACAGTGTTGAAACTGATTTGATCAGCCGATATCGGGACCTCACTTGGATTAGCGTTGTTACCATACGGTTTCCAACATTCGTTAATATTTACTTGTATAAGTATACAAAAAGACGAGTATCTCCAAAATAATATTTTATTACAAATGAATAACAATGCACGCTGAATACAAAACGAACTTACGTGTACACATAGCAGCTATGTTTGTCTGTGAAGTGAAATGATATCATTCATCTAAAATCATTCAATTTCTGTCGCAATCTAGCAAGCGATAGGTGCACCACTCACATTACACAGGTGCTGTATAACAGTCCAAAGAGATTAAATAAAAGGTCGTAACACTTTCAGGTATTTAACAAAAACGCGGTGCATATGAAACTTTGAGAAACGTAGACAAATAGTCTATGGAACGGCTTGTTAATGAAATCAAAGTGATAAATATTAATGTGAATAGATTAGGCGGTTTAGTACTATTCTTTAAAAATCAAGTAATCGAGTTATCGTTTTAACTACACAGGCATGCAATATATTGTTCTAGCTAATGTAAGGCACGTTTCAATATTGTACACGTTTTTCCTCTGTCCTTTGTCATTTTTCCTCAGGCCATGTCATAACGTGTTCCCTTCCGGTCTTCGTCTGTTGGCTAAGTTTCTCACTCCACCTCTATTTTCTCTCCCGTTCCATACAGGAAATGGACCCGACCAGCTGAGGCCCACACGGCGGTGTCCCCGTCAAACTGAACCCCCAGAAACTCTTCCGAGTCTTCATCAGCGCGGATGATATCCTTCAGGATAGTCGTAAGGTCGTTCTCCACCACCATCAGCAGATCTCCGGTTCGCATATGGACGATGTTCACCATAACTCTTCCCTTCAGGCGAAGCTGACAGGTGAAATCGCACTCATAGCTCTTCTGCAGCACTATCCACTTAGCCCGGGTTTCCTTCCTAGGAGCCACTTGTATTTTGCTCTCGGCATTCCAAGTTTGGGTCTTCTTCGTGATATGCCCATCCTCATTGAGAGTCAGTTCCTGTCCGAACGCCGGCTGTACCTCAGCAGGGAGCTTCATCGAAAGCCCCGCGGACCGCAGGATTCCTTTAGTCAGGTCTGTTGTCGCAGATGATGTTGTCTGTCCTGTGGCCTTGAATTGATGTTCCTGTGTTTCAGCTGAACTATTTTCGAATTTGGCAGATCTGAGGACAAGAGGACTGGGGTCACTGTTGAACCTCCCGTTGGTGTATTGTGGGTTTCTCGTCTCGCAGGCCACCTTATCCCACCTGACTCTCATCTGGACGTCCTCGTGCCCCAGCTGGCTTTCCCCTCTCGCTGTCAGGTAGGATGTCCAGGCCCACATCTTCAGGACGGTGTCCAGGTCCGCAACTTTGTCTCCCATTCTGGCGTATCTGGAATTATAGAAAGTAACTTAATGAAACAAAGTGTATCTTTCAGAATGTTCTGTCAACAGAGGGCATTCTTTGTAATCAATCCATTCTTCTTTTTTTTCTTACGGACATTGCTTAGGAGAATACAATGTTTTTCAGTCGACATGGGTATGGATGTGTGGTAGCAAAGTCCCGATGAACTCTATGTACTTGCCAGACAAGTAACTGTATAATGTATACATTAATAATGACCGTAAAAGGGATATAATTAAAGGTTTATAGTAAACATTTTAAGTAAAATTTAATTTATATTATGTGACCAAACAGCGAATAAATGATATTGAATATTGATATTCAGCAGTGATTTTCAACATAGTTGTTTGTAAGAACCTTACATATAAGAAAATATTTGTTTAAATATAAATTTTTCAATAACCTGGTAGAGATGAGACGGAAATATGATCAAAGCAATCAATACTCTGTCATAACGCAGGGAAATAATTATGAACAACGAGCAATAATATTAATAGTTTGAGTAATAATAAAACATATCCACTGATAAAATTCAAGTCTATACAATTTAAGGAAGAAAGTGAGAAAATATACTTACTATTACGGGTCAACTGCACTGTGACTGAAATTGCGGCGGTTTGACAATTACAAAAATCGATGAGTTCTACTCTCGATACTGAAAGCTGCAAACTTCCCAATACGTCATTAACAGAATCACTCGATCGCCCTGTCCTGCCCAAGTGCGCATGCGCACCGTATGGATGTACGTAAACTCTATATCTGTCAGGACGCAACACTATGGTTCTATATATCTGTGTCATCACTCACAGAGCGAAACTCCGGGCATTACTCCACGTCATATGGCTTCAATGTATATGAGAAATTAGATTTTTATTCAACTTTGGACAATATCCACGTCATATCTTATTTGAGTATTTTTCACTAGAACAGAAGTTGTGGAAGCTTTTTGACGTCAGGTCTTATTTGAGTATTGAGAGTAAAAATTAATGTCGTAGATACGGGTAAATATATGCGAATAGATATTACTTAACAAATTAAAAAAGAGAGAGAGAGAGAGAGATGTGTCATTATTTGTACATTATTTAGTGGGGGAATATATTAACATGTATTTGAATATGTATATTGTATGTATGGGTATCCATGATATTAATAATAATTAATAAATGATGATGATAATACTTCATAAAATAAAGGTTACACTTACACAATGTTTGAGAAGGAATCAATAATCCATATATACCGACGTTTTAAGATAGAGGAAGTTAAGAAATATAACTGTTGAATATTTAGTGAGAAGACAAACATAATTATATGTAAATGAAAAGAACGCTTTACAAAATACACAATGTACGAAACAGAAAAGTGTAACTACATATACCGGCTTAGACAGTGTATCTATATTTAGAATATTTTTTTCAGATCGATCACATGTTTAGGGGAATCCCAAAGCGATTGGGCATTACTAGCAGCTTGTCTTGAAGGATGACGTGAAGATAGATTAACATAACAACAGGTGCCAGAGGGTTATAAAGGCTGTGGGGGAGAGATTCTACTCATTGCGACTTCCTAGTGCAGCATTAAGAATTATTCTGAATACACTCGACGCTTAGGTAAGGTTTTATTTTGATTGTTTCTTGATATATGTCATATAAAACAAACGGATGTGTATATTGTTATATCTTTTAACGGATAGAAAGTTAATTAGAGATTCTTTATTGATCATTGACATAATTGAGATATGTTTTTCAGTGAATTATACATTTCGAATGATGGGTATGGGATCAGTTTGAATATTTAACTAATTCTACCGTCTTCCTAAGGCTAAAATTTCAAAATAATACACATACCTGGATACGAACTTATATCGTTCGCTGGTTTCCCCTAATGAATTTATAAACTAGTTCGGATCCCGGTAGATGCTCTATTTTGCAGATTTTATTTCAAAGGATATAGTGTCGATTTTAATTGAACATACGTTTGTACACATAACAGGTGTTGAGCGCCTTGAATCTCGAAGTGATTTATATGGCGCTTCGGACAAATGTCCACATGTAAAAGACTTTTGTTAAACGTATCTTTGCTACTCATGAACTCTACGTGGAACAGTGAGTGCTGTGATGTGTATCATTTAAAGGAACGTTTCAACCAATTGCAAGTATTATTGGGGGAAAAGGAAAAAAACGCCGATGTGATTTTTATCTTTGATAATATTGTCTCACACTGAGATATATTAATGCTCTTGTATATATTTTACTTATAATATATATTAACATTTGTTAGCTTCTTTGTTAACTGCCCACAATGGGTGTTTTCTGTACAATAAACATCTTGTATCGTGTATGGTATGTTAGTTCATTGAATTATGATTTGCATAAAGTTGGAACTAACCAAATGCTAATTGTTTATGTGGTAGCCATGCTGATTACTATATGTTTGAAT
Source organism: Gibbula magus (assembly GCA_936450465.1). Taxonomy (NCBI): domain Eukaryota; kingdom Metazoa; phylum Mollusca; class Gastropoda; order Trochida; family Trochidae; genus Gibbula; species Gibbula magus. The sequence goes on from OW388304.1 coordinate 5,498,797, forward strand.
GTACATTGTATATGGATAAAGAAGAAAATGATGATATCATCACAGTGCTTTTTACTATAAAGTTTATAGTGATGGCATGTATTTCAGCCGATCTCAAACAATTGGTTGAGAGAATGTCAACATAAACGTTTATTAATGTTAGCAGATACTTATATCAGTGAAACAAAACGATATGTTTAGCGTCATATATATCATCCTGTTTCTCTCTATGTCTTCTCACTCTATATTCTATTTGTCGTGTTGCTTGTAAATATGTTAATTAAGCTTGTACATACTAAGGAGAAGGTATTTCAAGTTGGAAAACTTGTTCCTAATCCCTTTCCTTGAAAATAAAATATTTTGAAACTAAGTCTCATAGAATCAGTTCCTTTGAAACCAAGTGATTAATCTGATTCAGCATACGTGAAACAAAATAAAATTATCCCCTCGAATTTCCTCTTGACAAAACTATCAAGTTGCTAAAGTTGCTAAAGGTTTTGGCGCAACCTACTGTATGGCGTTAAGTGATCAATGTAACGGACTTATATGTATATTAGACGTAATGAAACGTTTCAAGTTGCTGCTTCCCTCGGTCACTGTATTGACTATTGAGTGTAACTTCAAGAGCTAACAACACGTCTCTCATCGTGACAACCTAAAACACGCCCCTTTAGATCTGCCACGGTCTACTGGGATTCTAGACGCTACATGAAACCCCAAGGCCCATATTTTCGAAACTGTCTTAGTGCTAAGATACCCATCAGTCAATGTTAATGTATGGCACGATCCTAAATTCGACATTATGAGTCCAGGTTTCTAGAACTGCCTTGACACGTGTACACGCATGGTTGATACACCCTAAAGGTTTCATAATAACAGTAATTCTTGCACTTCTTGTTGTAGAAGTCAATATGGACGTCATTAACATCGATAAACACATTCTCCGGTGGGCTGAGCACATGCATAGCATAACGGAACAGAGAGGGTCGAGGTCGTCTATGACAAGGTCAAGGTCGAACTGAAGCACGATCCGGGTTATAAAGAAATTACGACTCCAACATCTTCAGAATCCAATGAAAGCGGAGCTCAGGAACAGGTACATTTTACTTACTTGTTCAAGTATAAGACCCCATGAAGTTCTGACTCTAAAACTTTATTTTTGTATGCAGACATTACTGCATAACGTTATTGTTACCATACATTTCGTGCCCAATTGTAAATGGTAACATAGCATACATGTGATTGGTAATTAATACCCATATATACTAAATTATGAATGATGATATAGATGGACGGTCACGCAATTTATTCAGTATAAAGGCGAAAAGCCCATAATACATTACAGATGTGAAGCAAGCTCACATAAAAGGTAACATGATTGTGCGTTGACAATCATAAAAGGTAACATGCTTGTGCGTTGACAATTCAAAGTCTAGTTTTATTTCCGAAAGGCATATGCAAGTAGATTTATTTTGGAATAAGTTCAAAAGTATTCCGGGATAAATGCATTATCAAACCAATACTGAGTTTATTATAATGTTAGATATACATATAAACATGTGAACTTTGCTGACAGACAGTTTGAAAAGGGATAGATAGATAGATATATAGAGCATCTCACCCAAGTTTCTTCTGATATCAAATATATCAACACGAGTTGATTAAAGTTACAAATATCCGAGGCTTGCCGAGGATATTTTCACTTTTATCAACGAGTGTTGATATATTTGATATCAGAAGACACGAGGGTGAGATTCTATTTATCATACAAAATCATTCTTATTACGTTTAAGTGAAAATAGTGTACATATCTGAGTACATTTCTGCCATTTGACTTCCAGTGCGGTGAGGTCATAGCATTGTGACGTCATCATGTTTATGACGTCATAGCATTGTGATGTCATTACTCGATGACGCAAAAGCATTGTGATGTCATGCAGTTGACTGTGACAGGGCATTGTGCAAAATCTACTGCCAAAAAGATATCTCCTAGGAGATATCTCTTGATCTCCCACAAGCAATATCTCCTGTGGAACACAGTTTTGGATGATAAATAGTAATATATAAGTTATTGCATTTAAAATACCATATGTTAAATGTTGTCCATGGCACGTTGAATTGTGAGATAATATACTTTAAAGATACTATATTATTTTTAATTGGCAATATATTAAGCATTAAATAGTGATAAATTACATTTATCATATGGTGACATTATATTTACATATGTTGAATATAGCTATATATGACACATTACATTGTGTCATATGTTGATGGTCGATACATGATATTGATTGATGACATATATCGTACGTTGAATGGTATAAGCTAACTATTAAATGTCTAATACAAGTAAATATACATTGAGTTATGACGACGCGATCTCTTTATCTTCATAATTACTGTTTTGACTTATTATGATTGCAGAAGGACTCCGGAAGTGTGATCATTAGGTCAAAGTTTAAGAATACGAGTAACCTTCCCCAGCAACACACCTTCGAGATGGAGCGAGAGACAGCCGGCGTCGTCACCACGTCGGTCAGCAAGGGCTTCACGCGCTCTGGAAACGTCGGCATGACCTTAGACATCCCCGACCAAATCACAAACGTCACAGGGGGGTTTGGAGCAGTGATCGAGGTTCGTTTGAATAAACCACATTTCCGCAGGCATGCTTTCGACCATTACATTTGTTTTCATTTTTAATAAATATGCGCTAGTCTCAAATTATCAAATCATAAAGACACCAACACCAACTATGTTCAGAGATGTACATAAATACAAATATGAATAATAAACTCGTTGAAAATCTATAAATTTCGAAAATTGAACAAACGAACAATGTCTGGTCTGTCATCGCTTGTGCAGGTGAAGGAGGAGGAGGAAAGCAAGGTCAACCACACCCTCAAGTGGAAGGTCAACTCGACCGTGACGGTGGGAGCCGGAGACACCACTGAGGCCATTCTCAAGGTCAGGGAGGAGGAGAAGATCTTCAAATTCAGCACCAAGGTCACCCTCCGCGGGACTTTGCTGGTCCGTGTCCTTGATCTCACCACCAACACATTTCGCAAGGTCGTCCAGAACGATATCGGGACACTACTAGGTGACATCCAGAGCAAACAACATAGGCAACGCTCAGTGGACGACGGTGCTGGCCAGAAACTCTACGATAATCTGCCTGGAATTCCTTTGAACGTCAGCATAACACCCAGCGACACCAGATCTCCCGGGAAAGTAGAGTGGCCGGTTGAAGGAAAGCTCCACTTCCGGTTTGGGATATCACAGAACGTGGAGGTAAAAAATGCCATAGGGTCACAGGGGCAGAATCTTAGTACTCGATATTTTAGAAATTAGAGCCGTCATGCGTGACTGTATTTGATGATGGTATTTTTTATTGAATTTCTTATTTCGTATTTTTAACCAATCATGAGATGGTATTCCTGTTCTGATTTCTCTTATTGATTTTATGTGATATTAGTGTGTTGCAACGAAGCCATTATGCAAAACATATTCACATGTAGATTCATGATTTCAACCATCAAGAGAATAAATGTTCTGTTTCTTTCCCATTTCAATGCAGAATCATTCTAGATCCGTATACGTTTTACAAGCAGGTGAATTTAAACTGATGTAGCATGTTATCTAATCGAAATGGAAAAAATCGTGCAACAGTAACTTTAAGGGCGGTTTTTGGGACAACATATCACCTATAAGCACTGGCATTAAAATCTGTGATTAAAATTAGAATTTAAAATAATTTTAAAGCAAAAAGGGTTATATGCAATCTTTTTTGCCGGTGTTGTTAATAAGATATTTCTTCCGGGATCATCGGATGTCACATTTCTTGTAAGAATGGATCTCAGAACAATTTTGACGTTATAGCTTTAGGTGTCCTAGGAGGCCATTATATCCTTCATATTTCATTAGATAGTGAAAAACAGTTTCCGTACAATTGTTACACCAGTCATGGCATATAGGAGAATTGTCACTGGGTAAAATATGCTTGTATGCATTCAGACCACGTTTTATAGTTGAAGTTTAGAGTTAGGTCCCTTGTGTATTCAGCAAATCACGATTAAACACCCAGCACAAGCGGGAGTATAATGGATCATCGTGTGACATTGCTGTTATAATGGTAACAAGAAGCTGCGTCAACTCGCCAGCAATTTTACATCTCAAAGTTCTTTTCGTTGCAGTAATTTCCTTCTCATTCAATGTTTGCCTGTAAAGTACTATTTCCGTCGTGATCGCAGCCATGTTTTGCAGCAAAGATTCTTACCGACACCACTTCCGGTGGAGATGGTTCACTGGGAGGTTTGACTTGTTTGATAACTTGTACCCACTCCTTTCAATTGAATAAATATGCTTAAATCAAACTGCCGTTCGTTTTACTGGTTAAATGGTGGCCCCCTTGTCGTCTGTGTTAGTCTTGAGAGACACATATTATGGATGACAACTTCTTTATTTGTTTCACACGACGTTAATTCCTTGGCTACTTCTTTATTTGTTTCACACGACGTTGATTCCTCGGCTTCTTCTTTCCCCTTCTTGAGGTGGATGTGGGTGAAACGTCTTGTGTAACAAATAAATTAATACTTGTCTCTCATTACTATATCAACCTCTTAATGCCTCTGAAGATATACCATGCAGCACGAACATCTAGCAATTGCATATGTTCCTTCTATCCTCGTTTGCAAATTGGTTGCTTTCATATAACGTTCACATGATCAAGGATTATGTTATTCTCTTTCGGCGGGTCTTTTGGAGAAGTGTATTTTATTAACGATATATAATAATATAATTACTTACATGTATGTACGTATGTGTATAGGTTTAATAAACTTAGTTTCGTCAAACGTGAATCGTGTTACTGCTTATTTCTCCTCTTTTCTTGGTGAGCGAGGAAGAGTAAAGAAGTCACCTACACATAGCGAAAATGTGTAAAGACTATCACATATTAATTGCAGAATCATTTAAAAAAGCTGATCCTTTGTAAATTACCCTTACATTTTAAGTGCTTATTAGCTTGTTCTTATACATTTGCAATGACTCAGTCACAGTCAAAATTGTTTTAATTGGTTTGTGTAGACGTAATCATGAGCCGCTGCGGGTCTGTGAAGTTAGCATACAGTTCCTTATTCCTTATTACTTATTCAAAATGTGAAGTTAGCAAACAGTTTCTTATTCCTTATTCCCTATTCAAAATGTGAAGTTAGCAAACAGTTACTTATTCCTTATTCCCTATTCAAAATGTGAAGTTAGCAAACAGTTACTTATTCCTTATTCCCTATTCAAAATGTGAAGTTGGCGAACTGTTACTTATTCCTTATTCAATTTTTTTGCAATTCACACTTGTCCGTAGCTTATTATTAACTATTTAAGAATGCAAACAACAATAACGTTCTTCTCTTGTGTGCCGTTAGTTTAAAACTTAACAAAGAAAGCCCACAGCGTTGTGCATAGCTGAACCGAGCACTCCACGAGCTATAAATAGCACGCAGTCGATTCAACATGGCGTCGCTTCAATCTGTTGCTGTCCAAATCAAATCAAAGATAGCTTCCATGTCAGCACATAGCGATTTGAATACAATAAACAAATATTAAGTTTATCTCAAAAGTTCATGTGAGCTGTAACAATAGTTTATAAACGACGTGCTCCGCGAACATCGCAATAAAGGTCCATCTGAATCCGTTGCTGAGAGTGTGAAGTGAGTTACTTATTCGATATTGGACATTTCTGTCGCTGGCACCCGTTTCTGAATACATAGGTTTATATAAGTATCAGCATATGTTAGCTCCGTCTCAAGGGTACATTTTAGCTATAACAAAGTTTTAGTTACGGCCTTGAACTAGCGCTTTGGGCTCGTCATAGGTCAATCTGAATCCGTTGCTGAGAGTGTGAAGTTAGTTACTTATTCGATATTGGACATTTCTGTAGCTGGTACCCGTTTCAGAATACATAGGTTTATATGAGTATCAGCATATGTTAGCTCCGTCTCAAGGGTACATTTTAGCTATAAAAAGGTTTTAGTTACGGCCTTGAACCAACGCTGTGGGCGCGACATAGTCAATCTGAATCCGTTGCTGAGAGTGTGAAGTGAGTTACTTATTCGATATTGGACATTTCTGTAGCTGGTACCCGTTTCAGAATACATAGGTTTATATAAGTATCAGCATATGTTAGCTCCGTCTCAAGGGTACATTTTAGCTATAAAAAGGTTTTAGTTACGGCCTTGAACTAGCGCTGTGGGCGCGACATCGTCAATCTGAATCCGTTGCTGAGAGTGTGAAGTGAGCTACTTATTCGATATTGGAGAATTCTGTCGCTGGCACCCGTTTCCCAATACATAGGTTTATATAAGAATCAGCACATGTTAGCTTCGACTCAAGGGCAAATGTTAGCTATAACAAAGTTTTAGTTACGGCCTTGAACCAGCGCTGTGGGCTCGTCATAGGTCAATCCGAATCCGTTGCTGAGAGTGTGAAGTGAGTTACTTATTCGATATTGGACATTTTTGTAGCTGGTACCCGTTTCACAATACATAGGTTTGTATAAGTATCAGCATATGTTAGCTCCGTCTCAAGGGTACATTTTAGCTATAACAAAGTTTTAGTTACGACCTTGAACTAGCGCTGTGGGCTCGTCATATGTCAATCTGAATCCGTTGCTGAGAGTGTGAAGTTAGTTACTTATTCGACATTGGACATTTCTGTCGCTGGCACCCGTTTCGGAATACATAGGTTTATATAAGTATCAGCACATGTTAGCTCCGTCTCAAGGGTACATTGGAGCTGTAATGAAGTTTAAGTTACGGCCTTGAACTAGCGCTGTGGGCTCGTCATAGGTCAATCTGAATCCATTGCTGAGAGTGTGAAGTGAGTTACTTATTCGATATTGGACATTTCTGTCGCTGGCACCCGTTTCGGAATACATAGGTTTATATAAGTATCAGCACATGTTAGCTCCGTCTCAAGGGTACATTTTAGCTATAACAAAGTTTTAGTTACGGCCTTGAACTAGCGCTTTGGGCTCGTCATAGGTCAATCTGAATCCGTTGCTGAGAGTGTGAAGTTAGTGACTTATTCGATATTGGACATTTCTGTAGCTGGTACCCGTTTCAGAATACATAGGTTTATATAAGTATCAGCATATGTTAGCTCCGTCTCAAGGGTACATTTTAGCTATAAAAAGGTTTTAGTTACGGCCTTGAACTAGCGCTGTGGGCTCGACATAGTCAATCTGAATCCGTTGCTGAGAGTGTGAAGTGAGTTACTTATTCGATATTGGAGAATTCTGTCGCTGGCACCCGTTTCACAATACATAGGTTTATATAAGAATCAGCACATGTTAGCTTCGACTCAAGGGCAAATGTTAGCTATAACAAAGTTTTAGTTACGGCCTTGAACCAGCGCTGTGGGCTCGTCATAGGTCAATCCGAATCCGTTGCTGAGAGTGTGAAGTGAGTTACTTATTCGATATTGGACATTTCTGTAGCTGGTACCCGTTTCACAATACATAGGTTTGTATAAGTATCAGCATATGTTAGCTCCGTCTCAAGGGTACATTTTAGCTATAACAAAGTTTTAGTTACGGCCTTGAACCAGCGCTGTGGGCGCGACATAGTCAATCTGAATACGTTGCTGAGAGTGTGAAGTTAGTTACTTATTCGATATTGGACATTTCTGTAGCTGGTACCCGTTTCAGAATACATAGGTTTATATAAGTATCAGCATATGTTAGCTCCGTCTCAAGGGTACATTTTAGCTATAACAAAGTTTTAGTTACGGCCTTGAACCAGCGCTGGGGGCTCGTCATAGGTCAATCCGAATCCGTTGCTGAGAGTGTGAAGTGAGTTACTTATTCGATATTGGACATTTCTGTAGCTGGTACCCGTTTCAGAATACATAGGTTTATATAAGTATCAGCACATGTTAGCTCCGTCTCAAGGGTACATTTTAGCTATAACAAAGTTTTAGTTACGGCCTTGAACCAGCGCTGTGGGCTCGACATAGTCAATCTGAATCCGTTGCTGAGAGTGTGAAGTGAGTTACTTATTCGATATTGGACATTTCTGTAGCTGGTACCCGTTTCAGAATACATAGGTTTATATAAGTATCAGCACATGTTAGCTCCGTCTCAAGGGTACATTTTAGCTATAACAAAGTTTTAGTTACGACCTTGAACTAGTGCTGTGGGCTCGTCATATGTCAATCTGAATCCGTTGCTGAGAGTGTGAAGTTAGTTACTTATTCGATATTGGACATTTCTGTCGCTGGCACCCGTTTCGGAATACATAGGTTTATATAAGTATCAGCACATGTTAGCTCCGTCTCAAGGGTACATTGGAGCTGTAATAAAGTTTAAGTTACGGCCTTCAACCTGCGCTGTGGGCTCGTCATAGGTCAATCTGAATCCGTTGCTGAGAGTGTGAAGTGAGTTACTTATTCGATATTGGAGAATTCTGTCGCTGGCACCCGTTTCTGAATACATAGGTTTATATAAGTATCAGCACATGTTAGCTCCGTCTCAAGGGTACATTTTAGCTATAACAAAGTTTTAGTTACGGCCTTGAACCAGCGCTGTGGTCTCGTCATAGGTCAATCCGAATCCGTTGCTGAGAGTGTGAAGTGAGTTACTTATTCGATATTGGACATTTCTGTAGCTGGTACCCGTTTCAGAATACATAGGTTTATATAAGTATCAGCACATGTTAGCTCCGTCTCAAGGGTACATTTTAGCTATAACAAAGTTTTAGTTACGGCCTTGAACCAGCGCTGTGGGCTCGACATAGTCAATCTAAATCCGTTGCTGAGAGTGTGAAGTGAGTTACTTATTCGATATTGGACATTTCTGTAGCTGGTACCCGTTTCAGAATACATAGGTTTATATAAGTATCAGCATATGTTAGCTCCGTCTCAAGGGTACATTTTAGCTATAACAAAGTTTTAGTTACGGCCTTGAACCAGCGCTGGGGGCTCGACATAGTCAATCTGAATCCGTTGCTGAGAGTGTGAAGTGAGTTACTTATTCGATATTGGACATGTCTGTCTCTGGCACCCGTTTCTGAATACATAGGTTTATATAAGTATCAGCACATGTTAGCTCCGTCTCAAGGGTACATTTTAGCTATAACAAAGTTTTAGTTACGGCCTTGAACTAGCGCTGTTGGCTCGTCATAGGTCAATCTGAATCCGTTGCTGAGAGTGTGAAGTTAGTTACTTATTCGATATTGGACATTTCTGTAGCTGGTACCCGTTTCACAATACATAGGTTTATATAAGTATCAGCACATGTTAGCTCCGTCTCAAGGGTACATTTTAGCTATAACAAAGTTTTAGTTACGGCCTTGAACTAGCGCTGTGGGCTCGTCATAGGTCAATCTGAATCCATTGCTGAGAGTGTGAAGTGAGTTACTTATTCGATATTGGACATTTCTGTAGCTGGTACCCGTTTCAGAATACATAGGTTTATATAAGTATCAGCATATGTTAGCTCCGTCTCAAGGGTACATTTTAGCTATAACAAAGTTTTAGTTACGGCCTTGAACCAGCGCTGGGGGCTCGACATAGTCAATCTGAATCCGTTGCTGAGAGTGTGAAGTTAGTTACTTATTCGATATTGGACATGTCTGTAGCTGGTACCCGTTTCACAATACATAGGTTTATATAAGTATCAGCACATGTTAGCTCCGTCTCAAGGGTACATTTTAGCTATAACAAAGTTTTAGTTACGGCCTTGAACTAGCGCTGTTGGCTCGTCATAGGTCAATCTGAATCCGTTGCTGAGAGTGTGAAGTTAGTTACTTATTCGATATTCTCATTTCTGTAGCTGGTACCCGTTTCACAATACATAGGTTTATATAAGTATCAGCACATGTTAGCTCCGTCTCAAGGGTACATTTTAGCTATAACAAAGTTTTAGTTACGGCCTTGAACTAGCGCTGTGGGCTCGTCATAGGTCAATCTGAATCCATTGCTGAGAGTGTGAAGTGAGTTACTTATTCGATATTGGACATTTCTGTCGCTGGCACCCGTTTCGGAATACATAGGTTTATATAAGTATCAGCACATGTTAGCTTCGTCTCAAGGATACATTTTAGTTATAACAAAGTTTTAGTTACGGCCTTGAACGAACGCTCTGGGCTCGTCATAGGTCAATCCGAATCCGTTGCTGAGAGTGTGAAGTTAGTTACTTATTCGATATTGGACATTTCTGTCGCTGGCACCCGTTTCGGAATACATAGGTTTATATAAGTATCAGCACATGTTAGCTCCGTCTCAAAGGAATATTTTAGCTATAACAAAGTTTTAGTTACGGCCTTGAACTAGCGCTGTGGGCTCGACATAGTCAATCTGAATCCGTTGCTGAGAGTGTGAAGTTAGTTACTTATTGTTTTTGATGCTATTTACTAGCCATTCATCAACTGCTGCTGCAGTTGGTCTAATATATGTTTTGATGTTATTTACTAGGCATTCCTCAACTGCTGCTGCAGTTAATCTAACATATGTCTTGATGTAATTTACTAGCCATTCCTCAACTGCTGCTGCAGCTGGTCTAACATATGTTTTGATGATATTTACTAGTCATTCCTCAACTGCTGCTGCAGTTGGTCTAACATTTGTTTTTGATGATATTTACTAGCCGTTCCTCAACTGCTGCTGCAGTTTGTCTTACATATGTTTTTGATGCTATTTACTAGCCATTCCTCAACTGCTGCTGCAGTTGGTCTAACATATGTTTTTGATGATATTTACTAGCCGTTCCTCAACTGCTGTTGCAGTTTGTCTTGCATTATTTTTGGTGTTATTTACTAGCCATTCCTCAACTGCTGCTGCAGTTTGTCTAACATATGTTTTTGCTGATATTTACTAGCCGTTCCTCCACTACGATTGCAGTTGGTCTAACATATGTTTTGATGATATTTACTAGCCATTCCTCAACTGCTGCTGCAGTTTATCTAACATATGTTTTGATGATATTTACTAGCCATTCCTCAACTGCTGCTGCAGTTTGTCTAACATACGTTTTTGATTATGTTTACTGTATGTATGTATGTATGTATGTGTGTGTGTGTGTGCCCGTGCGTGCGTGCGTGCGTGCGTGCTTGCGTGCGTGCGTGCGTGCGTGTGTGTGTGTGTATGTATGTATATTCATTGTGTCTGTACGTTGGTTAGGTTTTTTTAGTCTTCAGGCCTGAAAGGCCCGATGGGCTTATGGAATGGCATGGTATCCGGTGTTCGTCCGTCCATCTGTCCATCCGTCCGTCTGTAAACCTTTCGCTTTTTAGCTCATCAGGCCGTCCGTCACTTTTTCGACTTCTCCTACAGAACCAATAACTCTAGAGAGCTGAAATTTAATGTACAGACTCCTTGGCCAATGGAGATTCTATATTGTAGATTTGGTGACCCTGCTACCCCAAATAAGGGCCACATGGGTCATAACCTAAAAAGCTAATTTCATCTTCTTCTCCAGAACCAATGACTCCAGAGAGCTGAAATTTTATGTACAGACTCCTTGGCCAATGGGGATTCTATATTGTAGATTTAGTGACCCTGCTACCCCAAATAAGGGCCACATGGGTCATAACCTAAAAAGCTATTTTCATCTTCTTCTCCAGAACAAATGACTCCAGAGAGCAGAACTTTTATGTACAGACTCCTTGGCCAATGGGGATTCTAAATTGTAGATTTGGTGACCCTGTGACCCAAAATAAGGGCCTCACAGGCCATTACCTAAAATCCTGTTTTCATCTTTTTCTCCGGAACAAAAAGATCTAGAAGGATGTAATATTGTATGCAAACTCTTTAGCCAATGGGGATTCTAACTTGTAAATTTGGTGACCCTTTGACCCCAAATATGGGCCACAGCCTAAAAAACCTTTGAAAATGAATTTTGAACTGATATTTTATGACACTTCAATCACTTTATTTGAAATGTATGTCGACTTGAGACAACAATCTACATTGTGGACATGTTTGTCAAATTGATGTAATCAATGTGAAATGAGAACTATTGAATAGCCTATGAACTGAAAATTGTGACAAGCCACAAAGGACTAAATTGAAGAGGAGTTAAGAATTCTTTTATTTTACATGAGATATGTGAACTGCATATGACTGTTTATGAAATGATAAGATAAGATTATTTTCATCTTCTTCTCCAGAATGAAAAGACCTAGAAGACGGTCATGTTGTGTAAGAGTCTTTAGCCAATGGAGATTCTAAATTGTAGATTTGGTGACCCTATGGCCCCAAATAAGGGCTTCACAGGTCATTACCTAAAATCCTGTTTTCATCCAGAACACACTAGAAGGAATATTGCGTTCAGAATGTTTAGTTTGGATGACAAGGCTTAGAACCGATAAACTTGTGCAGAGATTGTTCAGCCAAGGTGATTCTAAGTTGTACTATGTACCATGAGATTCATCACATTGCCTGTTCTCTTTAAGCCTTATACAGTTAGATCAGTGCTGCCAGTGTTTAGTGCAAGCAAGAGTCTATTACATAATTTGGCGGTAAAACAGAAAAAACACAGCTGGCTTGTAACCAGAGCCAAGGGGTCAGAATATTGCATAATCTCCTGTGTGTTGACCTTGCTGACTGCTCTCTCTCAATTTCAAGACTAAGATTTGTCAGGGTTAGGGATTGTACATTATATTGAGACAACATATTTCTGTCTTCATCATCAAACAAAATAAACTCTGATGAGCTGCAGAGCCCATGGCTCCATTTTTCATATTCTTTCTCAGAAATGCTGGGTCTGGGGAGCTGAAATTTTGTATACAGACTCCTTGGCCATTTGGGATTCTTATTTGTAGATTTGGTGACCCTGTGGTCGCAAATAAAGGCCTAACAGGCCATAACCTTAAAACCGATTTTCATCTTCTTCCCCAGAACAAAAAGACCTAGAAGGCTGAAATAATGTGTACAGACTCTGTAGCCAATGGGGATTCTAAATTGTAGATTAATTTGGTGACCCTGTGGCCCCAAATTAGGGACTCCCAGGCCTTGACCTAAAACCTATTTTCATCTTCTCTGGAACAAAAAGACCTAGAAGATTTGTATCCCACCGGTATGTAATTCCGTGGGATATATAGTCATCACCCCGTCCTTCTGTCCGTCCGTCCGTAATCATTTCGTTTCCGGAGCAGAACTCGAAAACCGTTCATGATATCTGTTTGAAACTTTCCATGTGTATTTACCCACCAACTGAAGTGGTGCATTTTGATATTTTCAGATTTCTGAAAATTTTATTTTTGGTCGTTTCCATAGAAACATGTTGAAATTGGACTTTGTTCAGAGACAGGTTCGTTTCCGGTGCACAGCTCCAAAACCATTCATCATATCTTCCTGAAACTTTGCATGTGTAGTACCAACCAACTGAAGTGGTGCTTTTTGATATTTTCAGATTTCTGAAAATGTTATTTGTTTTCGTTTCCATAGAAGCATGTTGAAGTTGGACTTTGTTCAGAGACAGGTTCGTTTCCGGAGCACAGCTCCAAAACCGTTCATCATATTTTCCTGAAACTTTGCATGTGTATTACCCACTAACTGAAGTGGTGCCTTTTGATATTTTCAGATTTTTTTCTGAAAAAGTATTTTTTTCTGTTTCCATAGAAACATGAGAGGGATGTTGGTTGTTGTTGATTTTGACTGCTTCTTGAGCAGAAGTCTAAAACCCTTAACATACCTGAAACTCAGCATCTGTAATACCCACTATCTGAAGTATGGTAGAAGATACACAAGTATCTGTCAAAGATGTGTTTTACAAAGTATGTGGAACCGGTGGGATATGTCATCTTCTGATAACTCTTGTTCAGGAATCTTTGCACTTGAACAGCCAATTTCCTCAAAATGTAGTTTCAAGTCATGTTTTCTTTGTGCACTGACACTGAACAAATTTTTCATTTTTCATATGAAGGGATTCTACTTTATCCAGAGAATAAACTGTTTCAGTCTTCAACAAGAAACAATATAAACCATGATGAGATACAGGCTTTATTTTTCCTATTTTTCTCCATTACCAAAAGGTCTAGAGAGCTGAAATGTTCTGTACAGACCTGTTAGCCAAAGTGGATTATAAATTGTAGGTTTGGCAACACCGTAACCCCAAATATGGATCACAGGGTCATAACCTGACTCCCTCGGAGGTCTGACCTGACCTCAACCTGCGGTCTCGGTCAGGTCAGATTAACTCGGGAGTCAGGTCTCGAGTCCTTATATTTCACATAATGCCTCACCATGAGTAATTAGGTGTATAATGTGCTCTTCACCTCAGTCAGTATAGAGACTAAGGGAGGTAATCCAAAATGTTTAAGTTGAATACTAACAATTGAGGGTCCAACAAAAATGTTATGTAATATTTATTTTGTAAAATAATCTTTTTGTTACATTGATCATATTTCATATAAGTAATTATCATTATTTTATTTTATTAATTAAAACTGATGAACTAAAGATCCATTGGCTCTATATTTTTTTATAGTGACAACAGTTTTCTATGACATCAAATGTTTCTTATTATCAGTCTGTGTTTGTTTGTAAAGAGAGTTAAGCCTTCATAGTAAATAAAGTAGAAAACAAGATATGTCAAGACTGTATACAGTGATTGAGAGATTAATTACTTTTCAACATTTAAACAACAATTCTTTGAAATTATTATGAACACCCTGCTCTGCGAGGGTATATGTTTTCACATTACTCCTTCATAGCCCTGATTGCCTTTTGCATTATTTGCAACATATTGCTGAGGGTTCAGTAATCTTTTCTTTATGTAGCATTATTTTGGCAGCCAATTGAATGTTATGATTAGAAATTTGATGTTATCTCGTCAGTCTCCTTATCTAGGCACTGCAAATATTTCTCAATATAAAGTCATTCTATTGAGTTCATAAGAATACAAGGCAAATGTGGTAAGAGAATCAGGTGATTGAAAGAGCCTTGAAGATGGAATTATCCTGATTGAGCAGGATGATCATGAAAAGCAATCTATTAAAATTTAATCAAGATAGTTCTTTTAATGAAGCAGTTTATAGCAAATTCAAAAAACAATAAGTGGTGAAAATATTTATAAAATTATATATACAAGGGACATTGCTTTTACTGGTTACCTAGTCGGTATATCAAACTGTATTAAGAAGTTGCTTGTTAGCTTTCCCCTTGGATGTTCTCATTGTCTGACATTGGTATGATTTGATCATAAGTGATACATGTCAACCAACTTAAAATTGTATTTTTTTAAAACATAATGATGTTAATATTTTGCAAAGTAAAAGTGATGTCTTGCCTTAAAGTTTAATGTCATAAATCTGTCATAGAGATGAAACATGAATAAACAAATTGACACAAATACAATGTTGTGTTCTTTAAGCTCGTCAGATTAGTTTAGTTCTAATTGGAAAGATTAACTGATGACATGATCATCATCCTCATTTCAGTATGTAGGTCGTCTAGTTTCCAATCACAAGGAGACTTTTCTTCGGAATATGCTCTTTTCTGACGGATACTAAGAAACAGGTGCCAGCGATGTTTGAACTAATCGATTTTTGAACAAATGTCTTATATAAACCTATGTATTCTATAACGGGTACCAGCTACAGAAATGTCCAATATCGAATAAGTAACTCACTTCACACTCTCAGCAACGGATTCAGATTGACTATGTCGAGCCCACAGCGCTAGTTCAAGGCCGAAACTAAAACTTTGTTATAGCTAAAATGTACCCTTGAGACGAAGCTAACATGTGCTGATTCTTATATAAACCCATGTATTGTGAAACGGGTGCCAGCGACAGAAATGTCCAATATCGAATAAGTAACTCACTTCACACTCTCAGCAACGGATTCAGATTGACTATGTCGAGCCCACAGCGCTGGTTAAAGGCCGTAACTAAAACTTTGTTATAGCTAAAATATACCCTTGAGACGAAGCTTACAAGTGCTGATACTTATATAAACCTATGTATTCTGAAACGGGTACCAGCTACAGAAATGTCCAATATCGAATAAGTAACTCACTTCACACTCTCAGCAACGGATTCGGATTGACCTATGACGAGCCCACAGCGCTGGTTCAAGGCCGTAACTAAAACTTTGTTATAGCTAAAATGCATCCTTGAGACGAAGCTAACATGTGCTGATTCTTATATAAACGTATGTATTGTGAAACGGGTGCCAGCGACAGAATTGTCCAATATCGAATAAGTAACTACATTCACATTCTCAGCAACGGATTCAGATTGACTATGTCGCGCCCACAGCGCTGGTTCAAGGCCGTAACTAAAACTTTGTTATAGCTAAAATGTACCCTTGAGACGGAGCTAACATATGCTGATACTCATATAAACCTATGTATTCTGAAACGGGTACCAGCTACAGAAATGTCCAATATCGAATAAGTAACTCACTTCACACTCTCAGCAACGGATTCGGATTGACTATGTCGAGCCCACAGCGTTGGTTCAAGGCCGTAACTAAAACTTTGTTATAGCTAAAATGTACCCTTGAGTCGAAGCTAACATGTGCTGATTCTTATATAAACCTATGTATTGTGAAACGGGTGCCAGCGACAGAATTCTCCAATATCGAATAAGTAGCTCACTTCACACTCTCAGCAACGGATTCAGATTGACTACGTCGAGCCCACAGCGCTGGTTCAAGGCCGTAACTGAAACTTTGTTATAGCTAAAATATACCCTTGAGACGAAGCTTACATGTGCTGATACTTATATAAACCTATGTATTCTGAAACGGGTACCAGCTACAGAAATGTCCAATATCGAATAAGTAACTAACTTCACACTCTCAGCAACGGATTCAGATTGACTATGCCGAGCCCACAGCGTTGGTTCAAGGCCGTAACTAAAACTTTGTTATAGCTAAAATGTACCCTTGAGACGAAGCTAACATGTGCTGATTCTTATATAAACCTATGTATTGTGAAACGGGTGCCAGCGACAGAATTGTCCAATATCGAATAAGTAACTAACTTCACACTCTCAGCAACGGATTCAGATTGAATATGTCGAGCCCACAGCGCTGGTTCAAGGCCGTAACTAAAACTTTATTGTAGCTAAAATGTACCCTTGAGACCTAGCTAACATGTGCTGATTCTTATATAAACCTATGTATTCTGAAACGGGTACCAGCTACAGAAATGTCCAATATCGAATAAGTAACTCACTTCACACTCTCAGCAACGGATTCAGATTGACTATGTCGAGCCCACAGCGCTGGTTCAAGGCCGTAACTAAAACTTTGTTATAGCTAAAATGTACCCTTGAGACGAAGCTAACATGTGCTGATTCTCATATAAACCTATGTAATGTGAAACGGGTGCCAGCGACAGAAATGTCCAATATCGAATAAGTAACTCACTTCACACTCTCAGCAACGGATTCAGATTGACTATGTCGAGCCCACAGCGCTGGTTCAAGGCCGTAACTAAAACTTTGTTAAAGCTAAAATATACCCTTGAGACGGAGCTAACATGTGCTGATACTCATATAAACCTATGTATTCTGAAACGGGTACCAGCTACAGAAATGTCAAATATCGAATAAGTAACTCACTTCACACTCTCAGCAACGGATTCGGATTGACCTATGACGAGCCCACAGCGCTGGTTCAAGGCCGTAACTAAAACTTTGTTATAGCTAAAATGTATCCTTGAGACGAAGCTAACATGTGCTGATTCTTATATAAACCTATGTATTCTGAAACGGGTGCCAGTGACAGAAATGTCCAATATCGAATAAGTAACTCACTTCACACTCTCAGGAACGGATTCAGATTGACCTATGACTAGCCCACAGCGCAGGTTCAAGGCCGTAACTTAAACTTTATTACAGCTCAAATGTACCCTTGAGACGGAGCTAACATGTGCTGATACTTATATAAACATATGTATTCCGAAACGGGTGCCAGCAACAGAAATGTCCAATATCGAATAAGTAACTCACTTCACACTCTCAGCAACGGATTCAGATGAACCTTTATTGCGATGTTCGCGAAGCACGTCGTTTATAAACTAGTGTTACAGCTCACATGAACTTTTGAGATAAACTTAATATTTGTTTATTGTATTCAAATCGCTATATGCTGACATGGAAGCTATCTTTGATTTGATTTGGACAGCAACAGATTGAAGCGACGCCATGTTGAATCGACTGCGTGCTATTTATAGCTCGTGGAGTGCCCGGTTCAGCTATGCACAACGCTGTGGGCTTTCTTTGTTAAGTTTTAGACTAACGGCACACAAGAGAAGAACGTTATTGTTGTTTGCATTCTTAAATAGTTAATAATAAGCTACGGACAAGTGTGAATTGCAAAAAAAATGAATAAGGAATAAGTAACTGTTCGCCAACTTCACATTTTGAATAGGGAATAAGGAATAAGTAACTGTTTGCTAACTTCACATTTTGAATAGGGAATAAGGAATAAGTAACTGTTTGCCAACTTCACATTTTGAATAGGGAATAAGGAATAAGTAACTGTTTGCTAACTTCAAATTTTGAATAGGGAATAAGGAATAAGTAACTGTTTGCTAACTTCACATTTTGAATAGGGAATAAGGAATAAGTAACTGTTTGCTAACTTCACATTTTGAATAAGTAATAAGGAATAAGGAACTGTATGCTAACTTCACAGACCCAGCCGCTGCGCCTATTGGCTTCAAATTTGGAACCAGTCTTCATTTTGGTAATACCCAGATACCAGTCGTTTTGAGTGAGCTTGACATTATTTTCAAGGTCCCTTCTAGACGTTGATTTGTTTATCAAATGTTGTTAGCATGATATCTCATGAACCGCTGCACCTAGAGTCTTCATTGGAGAATACGCAGAGTCGCAGACACTAGTGGATTTGGGTGACCTTGGCCTCATTTTTAAGGTCACTACAAGACTCTGCCCAATTTTAAAAATGTTCTTAGCCCGATATAATAACAATTGAATCAAACATGTAATGGTCACTACTCGGTACAAACTGTGTGTCCATCCTTTTAGCTCATTTCTTGATGGCGGCGGTGGACATATGGTCACGTTTGTGACAATTACTTGTTCTAATTGGTTTAAGTAGACGTAATCACAGTCACACTTTCCTCTAATTGGTTTTAGTAGACGTAATCACAGTCACAATTGTTCTAATTGGTTTGTGTAGACGTCATCACGGTCACACCTGTTCTAATGTAAAAACTTGTGTAGACGTCATCACAGTCACACCTTTTCTAATGTAGACTTGTGTAGACGTCATCACAGTCACTCCTGTTCTAATGTAGACTTGTGTAGACGTCATCGCAGTCACACCTGTGCTAATATAGAATTGTGAAGACGTCATCACACCTGTTCTAATGTAGACTTGTGTTGACGTCATCACACCTGTTCTAATATAGACTTGTGTAGACGTCATCACACCTGTTCTAATATAAACTTGTGTAGACGTCATCACACATGTTCTAATGTAGACCTGTGTTGACGTCATCACACCTGTTCTAATATAAACTTGTGTAGACGTCATCACACATGTTCTAATATAGACTTGTGTAGACGTTATCACACCTGTTCTAATGTAGACTTGAGTAGACGTCATCACACCTGTTCTAATATAGACTTGTTTGGACGTCATCACACCTGTTCTTATATAGACTTGTGTGGACGTCATCACACCTGTTCTAATGTAGACTTGTGTAGACGTCATCACACCTGTTCTAATATAGACTTGTGTAGACGTCATCACACCTGTTCTAATGTAGACCTGTGTTGACGTCATCACACATGTTCTAATATAGACTTGTTTAGACGTCATCACCTCTGTTCTTATATAGACTTGCGTAGACGTCATCAAACCTGTTCTAATGTAGACTTGTGGTGACGTCATCACACCTGTTCTAATATAGACTTGTGAAGAAGTCATCACACCTGTTCTAATATAGACTTGTGTGGCGTAAAAGCCGTCTAGCCAGAAGATGTTTAAACAATAAGACAAGGAATAAAGTCAGATTTTATTCAAGCAATATATTAAATTTCAGTGGGGTTTGTTTTCTTTTTGACACATTGTTTGTGTCAGGTGTCTTCTCAAAACAAAGGGTAACATTTTTCTTGGTGTTTCATACAAAACAAAGGGTAACATTTTACTTGGTGTTTCATACAAAACAAAGGGTAACATTTTACTTGGTGTTTCATACAAAACAAAGGGTAACATTTTACTTGGTGTTTCATATAAAGCAATGGGTAACATTTTACTTGGTGTTTCATACAAAACAAAGGGTAACATTTTACTTGTTTCATACAAGAAGAAAAATACAGGATAAACAAATTAAAACAAAACAAAAGACGAGTATGTCTCGTTAAGTAAGTTAGCATATGGAATCCAATTGTAGAAAGCAGTCTAAATGGAACTGTTTATGCAATTACAGTAGGGTTCCCAGCATCGAC
This sequence comes from Gibbula magus, assembly GCA_936450465.1. Classification (NCBI taxonomy): domain Eukaryota; kingdom Metazoa; phylum Mollusca; class Gastropoda; order Trochida; family Trochidae; genus Gibbula; species Gibbula magus. The sequence continues at coordinate 5,519,201 of OW388304.1, forward strand.
CGCAGGCACGTTCACGGAGCAGCTGGTGTAGAATAAAATCTGCAAGAGAAAGGTTTCTCTTTTCAGTATATATGTCAATTTAATAGTAACAATGACGTCAGGGCTATCATGACCTTGCGTATTGGAGGCTGACCTTCATGTGACCCTTGAGCGGCTGTTAATTGTAAAGGGCGTCCTTGCAGTGTAGTTCACTGAAAGTAGGATTTGACTGTGGGTCAGGAAGGCCTGGAGCCTTGAAGGTTTCTGGTTATGGGTGTATATTTCAAGATTTTGTTCTCTGTTGAGACTGGTTTGACTGAACTTGTATAAACCCCTGATAGAGACAAAACAATACGGCTTGTAAATAAATTTGTTTGATAGTGGTGTAGGCAACATGGCGTGTAGGCGACACGAGGACAGGCCGGTTGGGTAATGCCTTATTATTTGGTGTTCGTCTTCATATTAGCCATACTGAATACTGATACAGTGATCAGCTACAGGGCCGATAACTCTTTTTTTTGTTACAATCATAAAGTAAGGTGACACTATCTACAAAAGGACAAAATGCTAATGAAAAACCAAACATGGACACAATGGATCTGTCATCCTGCTCCTCCAGACTATTGTTATTCGCATTGATCGCTCTTCAAAATCTTGAACGGCAAAACACTGGTGATACATCAACTAATACACTCGCAAGTGTGTCAAGCTTCCTTTATAAGACTACAAAAATATAACCCTCGTCCTCGCTCTGGCAAAATCACACTCCATGTGTAAAAGTCGTTTTGACACATGGAGTGTTTGCAAAGTGCTTACATATTCCAGGAAGCCCTTGAAGTAGTTGACAGAGTCACGGCCCAACCGGATACCGCAATCACTTGTACGAACCTCTGTAAAGTGGAAACAAAATCACCTATCAATCCCACATCGATAACATCACGATCAATATTCAAATTCGATCATGTGGAAATAAAGAATGCATGGAGCCTTCATGGCTTGTCCTGTTGGTAACGCCAACCCCCGCCTACCACCCCGCGCATCCCCCACTCCTCCTTTCATCCCTTATATAGTAAGTGATGGGAGTGACAGGAGGAGAGAGAGAGGAGGGAGGGGAGAGGTGAGAGGGGACATGGATGGTAAATAGCTTCGTACAATTATTTTCGGGATATTATACGTTTGAGACATATACTTACGCCCGGCCGGTAACACGGCACTACCACTGGTTCTGACGACTCCTACTCTGGTGAGTAACGCATTGCGTTGATGTCGCTCTACTTGAGCTTCCAGGAGTCCGGGGGAGATACGCATCGTCATCTCCTTCCACTCGTTAGGTTTCTGGAACAAGCACGGAAAGGTCTTAAGAGAACTCACTCCAATTACGTAGAGTGCAATAAAAAAACATTTCTCTAGAGATTGATATAATGTGTTTGTGTGTGTGTGTGGGGGTGTGTGCGCGCGTTGAAAACAACTGTTTGAATTAGAGACGCTAACATAACAAATGGGTATTTACGAGTTCCGTTCTTATACGGTCTTTGTGGTGTTGATTGCTCCGTAAATTGATATGGAAAGCATAGTATGATTTCACAGTAAAGTAATATTAATGTTCGGCATTTTCTATTTTGTTGTTAGTAATCACATGAAGCAGAACTACTTCTTGTGTATGACGTCATTTATTCTTGCCCTGTTCAATACTTTGCGCAAAAAGTTCACAATTGTACTGACCCCATCACATATGATGATATCTAACAAAACTGGAACAGCTGAACGTCTCCTTCACTCAGAAAGAGGTACATACTAATAGAGCTCGCCGTAAAACTCCAAATAACTAGTGCGCCCATGTTTCAATATCAATAAAAAGTTGCGTTTGTAAAATTTTCGCTAAAATTTGCGTGCATGGATAAACAATGAATAGGCCCTACGGACATTTTACAAACGCAACTTTTTATAATATAATTATATATGTAAGTAGATATATATAATATAATATATAATTTTATTTCAAGGGGAAACATGTAAGTCGTTTCAAACGACTGCCATACTCATACAGTGATGTTTTTATTTTTATGCTTTTTACACATATTTTTTGTCAAGCCATTGTCTTAATCGACACATTAGCTATTAACACTGAACATGTACATTTGAACATGAACCTGATTTATTCTTAAAGAAATAATGCTGAGTATCACTTAGCAAAAAATCATAATTATGTTTTGCTCAAAACATCCATCACCGTTTCGTTAACCTGTGTGACGCGCGCATTGTATAAAATTTGGCACGGCTATTATTTGGGAGTAAACCTACAGAAAATGTTCGTTGAACTATAACAGACGGAAGGCCTACCTTATTGCGTAAAAGCGGTGTACATATTGAGCACATGACAGGCATAGACATAATGAAATTTACATTCCCTATAACATATGGTGTGAAACCAGTAAAGAATTTAAAACCGAGTGGTAATTATTTCGATTTTAAATCACCAATACATTTTGTTTCGAAAGTAGGCAGTTCATATACCAACTGTTTGAGGGGCATTCTAGCAGTGGGTCTAATGAAAAGACAAGGATATAACATTTCGTCTTTCAGCTGAAGTATGGTCAGACAAACATATTAAAACAAAATTTCGTTATTTGTTTGAAATAAGATCTTACACACCGATATATACTCAACGTCTACAGTCCCGCTTCCTTCATCGGTCCGAGCCCCGAAGGTGACCTTACCGATTGCATCCGGGCCATCGAACCTGACAAAAGGCGTCATATCAATCCATAGGGAAGGTTCGGTTCCAGCGTCAGAGTAGCCACACCCGCGGTTTGTCAGTATGGACATGGTGTTGGAACTCGGTTGTCCATTTACGAAATCGTCACTCACAGACGAACGCAAAAAGAGTCTTTCCCCGAGGAAGCCCTGATCATTGCCTGAGTAGAATGGTATCTTGATGAAAGTGGAACCATTCAGATAACCATAGCCCGGTCTGGCATCGAAGTCCACGTACGGGGAGTCAATCCACTTGTTTGTACTGCTCTCCGTGAAGCCCTGTTTATTCTCGTGAGCTTCATCAAACGTCACCAGGACGTCGGGTTTGCATTCTGCAGCTGTAATAATTTGACGGTTGTCAGCTTTCGTATATTCTCAAAAGTATTGTCGACGATTTCAAAGACTTTGTTAAAGTTATTTTGAGCACAGCAAGCAGCGGTATTTCTGAATAATAATGAGTGCAATGTCAACTGTCAAGATGAAACAACTACATTGTGTGTACATAAAAGAGTAAACATTCAAATGTAAATACTATTTCGATTTCGGTAAGCCTAACATGAATGGACGATTGTGAAATGAGTACAGCTAGTGTAGGCCACACTGCTCTACCTATAAGAAGATTAAAACAGAAGATTGAAAACTTAACTGACGAGCAATAGAAAAAAGAAAGTATGACCACAAAAATGCAAGATATTTTAATCCACGAGTAATAAAAGACATTTGAAAAATGGTTTTACAAGCTATCTCTAGGGGCCAACAAAACTTAACTTTAATCTTTGGAAAACGTATTTGTTCATATTTCTGAATAAAATGTGTGTCCAAAATTATGTTGCAAAAAGTGATTTAGGCAACAACATGTGTGATTGAAAGACAAACACTAAAAAGTATCATACCCAATGAATTCAATGGTGAATACATCTTTAGAAACATATGCTTATAAAAAATATTCAAAATTTACAAACTTTATCAGAAAAAGTATTTTGTTTTCTTACTCTTTTGAAAGTCAGTATAATTCTTTTGCTCGTCAGTTATCAGCCATAGGCCTTAATCTTCACCTCTCTGGAGATACCTTGATTGAACTAAAACCCACTGATTGTGAACCTAATCTTAATCGTCATTCTCTGCATTCTTGAGATACCTGGATTGAACTAAAACCCACTGAGTGTAAACCTAATCTTAATCTTCATTCTCTGCATTCTGGAGATACCTGGATTGAACTAAAACCCACTGATTGTAAGTCTAATCTTAATCTTCACTCTCTGCATTCTGGAGATACCTGGATTGAACTAAAACCCACTGATTGTAAGTCTAATCTTAATCTTCACTGTCTGCATTCTTGAGATACCTGGATTGGACTAAAACCTACTGATTGTAAGCCTAATCTAAATCTTCACTGTCTGCATTCTTGAGATACCTGGACTGGACTAAAACCTACTGATTGTAAGCCTAATCTTAATCTTCACTGTCTGCATTCTTGAGATACCTGGATTGGACTAAAACCTACTGATTGTAAGCCTTTCTTAAAACCAAACAGTCCCCTATCATAATAAAATACTGCTCATTTCATAACCAAATATATCGCTACCACAATAGTATACTGCCCTTCTCATAACCGAACATATACAGTCTATCTCTGCGGGATACTACTTGGGTTTATACATGTTGTGTTTTTAATTTTGATGTATAAAAATCCAAGTTTTACAAATTATACTTTTTATAAGCTGGTTATGTCTTATAATCGTCCATTGTAGTCCCAACATCGCCAATGAGTCCAGAACAACATTTAACTATGACATATTAGTTTTGGTCACCACAGATGTCATGAGAATGTCAAATACACTTTAGAAAAAAAGATCTATTACACTTTCCCTTTGAAAAGGCTTCCCTCCTCGTTATTGTTAGATAAAGCGTTACCCAGGCATTTTAACGTTGACATACCTCATGTTCATCATTATTAACATTTCATTCTTATCTTCATGAGCTGAACAAGATGATACCTTGTCTTGGAAACATTAGGGAATATATTTTCAATATGGTATTTGCAGATCTTCTTTGATATTAGTTTGTTTGTTTTGGCATTCTGATAACCTAAAATAGATATCAACCAAACCCTTTCTTACGTGGGAGATTTGCCGGGCAATCGTTATCCCTAACGCATCTGCAAAGAGAGGTGTTGAAACTTGAGCTGCCCGCACAGTTGAAATCCCAGGTAGTGCCCAGAAAGCTCACTCGGAATCTGCACTTGTCTCCTGGGTATGTTTGAAGAATTCCGCAGTCTGGATAGAGAATAGAAAATTAATTCACAGAAAGAATAATTGAAAGTCTCCCACCTTCCCTCCCTATCTCCAACATTGCTGCACCTGAACGTTGCTAGGAGAGAAATCTAATTAATTTAGATCAACAGTTATTTGTATGAACAGAAGTACACGTTTCGTTGTTTTGTGCCTCTATATAAGTATAACAGCAATGAATCTCTCTCTCTCTCTCTCTCTCTCTCTCTCTCTCTCTCTCTCTCTCTCTCTCTCTCTCTCTCTCTCTCTCTCTCTCCTCTCTCTCTCTCTCTCTC